>JAFBJQ010001311.1:166008-212698 GCA_016785345.1 Trinectes maculatus
TTTTTCGGCATTAAGCAAAACACAAAGTATCTAAAAATATTGCTCTCAAATGACTTTAGATTCTATAAAAGTGTAAGCTTAGCTTTCAAAGCCCTAATGACACAGCCATCAGCATTCTCCACTGCGTCTTTTATCGACATTATTCCATAACATCTTTCATTAATTGCGCCCGAGACAGAAAATGATTTTGCGGTGGTTTTCAGTCTGAAAGTGTGTGTTAATAGTGTTGACAGTGTCCTCTGCTCTAACACAGTGTAACACCACTGGTGTACCGAGCAACCAAAAAGTAACAAAATATAGGTTCTAGTTAAAAAGCAATAAATATGAAAAAATAAGCTCTAGAAACGTTTCAAGTATCAAATCCCCTGGGTGTTCGCTGTGTGACATCACTGAGGCTCACCCTGAGCGTTAAAGATTGTAGAACAACTCATCTGTTCAACCTGAAGTTCTGCTAAGCATTAAACTCTGTTAAGGTTAGGTTGACTGTACATCATCACATCCTCTGAGGTAATGATATTATTTCCTTTTCCCAGCAGCGAGATGTCGCTTGGTTACAGCTTCCAGCCGCCTCCTCTCAGCCTCCTCAGCTTTTCTTCTTTCTTCTTTTAACTCCTTGTACCTCCACTTTGGGATCTGCAGCAGGTGGCCCCCTCCATCCCTGATGCTACTCTTCCTCCGGATCTTTTCTGGTTCGTAAGTTGGCGTGGGGGCCTTAGACACCCTGAGTTTGGGGATGCTGAAACCCGGCCTGACGCTGCTCCTCCTCAGCACCACGTGCACAGGCAGGAGGCTGGTTCTTCGCAGCTCCAGGTTTTCGTTGTGAGCCATGACACCCAGGCTGGAGCTCCTCTGTCGAGGCACCGCGCTCTGGGCCTGGAGGCTGGCCCGGCGATCAGCTGAGGTCTTGGCCGCTAGGGTGACTTGGGAGTTTTGGAAGAGTTTGAGGTGGGTGTCCACCCTGTCAGGGTTGATGGAGCCGAGCTCCTTGTTGCGCTGTTGGCGGATGATCTCAGGGACTGCATAACAGTGTTTGCCCACACTTGGGGGACTGTCAGGGCAGATCTGAAACACAATCAGTCATTTCATGTTTTTACGTATCATAATAAAATATTAGTTGCAGAAGCAGCAGTCGAGATAATAATCATAGAGATTTTGATAGCATAAGCACAATATGATCATTCCTTTAGTCGTACGACACTAATGCGAAACAGCAGTGACAGATCTACTTCATTCTGCAAGCTGATAAAACACAAGCAGATGTACGCATCTACAACAACACACTAATGCAAAACACACATATAACAACTGTTGAGTCAAATCTCAAGACTGTGGAGGGCGACTCCCATATTGTACAAGATTGTTTGAGTCATTCATTAGTAAATTAGCTGATAACTCCAGCTCTGCTGAGTCTGTGAAGATAACACCAGGAATAATGCAGAGGGTACATCATTCTTCCTTATCGTGAGCAGCGGTGATTCTCAGGGTTCCACCTTATCTCAGTTGATGTTTGGAACAAGCCGTGCGCTGTTTAATGCTGATTTATGAAGAGAAAATGACCTGTTAAAATGATCTAGGGCGCCATGACTTACAGTATGGCAGGCCACAGCGATGAAGGGACTCCTCAAGCCTGTTGTTATGGAAACCATGTGATCAATAACGCCTTCGTCTTCAGGGTTGGTGATGTTTGCGATGCTGAAGATGTTCCGTATGGTGTCGGACACGCGCTTCAGACAGCTACGGGGCTCCTGGGCTTTGGACACCAGGGATGCCAGCGGGGGCCACTCTAAACTGGAGGAGGAAGTTGAAGAGACACTAGGGGTAAGTGAACACCCTCACCTGCTTATTTTATGCTACAGCATTATTTTTGCTCATGTGTATAATTGTGTGTTTGTCTTGGACTGGGTATCTAAACAAATGTTTCACATTAAGCATAAAAACGGCTGAAAATAGCCTAAGGTTTTCCATGCGTGTTACAGACCCCCTAAGAACTAGTCATAAATATATTTGTTTATGTGCAGACATCTGCCTGCTTCCATTATCTCTCCTTGGAATATAAATTTGAAATACTGCAACGCAGTGATGAATGAATGACTCTAATTACGGGTTATTGCAGCACACAACAAACAAAGAAAAAGGCGAAGAAACAATGCAAGTCAACGATGAGTTTCACCTGTATGTTTCACAGTACTGGCGGGGACAGGGCCGCTCCATCAGACGCGTCATCGCCCAGGCAGTTTCATAACGGCCTGTAAATAAGGCCCACTCCCTGGCGGTAAATTGGCGGCCAAAGTCTCTGGCATTCAGGGTAGCCCCTGGTAGACAACAAATTATTGTTGAAGTGTCAATGACAGATCATAGGGATAAGGATACATTAAGTTATTGGTTAGAACTCGGATACAGAAACACTTGTTCTGTTCACGTGCAGGTCAGGTACTACACCTAAAACAATAATATGCAGATGATCATCCAGTAGATGCCAGCAGGTAGGTTATGATTTGTATACTGTGCTTTCATTATCAATTACTTAGAGCTAAAAAAAAAAAAGGAAACACAAATATAAATCACTGCCCAATTGCTTTCAAACTATCCATCTGCCACCAAACATATAAAAATCTGTTCAGTTTTCTGGTTCAGTTTTCTGAGCTGCCCTGACAGTAAAGAATCATAAACATTTTAATGTGCAGCCTATAAAACAGCCCATACAATCGCATCCATCTGTAAACCCCTGAATCTGATGGTCTAGCTTGCTTCTGATATATATGTGTGTGGATATGAAATCTGACCTGCCATCATGAGCGAGCGCACACACTCCACCCTGCCCTGCATGGCGGCTTTCATCAGTGCCGTGAACCCGTGGCAGTTTCTCCTCTCGATGTCCAGGCCGGAGTAGTAGTTCAGCAGGTAGTTGGTGATGGTTATGTGGCCTTAAAGAGGAACAGAAGAGTGGGAGAAGTTACTGTGGGTCATATTTACCAGCCTGGAACCAGAATGTCGTCTTGGAATAGAGCTGCTAGATCCCAATGGACATTGTCCACCACATTTCAGACTACTCCACATTATCGCATTTTACGGACTTGTTTTGTGTATACATTGTACTTTGCATGCCTATGTAATTGTGTATCTAAGCGTGTGGTCTGTATTCCTCTGTGTGTGCAGGCATGGAGGTTACCTGCTTGAGCTGCAGTAATCAGAGCCGTGTTTCCCTCGCTGTCCTGCCAGTTGACATCCAGATATGGACACTGAGCCAGCGCTATGACAACGTCCACGTAACCTTGGTAACATGCAACTAACAGCCCTATCTGAGATGTAAAAAAAAAAGTGACAGGACAGAACATAGAGATGGAGGAGTTACAAACAGGGGGTGGGGGGCAGGTTTAGGTTTACATTTGGCAAAACTGAAAGCTGTCACAAGTAGTTTGAAGAAAAATGTGACCATATCAGTAGGAACCCCGAAGACCAGTGCAACTTTGTGCATCTCTCAAAAGCAACGTTAGTATGACATCTGTTGTGTTTTCACTGAGATCTGAACCCCCTGAACTCAGTGGAAAAATAAGCTGTCTCTTCATCTGTTGTTATTTCGCTCGCTTGTGTGTGTGTGTGTGTGTGTGTGTGTGTGTGTGTATCTGTATCCCAGAATAGGTGCACTTAAACCATGTCTGTAAATGTGTTTATGGGAGTCTGGGGCATTTGAGTCTTGGAAAACGTGTGTAGAAGTTGACGTCTTTCCAGAAGGTGCACAAAACAAACAAGGTCACGCTTAGAGAGAGAGGAGACACGGGGGCCATTAGAATTAAGTAACACATTGTTCTAATACATAGGCCAGGGTGTAGATGTATACATTTGAAAATCATTGTTTTCCACAAGTCAAAGAATATTAGAAATTATATAAAATCTGACCTCCATAGTTTAGAAATTATATAAATTATATAATAATATTAGAAATTATATAATAAAATGCAGAGGTGTGTCAACTGAGCAACCAAGGCAAGCAGTGATTGAGCTATTAATGCCACAATCAATGAGATGACAAAGCGACGGCAATATCCCTTCTTATATCTGATAAAGCAACATATAGTAGTTCAATATGCATTCATGTTGTTATTTACTGCCCACTGGTGGCAGCAGCAGACTACTGTCTCTTGACGCTTGACTATACTTGAATACCAGACCATGCTTGCTCATCATTGATGTTCTTATCACGTCAGGAGATACTGCAACATATTTGTTTACAAATACACACGTGCATGTGGAAAATGAACGTGTGCATTAGACAGTTACATGCATTCTGCACTGCAGCCCTACACGGGTATGTTATTGTTTGGGCATATTTAACACAATATGTGTTAATAGTTAAACAGGAATTCACATCACACTTGCTGGCAGGGTGAAATGTATCACTGAGGTACAGTGTTACCATTTGTTACCATTTGTTCCATATTTAATATTCCTTTTTGTGACTCTGCTCCTGTGACATGATGTTCTCTTCATAAAAGCACTGATTAAATGAGGTGCTGTGTAAGTTTTTGTTCCAGTGTCAAAGCACACTGTGTTACGCTGCAACTACTTTGTCTAAACTCTGGTGTGAATGTTCTGTCTCACTGAAATGAATAAATGTAATACCAGACTGGATTAGTACAGAGAGGGCCTGAAGGTTGAAGCAAGTTTATAAAGTCTGTGCCAAGTTCCAACATATCTACCTCCTACTACACACACCCCTGCATACACCCACCTGATAAATCCTGTCCATGGCTGATTCCCTCACTATTTGTTTTTATTTGTGTTAATCTGTACCTGTAATGAAAATTTAGCTTTTGACAACCTCAGCACCACAGTCTTAAAGTTAAGACCTCAGAATAAATGTAATCTTTTGCCCTGCCTGTTAGATGTAGTCCCATTAGTGTTGTCAGTGCTGAGAGTGGAGGGGGGGGGTGGAGGGAGGTCCTGTGGAGTAACCGCTAGATTTGTCTGGAAGAAACTCCCTCACAATGGCATCGCTCCAGATCTCTCTATCTGGTTGAACCTACACACACACGTGGTCCTTGTCTGTCTCGCTTTCCCACTGACTCACATGCACTCACACAGATTCTTGGCCTCCCTCCAGCCTCGCTGTGATGTACTGCAGAAGCATGCCCCGCAGCATGTCTGGAGCAATTTCATTAGACAGTGTCCTATTTTCTCTGTGAAAGTTTCTCTCTCCCTCTTTCTCTCTCTCTCTCTCTCTCTCACACACACACACACACACACACAATACCAACAAACACAAACACAGTATTTACCTTTTCCTCTTGGACTCTAGTTTTCTACTAAGCACATCCCTATCATACACAGTAATGAGACTTTGAGCACGACAGATATAAAGCATCACCTATAGTTTAAAATAAGAATGCAGATTTGCCTGAAATCTAACTTTCATGTGCAGTACGTGCTAAAATTGTATTTTTTATAAAATAGCTAAACATTTAAGATGCTACTTGCACCTTTGTGGGATTTGACCTTTTATGTGTGTATTTTATTAAACCGTTAAAATGTCTTTTTGGTCATGACAATTTTGACCAAAAAGACAGTACACACATCCTAACAGATATGCAATATTTAGTTTCCTTATGAGGAAAAGATTAATTTTGATAAAATGAACTTTTAAATCCATCCATCCATTTTCTACCATTTATCCTTGTCAGGGTCACGGGGGGAGCTGAAGCCGATCCCAGCTGACTTCAGTCAAGAGGCAGGGTACACCCTGGACAGGTCGCCAGCCTATCACAGGGCCAACATAGAATATATATTGACAAACAACCATTCACACTAACATTCACACCTATGGACAATTTAGAGTGGCCAACCAACCTAACCCCCATAGTGCATGTTTTTGGGCCGTGGGAGGAGGCCAGAGTACTCAGAGAGAACCCACGCAGACACGAGAACATGCAAACACCACACAAAAAAAGACCCCCAGCCGAGATTCGAACCGGGGACCTTCTTGCTGTGAGGCACAACCACTGCGCCACCGTTCTGCCTGAACTTTTAAATAAACTTGAATTTGAAATCAAGGTCAGTGGGCTCCAAGGCAGTCTGTACACAGATATATACGCACACAAGAATACCATTATTATTATTATTATTATTATTATTACTAATAATAATAATATTATAAATGTTAATATTAATGTTATTATTATTATTATTATTATTATTATTATTAGCTAATATGAACACATACGCATAGAAAAAGACAACAATGTATTTATACAAACAGGCACACGCATAATGCGCACTCACTCAGTAATCTGGGAGCTATCCAGAGCTAGGAATAGAAAGGCTTAGCCTTATCACTGAGCAAGACACAAAGAGAGGGGGAGGGAGAAAGGCATAACTGAGGATTTACAGTTAATGTGAGAATGTCGTAATAATTGGCTCAGACAACAGTGACACAATATCCACGGTAACCCTTTAAATTCCCCTGCCAGCCAGGGTTCGACTGTGTCATCAGTTAGGCCTTTTAACAATACAATCAATTGTTGTACTTCTAAGCATCTTTTAAAAAAAAAAAAAGATTATACACAACCTGCAAATGTAACACAGCGTTCCTCTTGCGTTTTATAATACATACAAACCCCACATACACTGAGAGCATCACTCACACCGACATAGTGGGCCATGCTTCTGTCAATAGCCTCCCTGTTGTGTGTCTATCTGTCTGCATTTGGGCGTGCACATGGCTGCATCAAATCAGATGTGTTGGACTGCCGCTTTGATTTTTCCACTTATTTATATTTGCTGGTAGCATCACGCCTGTGACCGTCTATGGCGCCAAATGTATGTCTGTCCCCAAGCGTCCCTCATTTGCCCACTGACGTGATGGTCGATCCGTGTGTTGGTCAGACGTCTTTTCTGTTCGTCAGACGCTCTGTGGTTGACACATGCTGTCTTGACTGTATCAGTTGGGGCCCGTCACAGAACTGCAGCCTGTTCTGTTTGGAGAATCTGTGTGTGTGTGTGTGCCAACAGGGTGGCCTGATTGATTGGATTCTGTGTGTGTCTGTGTGCTATCAGAGTGTGTGTGTGTGTGTGTGTGTGCGTGTGTGTGTGTGTGTGTGTATTGAGTTTTCATGTGAGGATCACAGCCAACGGACACATAATAAACAGGGTCAGAGGGAAACCTATATTAATTTGACACGTGACATTCACACATTCATCAGGGTTAATATGTCGTGTTTAGCGACTTGAATTCATCTTTTCATTTTTAAAATCACAATGACAGGTTTTATAAGTCACAACATTAAGATTTCAGGGATTTTGACAATGGCAGCATTTATAATTATAATATATAATTTCTAATTAAATATGTGTACTGGTGACCTACGTCATGGGTTGTCATTACATTGGTACTTTAGTCTTTAGTTAAAGTGTGGACAGTTTTACTCTGTCTTCTCAGAGCGTAGGGGACCGGCTGTGTGTTTATGGCAGCAGCTGTTTGCCTGGCTGATTTTGTTGTGATCCAGATTCAAGATAATACAATTTCAGCCTGTGCATCTGGCAGTGGCGAGCAGAGTTTTATTGTTTTTCAGAGGCTGGGTTAAAACAAAATTGGGTTTGCGACAAGACTAAAAACAGGGATCCAGATAGTACAACATGCTGGAATAAGTCATGTCTAAAGTGCAGTTTTGTTGGTAAGCATAACCTTTGACCCCTCGGCTGAAGACAAGGTTAGTAGACGAAGACCACATATTATTATGAGTTAATTATTTTCTAATTTGTCCTGGTGCTCTTTATCTGTGTTAAACATCTCTGGCTACTATGGATATATAATTCAGTGCTTGTATAATATTTTAACATCACGTTTATACACACACACACACACACACACACACATATATTTAAACTGCTGATGAGAGAAATGGGAAATTGGTCAAACCTCGGCCATGGATGTAAACATCCCTCTTTGTCTCACATGTCACATTGTCTAGCTGGCTGCTATATTTGTGTGTTTCAGGATGTGGGGCAGACACACACATGCACTAATGACCTCTGCAGATTCACATCAGCATGTTTTCAGTAGATGTGTTGTTTAACCTGTATTGTTTCTGTGCTCATGTGCACATCCCAGAGGTCAGTAAACGCCAAATCCACTTGCACGCATTATGGGTATCTATGCAAACACACAACGTTCTTGCTTTGCATCTGTCACTGCTACTGACCAACTGTGTGCAAACTGCCTAACAACTGATCCATGGTGTTTTTAGGAGCCCCGAAGCCTCCCTTTTAGGATGTGCCATTGTGTGTGTGTGTGCCTGTGTGCATATTATATATCTTCCTGTCATGTCATACTCCTAATACAGCCACTGCTATTGTCATGCTTAATGACAAGAGGGATTTTCCTGGCATTCCAGTGATGTCACATTATATCTTCCCAGTGAGCTCATGGATGATGATGTACAGTAAGGAGAGATGTGGTCTTCAAAGGAAGAGCAGACAAAGACAGATGAAGTAGCCTCAAGGTTTGAGACCCAGAACTTTGTGGTGTAAGGTCAGAAGTATGAAAACACAACCCTGCAACTCTCACATACTGCATGTGATGTCTGTGTGCTTGGTGCTTTCCCTAGAGGAAAGAGGGCTAATTATTCCGACACAAATATCACAACAATATGATTAGACATGAGCTTTAATTAAAGCTTTAATTCAATGTGATCTTCCTTTATGTAGAGGTCAGATTTTAAAGTTTTGATTATTGATCAGGCGAGGAATTAATTATTGCAAATTAGCCGCAGACCCCTAATGAGCTACCATATAGGTGACGTTTCCATGAGGGCTGATGCTCAGGTTTCAGACTTCAGCATCTCCTGAATCTGGACCTGTTGCACTGAGAGGCAGGGGGTGATGGAGGTTCATGCTGTTGACACTTGTGGTGTGTGTGGTGCTTTTTTTTTAGTTGTGTGTGTGCTTCATCATACATTCATACATACATACATACATACATACCCTGTTGTTCCTGTCCGTCTCCATGACCTCCTCCTTCTTCACTCCGTGTCGGATCATTATCCGGACGATGGCCGCGTTGTTGGTGCAGCACGCCCGGAACAGGGACAGGGGCTCCGGGCTCTCCGGAGACGGCGTGCGCTCCGAGTCCGCGAACGCATCATCCGGCGGGTAGAAGGAGTCGTCGGACGCGATGCTCCGACAGTCATCCAGGTCATCAAGGTCAACTTCCTCGAAGTCTCCACCAGCCTCTTCATCATCCTCCTCCTCCTCCTCCTCCTCGCAGGAACCCAGGTAGTCCTCGTCGTCAGAGTTGGACAGAGTTGACCTTATTGTGGGATGAACTTGGGCGATGTTTCCCTCCACTTTCTGCTGCTGCTGGAGCTGTTTGACCCGGACCGATGAGGCGCCTCCTCCATCCCTGTCATCCGTTATCAGCACCATCTAACCCCCGAGCCTGGTGCGCTGTCCTCCGGGCAGAGAGAGCAGCCGGGGGCGCAGGGCGCAGACATGGGACACGCTGTCCCTCCAAGACAAGACTCTCGTGGTGTTGGGGGGTGGGGGTTAAAAAAACAACAAAATAAAACACTTACATCGCTAACAGGAAACTCAGTGACACAAACTCGTTCATCCGTCCTGGCTCGTGTCGCCCAGCAGGCTGCGCGTGCGGTTGCCGGTCATCTTGGGAGACTTGTTGACATCGTTGTCCACCTGACCGGAGCCGCGACCGTGCCCGCAGACTGAGATCACCGAACCCGCAAACCAAACCGAGCTGTGTCCCAGAGGCGGAGCCGCGACGCCCGGTCAGAGCAGGACGCACGGCCGCGGCTGTGCCATGGAGAGCGGGGAGAGGAGAGAGAGATGGCACGCTGCTAAACTCCAGTCTGCTAAGCCGATTAGACTGGGACCTCTCTCTCTCTCTTCCCCCACCCGCCCCCCGCCCTCTCTCTGTCTGTCTCTCTGATAACGGATTAATGTCACTCTCAATAGAAGTGTTATTCCAATGTTCCTATTTATATATGAGTGTGTAAATAAGATTGTTATTCTAATAGGACTCCAACTTCTGTATGCAACAGGTATCAGTGTTACACAGACGCTCACATCCCTGTTGTGGCGTCCATGGTTTGCTGTATGAAAACACTTCATGCTGCTGAGTCGTTATGGACTGGTGTTTCCCCACCCAGTGCTAAGTCCTGGTGTCTCAGTGGATTTAGATTGTGCTGGTCTTATTTCCATTTTTGAATGTATTTATCAGTATGGATTTCGTGGTGGGAGGGGGGTGGTATAGTATCAAACGTCAACAAATATGATTTGATTATTTATCATTGATTTTTCTCTGGATCAAATACACCTACATCTTCTCACTTCCTGACCAGTCCTCTTCGTTCAGCCTAAGCCACTGACATCTGACATACGCCGCTCCTTTCTGTGGGTTCACACTGAACGTGTTAGGCTTCAACATTCATTGGCACTTGTACAGAGAGTGGAGCCTCCAGCTTCTAAATTTCCAATCTGTCCTTCTACAACCAAGCAAGTTGGTTAGACATGAGCCATTTCCTCTTGTTGTCCTCGTGTTGTACAAAATTCATCAGATTGTAAGAATCAAACCGAGTGTGTGTACTGTCTCTTGCAGCCAGACATACAGAGATGTTCCCCTTTTCTCTCCGTAATTAATAACATCTCTTTGCTGACATCAGCTGTTATGGAAAAAGATCTATTGCATAACAGTCCCAGAGTGTGCCCATCATTATGCCTCCCTCTGCCCCCCAGCTGTGAACTCAACTCTCATGTGACTCCTCCATCTCTATGGTGTCGTCCTGCTGCTGCTGTGTGGGCGACAGTGTCAGTAATCCTGTCGTTAAAGTTTCACAGGCTGGTCAAGAAATGGCATTTTTGCCTTTTATGATAGTCAGTAATATTTTCGCTTTCTTTCATGTTTCATGTTTTATGAAACCCATTAGTGCTCGCGGTGGTTTATTTGACTCTATAAAGTGGTGTTAGTGGGCCCTAATTAGCCTAATTAGCCTAATGTGTCAAACTGAGGGGGGATAATTAATACTTCTTAAGAAGATTGAAGTCACGTTAATTCAAGGATAAATATAAATATCCCATAATACACATGCAGTTGCATTGTGAATACACTGTACTGTATATCAGGGTGTGCTGCAGTATGGGTTCACTTTGATGTGGATCTGTGTGGTGCGCACATGTAATCATGCACGACTGAGACGCACTGTAAATAGCACAACGTTAACAGCAGCATCACGTGAAGAGCCAGTTGCATCAGCTCAATCTGGGCTCAGAACAAGATCCGAACCCCCCGCACGGATAATCACATCGAGCTGACCGGAGCCTTTCTGTCAACGCGTGTCATATAGATAATGAGATTCATGCTCTGTCCCTGACCCCTTTCATATTTTCAAGAACCCTCGTCGAAGGATTATACCAAAGTACAGGGCTGTTAAATAAGTTTCACCCAAACTCTAAGAGAGGATGTGTGGCAGAATCAACGGGGCCACAAAAACACGACTGTGATTGTTGTCGTCTCAGTTGTCTCTGCGTTACAAGCCATCTTGTTTTCATTTGGGTTGGGTGGGAGAATAGTTAAACCATCACAGCCTGTGACTTGACACGCCAGATTTCTCTCCTGCGAGACGTCCAGCTGCCTCACAATTTGCAATTTGGCCAATTTTTGAATCCAGTCTGCTAAGCCGATTAGACTGGGACCTCTCTCTCTCTCTTCCCCCACCCGCCCCCCCGCCCTCTGTCTGTCTGTCTCTCTGATAACGGATTAATGTCACTCTCAATAGAAGTGTTATTCCAATGTTCCTATTTATATATGAGTGTGTAAATAAGGTTGTTATTCTAATAGGACTCCAACTTCTGTATGCAACAAGTATCAGTGTTAAACAGACGCTCACATCCCTGTTGTGGCGTCCATGGTTTGCTGTATGAAAACACTTCATGCTGCTGAGTCGTTATGGACTGGTGTTTCCCCACCCAGAGCCACGTCCTGGTGTCTCAGTGGATTTAGATTGTGCTGGTCTTATTTCCATTTTTGAATGTATTTATCAGTATGGATTTCGTGGTGGGAGGGGGGGTGGGTTAGTATCAAACGTCAACAAATATGATTTGATTATTTATCATTGATTTTTCTCTGGATCAAATACACCGACATCTTCTCACTTCCTGACCAGTCCTCTTCGTTCAGCCTAAGCCACTGACATCTGACATACGCCGCTCCTTTTCTGTGGGTTCACACTGAACGTGTTAGGCTTCAACATTCATTGGCACTTGTATGGAGAGTGGAGCCTCCAGCTTCTAAATTTCCAATCTGTCCTTCTACAATCAAGCAAGTTGGTTAGACATGAGCCATTTCCTCTTGTTGTCCTCGTGTTGTACAAAATTCATCAGATTGTAAGAATCAAACCGAGTGTGTGTACTATCTCTTGCAGCCAGACATACAGAGATGTTCCCCTTTTCTCTCCGTAATTAATAACATCTCTTTGCTGACATCAGCTGTTATGGAAAAAGATCTATTGCACAACAGTCCCAGAGTGTGCCCATCATTATGCCTCCCTCTGCCCCCCAGCTGTGAACTCAACTCTCATGTGACTCCTCCATCTCTATGGTGTCGTCCTGCTGCTGCTGTGTGGGCGACAGTGTCAGTAATCCTGTCGTTAAAGTTTCACAGGCTGGTCAAGAAATGGCATTTTTGCCTTTTATGATAGTCAGTAATATTTTCGCTTTCTTTCATGTTTCATGTTTTATGAAACCCATTAGTGCTCGCGGTGGTTTATTTGACTCTATAAAGTGGTGTTAGTGGGCCCTAATTAGCCTAATTAGCCTAATGTGTCAAACTGAGGGGGGATAATTAATACTTCTTAAGAAGATTGAAGTCACGTTAATTCAAGGATAAATATAAATATCCCATAATACACATGCAGTTGCATTGTGAATACACTGTACTGTATATCAGGGTGTGCTGCAGTATGGGTTCACTTTGATGTGGATCTGTGTGGTGCGCACATGTAATCATGCACGACTGAGACGCACTGTAAATAGCACAACGTTAACAGCAGCATCACGTGAAGAGCCAGTTGCATCAGCTCAATCTGGGCTCAGAACAAGATCCGAACCCCCCGCACGGATAATCACATCGAGCTGACCGGAGCCTTTCTGTCAACGCGTGTCATATAGATAATGAGATTCATGCTCTGTCCCTGACCCCTTTCATATTTTCAAGAACCCTCGTCGAAGGATTATACCAAAGTACAGGGCTGTTAAATAAGTTTCACCCAAACTCTAAGAGAGGATGTGTGGCAGAATCAACGGGGCCACAAAAACACGACTGCGATTGTTGTCGTCACAGTTGTCTCTGCGTTACAAGCCATCTTGTTTTCATTTGGGTTGGGTGGGAGAATAGTTAAACCATCACAGCCTGTGACTTGACACGCCAGATTTCTCTCCTGCGAGACGTCCAGCTGCCTCACAATTTGCAATTTGGCCAATTTTTGAACTTGAACTCAGCAGATCTGATAAATATGCCTGGATGCAACATGTTCCTCATGTGCACAACATAAGCTTGCTGGTGGAAGGTTTAGACCGCCTCCTGCATGGCTCCCCTCATTCAATCACCGATTCCCCCGAAAACCACAAACATTCAGAACACTCCCAACACACCGGGGTTTCTTCCATGGCATACGTGGAGCAGGGGTGCCGCACAAAGGCAGCCTGTGAGTCTCCCCTTGACACAAGGGCTGAACTGTTAGGTTTGTGTATGGGTGTGATGATAAAGTAAACGTTTCGACAAAATCAAGCCCGGGTGCCTGGGTTTTTAAGGATTCTGCTTGTTTCTTAGTAGATTCGCCTGGAAATGTTTTTTCCTCTTTATAGTAAAGGCCTTAAATCCAGAGCCAGAAAACGCTTTTGTTCTTCAGTAGTCCAGCATCCAGGTGTGAATTCACACATTTTAATCTGATTCTAATATTTTGTTCTTTTTGAGACGTGTGTTTGTATCATCAGCATCATCATCACCATTTCTTGTCAGAATATTCACAAATGATCTTACACGACCAGCAAAATTAGTATCACTATTAATTTGTCAGTTAATGCTGTGCAGGAACATTCAAACTTACTGTATGTGACACACTTTCAACTTTTCTTATGAGGTCATTTAACATTTACTACAACCCCCCCATCCACACATCAGCTACCCTGCCATACTTCAACCTATTTCAACCCTTCAAACTTTCAGCTTATACAGCTAAAACACAGACACAAATTGTACAAGTCACTAATCTCCTGGATTTCTGCATTTTAACACAGGCCAACTCTATAGTAAACAATCTTATTCAGCTCCTGATGTTTTGACGTCTCTGGCAAAGTTTGACGAGTGGGCAGGATCCCCCTGGGGGCCGGGTTAAAGCATGTCCCTGCTGATCATAAGAGACGGCAAATAGTGTCGCGTGCGACTTGTTTGAATGTAATGTATGACATAATGTGACGTGTGTGGTACTGCATCCAGTTGTTTGCCATCTGCCATTAAACAGGAGAAGGGGGAGAGGATTCTGCAGAGGGGTCTTTTGGTTTGTCCCGATTCATGAAGTCCACAGGTTTTATCATTCCATTTTGTTGCTCCCTGAAACACACCACATAATAGACATGTATAATTAGACATATATTATATTTGTACTGTACAATCCATAAACTATAGATATTATTGAACAACTAATGAAAAATAGGTCCAATACCAGTATCCAACAGGTAATTTGCAAATCAGAACAGATCATAATAATGTTGAAACAAATTCACACCAAATGCTGCTATCAATATACAGCTATACAGCAATAGAGCTAATATACAGAATAACACCCGCGTTGTCAGACTTCACAGTAAAGTATGACCCATGTTCTCCCTCATGCTTAGTTGCTTAACTTAAAATCTGTTTCTCAACAGCCACAGGAGGGAATGATAAAGGGGGCTTTTGTGTCCACTCCCTCTTCTCTTTTCACACTGCTCTGCTACATTCATCGTGTCCCTGGAGAAGTGACGTTATATGCAGAAACAGTGAAGGTTGTGCAACTGGGTCCACCCTGGAGCTGAGACTCCTAAACCACTTACATCGTTGCTATGACGTCATGTTTCTTCCAAACTGCCAACATTCTACAACAGTGGACCTTATAGCAGTGTAGTACGTCCACTACACTGGAGGATACACTTAAATACATCAATAAGAAGTAGAATTGAACTGAAGAATAGAATTAAAGTTTGTTGTTTTGTATTTAACTGTCTATGATTTTCCATAACTCAACCAAAACCAAACCTCAATTAAACCAGTGTCTGCTCACAGTTTGACTGAATACTGTACTTAAACTGCTACGATCCAGCACTGCAAACTCAATCCCCATAGTTCTTGGATCAGTGGAAATGACTAGCTGTTGAGCTGGGACTTTTCAGGAGAGGAAAATATGGGGCTTGGTGATCAAAAGAAGGCATAATTAGCCCTAGTTAAAATTAGATGAGTATAATTTAAGAAAAAAAAAGTTTCAAAGTTTCTGTCTAACTTTTTAATTAAAGCGGGGTCATCCACAACCTCAGCTATTGGGGATCGTATTTACCAATCTTTATTTAGTCTATAACAAATTGTGTAACTTTTTTTTCAACACAAAGGCGAAAGCAGTAATAACCCTATGTCACCACTGGGGGGCAGCAATTCACAAACACCCTGCCTGTCTGCAGAATCAGTCACAGCTGGTGGTAATTGAGTGTAATTAGGAGCCTGATTAGGATCAAAGCCACGCGACTCAGTCACAGGTCAGTGGTCGTTTGTGGATGTGGGAAACAGTTGGTTTGTGGCTGAAGTTTGATCCAGGTACAGAAATATTCTTCTTTTTATCAAACATACGAGTCAAACCTCAAGTCGTCTTTACACAGGCTGACGTCTCATAGAGAAAAGTTGATGATGTATATGTTTTAAATTGGAAGGGTAAATGTTTTTGTATGTTTTTTTTTTCAAGCTGCATGAAGAGGATGAATGAAAACTACGTGGACAAAGATACACAAAGAAGACACGCAAAGAGCTTTTCAACAAACCACCAACAGTTTGAATCCTGTGTCTTCATTGAACTCACTGAGCAGACTTTCTCACCAGCTGCTGGGAAAAGTCAGTAAAGTCTGTAGGAAGTTTAAAACACGTGTTCTCTTCTGGACACGGGACATTAACACAACTCATTTCATTTCAGCTTGTTGGGAGACCGAGGCTCAGCCAGTGACGCACTACCAGGCCCGAGGTGTCTGCTGGAAGCTGATTGGACAGAAACAGATGCCCAACCCAAGCAGCCGAAGATAAGTCTCCTCCTTGTGGACAGTACTGTACAGTACAGTTGACAGTTTGAATTTTGAGCTTGTGGTGATCACCATGGAAACAAGCCATTGGAGTGTGTTGCTGTGTCCAAAATCACACTCATTCCCTACTCCCTACATGGGAAAATGTAGTGGACTATATGGTGAGCTCAACAGAAAAATCTTTCGGACACTTTCAGACACTACTCTTGGCGCCGGTAATTACATCATCACTGTCGCACAAATTAAAACGTACATTATTGTCGTCTCACACAATACTTGTCCATTTACTACTGCATTTTTATTAAATTAGAGGCTTTTGATTACTGTCCTGTACTTTTATATGTTTGTCTTTTGTTTTCTATTTAAGCATATTTTCATTCTCTTGGCTCTTTAGTAACAAAGCTACAGTGTAACCTACTGGAATGTTTAATTATGCTGTTCGTTTTACACTTTTTTTTTCCCCAATGAATGTAGGAAGCCATTTAAATTACCTTGTTTTGAAATGTGTAATAAAATAAACAATGGAATAAACTGTGCTTGTGCTTCACAACTCATGAATTTTTCTCCGCCTGTCATCCAACGGCTAACTACAAGCAATTCACCGAGGGGGGGGATTACCATTTTATCTAGAAAACTCCTGTAGCTCTATCGAAATGATGCATGATGGGATATTTTGCTCCGGTTATTGACCATCGGATGTTCATTACATTTCGCGGTGAATTGTAGGATACATTCAGTGCACTATATAGTGGACATTAATCACTAAACATTCGGACACCACTACAAAATGGTGTGGTCACTATATAGTACACTATACAGTGGTTAAAGAGTGATTTTGGACACAGCCTGTGTTCCCTCATTGCCTTTTTGGCAGTACATGTATGTGTTTGTCATGGTGTTTGTGTTGCTCCTGTTGGGCCATGAGAGTAGGCCACTAGTGCAGTGTCCTGCTGACCAATGTGTCTTAATGGTATTGGAATATGTGTGGGGGCAAAGGTCAATGACGATGTGCATTCTTTGTCATCTGGGTTTTTTTGTCATTGTCTTGTTTTTTTTGACGTTGTGTTGGGTTTATGTTGTTGTACTGGCTTTTTGTCATCGCCTTCGTTCTTTATAAAAAAAATCCTCGTCCGCGTAAATTTAAATGTAAGCTAAACTTGAACTTTCTACATCCTCATAACCGTTTCCATTGTGCAGGTTTCTTTGCCACCGTGACGTGTTGGTGATCGATCATCATCGATGCTGTTGTCGTGGTTGAAACTGAAACAGTGGGACACACACTCACTGTGCCACTCGTATAACATTTGCTGCTTCAATTGTTCTGAGGTGCACTGCTTGATGTGACCAGTTTCATGGTTTCATTTCAACTCAGTTTTCAGCTGTGATGTCCATTTTGACAAAATTAGTGTTGTGTAACTTTCTTTTAGGTTTATGGAACAAACTATGTCTCTATCTCTGTCCAGATGCAGAGATGACGGTCTACAGTGCAGGACAGAAGGGTGATTTGAAGACTGACTGACTCTCCCTGTTTCAGACCCTAGAAATCTGCTCAGCGTCGCAAGGTAGGTCTCAACTTTATATTTGCCTCTTTTCATACAAGATTTTAGAAAATCATTATTACTACTACCAGATAGGAATTTGGATCTTCATCCAGAGTCCCTGGAGCATCAGACCCTGCACCAGAAGATGCACTGACGTGGTCCAGTTCCAGGCTCCTGGGTCTGTCTGCAGAACTCTGCTCATGGTGTCACAAGTTAAGTCTCATTTTTGTACTTTTCTTAATGAATATGAAATTTTAGAAAATGTGGGAGTAGTAGTAAATAGTGGTAGGATGTAGGAATTTGTATCTTTCTTCAGAGCGCCCCTGGAGCTTGGACGGTTGGATCTGTCTGGAGAACTCTGCTCTCTGTGTCACAAGGTTAGTCTCATCTTTGTCCTCACCTTATATCATGAAGAAATTATTTCATTGCAAAAACCTGAGCTATGTTGCCTTTAACCTTCATCTTTAGTTTGGAAAAACATTTAACTGTGGCAATGAATGCAAATGTTGTCTTTGAAATGTTTGTCTGTGAAGACATTAAATGCTGAATGTGGGGTTTTTTGGTTTTCTTTTGAGCAGAAGCTGGAGTAGTGTTGTTGTTGTTGTTGTACATGGTTGTACATGTATTAATCTTAAAGGTAAACAATAATTGACTTATATAATGTAAGCTAAACTGGTATTTCAGTACAAATTTAAAATAAATTAATAAACACTTGGAAGAGAATCTTTAAAGTATAACAGTCTTATTTGGGTTAAGTTTATCGGTATTTTTATGACTTGGTTATTTTTGGTTTATTTTTTATCTTCCATCTTGTTGTGGTTCTGTATTGAACCTGTAGATGTGGCCATATCTTTCTATGTAAACATCTGTGTAAAGGGGTGCCTCTCTGTCAGTGTGAATGTGTCAATGTTTTTTTTTTTTATTGTGAGTAATATTAAACATCTCACGTTAAATGTAAATCTGCATCTGTTGATTTAATGCACAGTGGCTGTTAGACTACTGTTAGAGTTACTGTTATACCATAATAGAAGGAAAAAGCTAAGATAGATGCAAGACAATATGATAAGGGAGAAGGAAAATGTTGAAATAGCCTGTAGCGTAATGCAAAATAAACATGCAATGGTAGGACTACTGGCCTTGCTGAGAGCCTACTGTTATGACAGATAGGTAAGATACAACAATTTACAACCTAATGTCTCCTTATCTCGTAGGCCTATTTGGATATGTGCATCATGTGGCCTGTAATCTGCCGTAATGAGAGAAAACGCTGAATTAAATCAGCAAAAGCATAGACCTATGCACAATTGAGCAGTTATGGAAATTATGATGGAAAAATAAGCCCTAAATATTATTAGGACCCTTTAAGGAGAAGCGGGGAACATAGGACCCTTTTTGGGAAAAACTAGTAAATATAGGTACCCTCTCGTGTGGTGTTATTTGATGAACTAATAACATAATTGGTAAATCAGAAAAAGCAAATGAGAGCATTGACAGCTGTGCTTCTGTTATCAGAAGCCACAGAAACAAACACAAAAATCGCATCTATTGCATCAGTATTTGTAACAGACTGAAATGAAATGAATTAATTTTAACATACTATAACCCCAATCTTTCAGACTCCAAGGAAAATCTGTTTAAGTCGTGACAAATGTTGTACTTTGCTGTGTCATGCAGGTGGAGATCTCGCAGTCATTGGGTTATCAGCCATTCTATCTGTCCTCTGATCCCCTTTGACTCACCTGCAGCGGCAGTCCCTCATCGGGTAAGCTTCAGTTTGTTTGTGTGTGTATATAAAACCTGTCAAATGTGAATTTCCACTGATCCTGTTTCCTGATGAAATATTGAAAAAAAAACACACCACACCTCAAAGCCCGTGTGTGTGTATGTGTGTAGTAATACGAATTTAGAAATAAATATGAATATGTATGTTATGGATTTTCAAAGCAAAAATAGACTTGGTTAAAGTGAGCGCATGTACAGTGCATGTGTGTTTGCATTTCATTTAAATCTGTCTGAGTCGGCATTTGCAACTGCCCTTTAACAACACTGTGTATGGAGGGGTGAACAAAAAACACAAACTGAAAATGCTGCTCTTGTGGCCCCCGGAGACGATCTCTTTACCTCTCCTCCTCCTTTTCGCCTGCTGAGTGAAGCGAATACGCCGCGCAGAGGCCAAATGCGACGAGTCTGCAAGCTGATAGCCAGTGTGTATGATAAATGAACTTTAACGAACCCAGACATAAGGGAAGGGCGATAAAAAGCACATACACACTCCACCTGGCTGTCTGTGTCGGGCAGCTTTGTGCCTCTTGCTGCTCATTAAAATATTCTAACCTGACTCAAAATAGCAGCATCATTTAGCCGGACAGTGATGAAAAATAACCCACTGTGTCTGATGCGAACAATTAATGGAACCAATTTGGAGGTAATGAAACAACAGCTGTGCTCAAAGGAGCGGTAGTGGGCCCATTAATTAATTGGACATTGTCCTTATCTTAAGTCTTTCCTTCCCCTTTTCCGTGGCCTACTGTCTCTCCTTCCTTCCTACCGTCTGCTAAGGTGGAAATTGGGAAAAAGTGGGTTGTCGTTTTGCTTGTTGCTGGTCAGGCAGACGCCAAAGCTGCGGTGCAACCGCTTTACTCAGCACTATTTTCACAACAGTGAATATCACTATCTCACATCATCATCTAAGGCCAGGAGACACGGCTTAGCTCTAAGTCTGTCTGGACTTTCTCACCTGACGACATTGACTGTTACTGACGTTAGGACAGAGGGAGCTAATCATCACTGCAGCGAACTGTACCTTCTCACATCTATTCATGAAACATATCCATTTCCAGCCACCAGGGATAGCGCCATCCAGTGAGCTAATTCTTCTCAGTTATGGAAGTTGGGTGTCTGTCAGAATGTTAAAATTTGCCACCTTGTACACGCAAAGACAGACACAAATCAAATTAAATAACACCTACACTTCTTGCCACAGGCTGCTGAGGAAGTTGTCGATGTGGTCCTGTGGAATGTCCCCGTCCAGGTGAGCCAGGTACTTATAAAGTTTGACAAAAGTTTCAAACGGGATCCTGGCAGGACCACCCTCCTCATCATCTGTCAGGATCTCGCAGGCAAACTTCATAGAATCCATGAAGGTCTGAGAAAAATGTACACAGAGAATGAGACGGTCGAAAATTGACACAGGTACATTCATCCAGCAGCCATGCTGGATCACACATCAGCACAATGTTGTTGTAAGTGTAATTGCAAACACACCTACATATACACAAGATAGCAAACAGGCCAAATATATATGGAATATGACTGCCCTCGTGTGGTTAAAGTGTGCAAAGTCCCTATTTCACATTCAATCCGCACTTGTTTTTGCAGACTAACCCACATTAGGTTTTAAAGCTCTAATAAGTAGTGTAAAGTGGGATTAGCATTTGCATCTGGCCGTGTATAACATCTCACCCCTCCAAGAGCACTGCAGCACAGGGCAAAAAACTCCATCCAGTCAATTTCTGAGCCGAAGTTGCCCAACAACTGGAGGCTTTCCAGCTGATCCAGTGGGAGACACAGACCATTCCATTTCTCCAGCAGTTCCTCCTTGCTGCAAATCGGCTTATGTGACAGCTATGATTGGGAAGAACAAGTTAAGACTGTTGCTTAAGAGTTGACCTTTAGAGACGTTATTAATTATTCATTTCTTTTAAAGGATCCACCACACTGAGATGCCAGCTGCTGCCCCAGGTAAGATTGTTTATTATAAAATTAAACTTTAATGATTTGCACGGTCTCACAGGGTAACTGCATTTACACATACTGAACAGATCATGTAAATCCAAGCAAAATGTGTATCTGGAATATAACACAAGTAATAATTACATTAACAGTCACTTTTTGGCTGTCAGGAAATACCTGTTTGTGAAGAGTCTTGAGAAAACCTGGCGTCAGCGGATTTCTATGCTCCTGAATGGCAACATCCTTCTCCAGTCTCTCCTTGACAGGTAAAGTCTCTCCTTTAGACAGTGCCGTGAAGTATCTGGAAAAAGAGCACATATTATTAGCACACACGAAGCACGTGTATATTATTATTATTATTATGGTTTATATGTATGTATCCTTCTTAAACGTAGTAGTCAAATATAGTGCAGAATGTAAAATGGAACATGAGTTGCCTCACTTTCATCATATCGCCATAATCGCATGTTGTCATTTCCTGCATCTGAACTTGACCAGCATTTTCTATAAATGCTAGAAGGAATGTTGTCATTTTGAAGTAATTTCCAGCCACTTGACAGTAGCTGTCATTCTGAGCGTCATCATAAGGCGGTTCTAAAGAACCCCTGGGGATATTTTAATTGTTTCACATTGTGGCTCACTTTATTATTGGCTTTTGCCATAAACACTACCCATAAACTAGCAGAACATCAAACCTAGGGTACAAAAAATGCTTCATGTATTTAAATTTCACCAACTACTTTCAAAGTCCTTCCTTTTCACTGGAAAAGTTCTGGTAGTTAACTGCTGCAGTCAAATGGAAGCCCCCAGGATACAATTATAACAAGTCAATGCTAAGATCAGGGATTCGCAGGTGAAAGGTGCCTTTCTATTTGCACTGTGATTCTGTCTGGAGACATTGTTTACGGTATTGTTTAAAGGATTAAGATTGTAATCAGCCACATATCTCTTCTATCGAAACCAGTGTTGACAGACTTACGCCGCAGACCAGAGCAGCAAATCCTTAGGCTGTGTACGAATGGCTGCCTTCGTGAAGTTTTTGATGATGTCGGACAGCTCAGACGGGATGTTGATTTGCTCAGCGCAGTAAATTGTGTCTGGCAGCGGCATGGCTGTGAGGTAAACACTGCAAAAGACTTTCTAAAAACAATATAAACAATAAACAATTAATAATTATTATTGAAAAAACTCATTGACCACAGTTAACACTATGGTCCATCCCTCCTTCCCTGATCAAAGTCAAATCCAAACTAATTTCCAAAAGTATTGATGCGCTTTGATATGTTGTGATGCACTTTGATGCACGCTTTGGCATTATACTGGCATGCTGCACTGATTCTGATTGGCTAAGCCTTCCTCTTCTTCCTCTTGAGCTTTAAGGATTTATGAATGTTAAGTGATGCAGCGATGCACCTCAGCATCACAAACAAATTCTAATATCCTCGCACCCCGCTTAGGAGTCGCAGTCTTGTTGTTACATCTCCAAGCAGTATATATTAAATGTGGAAACAGATACTGCGTATGAGTTAGAATATTAAGATGGAGGAGTTTTAAAAATAAAATATTTTAAAAATAGTTAAAATAGTTTTCAAAAACGGCACTAAAAACGTTACCTGCACTGATGAGTGATAAACGTAGCTGAAGATTAGTGATGTAAAATACGCGTGTCGGGCTCAGATGAAGAGATCAAAAGCTTTGTGCCTTTCTCCCCTACGAAACGGGAACAACTATCGCTTCCGTGGCGCAGCATGGTTGCCTAGCTACAGTGTTCTTCGTTTATTTATCAGTGGGGATTCGAACCGAGTTTAAAGTGCTTTACCGCCCCCTGTTGGTAGGAGGCAGCTTTACAAACAATAGAAGGCCCACTGAATCAGTTTTTAACTTTTCAGTTGAGTTCAATAAATTATATTAATTCAGGTTTTTGATTTCCCTGACCTCAGTTGTACAGCAAGGCTCCCTATAGTTAATTATTTGACCAGATTATGTCGAAGGTTTCGATCTCTATCTCATGGCTTCAGATTTATTATTTGGGCTGTTTACATAAAACTGAACTGTAAATTGTAAAGCTGAAAAAGACACTACAATTTTACAATGGAACCTTACTCTGAAGTTTATTGTCAAATTCAAGCTACAACTGTTACACGTCCAGTGACACACATTTGGACAAACATGGACAGACATCAATCCCTGTCAACACACACATTTATTGGAGCGATGCAGACAACACATCATAGTGGACATTTTATTAATAAACACCTTCTTGAAAATACAGGTCTACACAGACTACGATTAGAAAATAAGTACCAGTATTTGGAATATGAACTGACAATTTGTAAATGCAGAAGTCGAGTAATTATGAAACACCAAAGAGAAAAATTCATACTTGCAATAGGCACACATGCACATCCACACAATCACTGTCATGTCACATACACTGGCATGTGCAAATTTGTTCTAGCACATGAAAAAGTTGAGTGGAGTTGGCAGAATCTGCTTGAGAAATCCCTTTTAGATTCAGCTAACTTGACATCTACTGGGAGCCATGTAATACCATGTAAGTTTCCACTCTTGACTCACAGTGACAAATGGGGCAAACAAAATAGGTTTAACAATGATAAGGATGGAGTCTAGAAAAAGACAACACAGGTCATGTGCACTAGATAATAGGCTATGCCAAGGTGGTAGTCCCCTTTTATTTCTCCCTAATGTCTCCTTCTCCGCTTGATACAAAAATAAAACTGTGCATCCCAAAATCCCACCCTGGACACACTCTCCTGTGCCTATAAAACTATCGAGAAACAGGTATTAATTACCCACCATTACCATCCCCTGCCTGCAACTTATCTTACCCTTTGCCAGACAAGACTTGGGGCATGTCATCATTTGAGGGGCAACTGCAGTTTTGAATTCAATAGAATTTGTGTACTTTTGAAATGTATGCACTTTCCTCCATAAACCACAAAAGCAAATGTACTGAGACTAAAGCAATTCCTCACATATCTGAGATGATGTGTTACCGACCCAGCTCTGTCCATAGAAAAGCAATGTAGTGCTACAGATCATAATACAGGATGCCATTTGAAGCAATGCAATCTGTCAGCAATCACAACTAATATATTTAATCTCCATAAACATCACTGTGACTCAGAGCAGTAACTCTGTTTTGGTCTGAGTAACACGGTTCAATTGTTTATGTAAATCTACGAAAAAACAATGAAAATGGTAGCAACTTTTGTTGTTTATTTATTATTTATATGAGCGAATTTGAATGCTGGGTGGTCAATTTGATTTCGTGTTCTTCAGATTTTGTGATCTTGTTTCTGTTTGATAATGCATTCAATCATGCCCCTAACAGTTTCATGACATTTACATTCTCTGAGTTGTGGGAGTTGGACTGTAATTCTTGTAGCACATACATGCTTTTCAGGAGACCAGGTCTCACGCTGTGTAAAACCCAGACGTGGTCATCTGGTCATTTGCAGGACTCCATATTTTCTGGGTTCTATCTCTTTCCTCTTTTATTACCAGCAGGGGGCTTCTTGAGCTGGAGAAGAGGTCCTCCAGCACCAAAGCCTGTAGCAGGGGGGTTAGAAACCCCAAAGGTCAGACCAGCTGAGGGGTTGATGCCAGGGTTACTGAAGTTGAAGCCTGAGCTGCTGCTGCTACCAAAGCCTGGAAATGCAAGAATACACATAGGTCAAGAAATAAGAAAAACATAGGACAAGTTGAGAAAAAAACACAAGTAATGATGTGATTAGAATTAAAGATAGTAAATAGAACACATAGACTTAGCATAGACACATAGTCTATGCTAAGTTGTGAACTGATTTAATTCACCCCATATCCTAAATTGTGTTGCAGCTAAACTGCCTGAACACACTTGCCAACAAGACATTATAGAAAAGGCTAGGGCATTCCTTTTAAAGCCTCCTCGCAGCAGAGAGGAAACCTGAGAGCTCTGAATGGTGTATCGGTAGTAGTGCAGTATTTGCTTTTTTTTTTAAGATCAGGAATAGGTCTATTGAAATATATGAAATTTTACAGTTCAGCAGGTACATGTGGAAACTCTTTTGTTGTTGACTGAAGTTTTTCTTATTTTTTATTGTTTCTAGTGGCTGGCTATCAGGGGGGGATTATCCAGTATGTGTGTACCTGCACTCAGACTGCCTCCTGTGGGCTTACTGGTGGAGGAGAAGCCAAAAGAAGAACCCCCAGTCCCCACCCCACCAAATCCTGGCCCAACACCAAAACCTGTGGGAGAAAGTAATATGGAAGTAAGTGTGTGCAAATACAGCCTGCACTAGAATGAGCAGAGGTAACAGTGCCTCAGAAGGGAGTATAAGCAGGCATTAGCAAAACAAATGCCACAACCTAATCAAAACATCACTATACACAGGCTGGCATCTGATGAGGAGACTGCAGAACAAATATGAGCCACAGTGCACTGCATGGCAAAGCAAAGGTCAAAGGGAGAAAAACACATGACAGATGTTTTTCATACCAGCTGCATGAGACACCACCAAATGTATGTGCATTCAAACCACTCATTCCCACACTGTCAAGTGGATTTACCAATTAACATGCATCACAGTTGTAAGGTAACATGTGGCAAGTTTTTGTTCAATTGTCTTGTGGTGTGAACACACTAGACTTCTTGGAAGGGAAACAGATGAAGCAGACAAACTGCCAAGCATTGACTGCAACAATGCTGTAGACACAGCATCAATCTACTACCTATCTAAATATGTATGAAAGAACACAAAGGATCTAACAAAAAAAACACTCCCTGGCATCAGATGGAAAAGGCAAAATAAAAGGAAACATTGATTAAAACAAATAGCCAGAGGTAATACCTCCAAGGGTAGAAGAGCCCAGGCTAGTGCCCACTGCCGAGGCAAAGGGGTTTCCAAACCCTACCCCCAAGGGTGCCTGGGTCCCTATGGCAGAGAGAGCAGATCCTTTACTCTTTTGAATGTCATGTTTTCTAGGTTTTAAAAGTTTAAAAGTAAAAAAACAAAACAAAAAACAACAGCAAAGGCTGCCACCACATAGTGGCCATTTATAGTAACAACATAAGATAGCAGCTAAATAACTACTATACAATCCTCACTTTGTACTCTGTATGTATAGTATAGCTGCAGAATCAGGAAAAAAACTTAAAATATAGTTTAAAACTACATATCTGCTAATTTGGAGTGCGGTTATTAATGCTGACAAACAGAGGCTGCTAGTTCTTTCACTCTGAAACTTGTCTTTTTCTTTGGTGCAAATTTTTTGTTTGTGTTTTGTTTGTGCAAATTTTGCCAAGGTTTTAGTCTGCTGTGTTACAACAACTACAGTAAAAAAGAAACAAGGACAAACGTTTCTTTGTTTAAAAATTGATTTATTGTCAATTTAATATGCAGGTTCACTTACATAAAACACAAACAAACAGTTTAGAACAGAACTGATTGTTAATTGCTATCTGCTACTGCATTGGACAAGTTTCAAAATTTTGTAGAGTGAATGAACTAGAACACGCCATAATAAAAGAATCACACAATTGTTGTATATAGCTTAAAAAGGCACACCATATTATATATTAACTATACTGTATCAACAGGCATTGATTATATAGGACTGAACACACTCCTCTACAAGTAAAAGCACTCAAGATTTAAATAAGAACTGTGAACTTGGCCTGCCTCGCACTGTTTAATCAGAAGAATAAATTAAGTGTATTGATATGTTAATTTGCCTGTGGACGTTGATACAGTTATGTTTCAGGTTATCCGTCCAATTGGAATAGACAAACCTTTGTGATTTGTTTGACTATTCGCTAGTGTAGTTGTAGACATTCTTTGCGGTTAATCAGAACTACCACTGGGATAAATGTTGACATGATTTCATGCTGCAAATACTTTTCTCTCCTGGATGACTTCAGTAAGGCGACCGTTAAATGCATTGTAAAAGATCAGTATGGTTTTCAGTTATGTGTAGCATGTTAGTGGTCACAAGAGACGATTCATCCCCCACCCGAAAAAATGAAAACCGGTAATTGGAGTAGTACCTCCAGTCAGCCAAATATAGAAAAAACACTAAAAAGGCATTAGGTTAGTCAAAATGAAATGATTACCATGGAAGAAACATTCAAAACAGTAACTCAGCCATCGAAAAGGCCAGATGCTGTGATTTCTGGATTTTCCACTAATCAACAAAAATAAAGATGCCATCAACAAATCTGAATAACTGAGTTTCAGGATAACTCAAGGTGAGTTGAATACTGTAGGCATATTTTGGTGCTAGTACTGTGCCATGTATCATAAGGAAAAAAAAATTCCCATTTTAATTCCTTCGAGGTAAATGGGATCACTCGTTGCTGTAATGGCATTTGACAGAGGACAGCAGTCGCCATTTGCATACGTATTACTGACAGATGCTAAAAAGCTACCTAACATACAGCGTTAGGGTGGCTAAACATCTATCACCTTCAAGGTCCAAACATCTTCAGACTTAAATAGTAATTATTATAACGATTATTGTGCCACGTACAACAGTTGACATTTGGAAGACAAAATGTTTAAATCGAAGCTAAACCACACAAAGTTCTGAGCAACTTAGGAAATCAAGCTTAAAAACATACAGCTCAGTTCAAATTAGCTTCTTAATCCTACAAAAGTTTAGAGTTATTTAACAGAGAACTATGATGTCCAAAGCAGCTGTAAAATGCAGTAGTTTCATCAAGAACTAATCACCACTACACCACACAGCAATGTACAGATGTGTTTTCAAGAGTTAACAAAAATGTTTATATCATATTATTAACTTCAGAATCTACATCAAGAAACGCTGTATCCTTCATCATATAACAGCAGGAAATAAAACCCAACGCAATAAAAAGACAGGACCATGAATGCAACCACACTCCCTTCCCTAGCTCATTTGGCACCAATGGATCTTACTGGCACTTAAGAACCAGCAAGAGCAGCAGAAATCATCTGTTTTCTCTCAACAAGCTAACTAATTGGGTTCACCTAGGTTTTCTACTTAATCAAGAAATGTATCTTTCAAAAAGGCTTGTGAACGGCACTTTCTGCACTCCATTTATCTGAATTGAATATAAAATGATCCAGCCCTGTTGCACTGACAGTAGCCCTTATGTTAAATAGCTTATGAAGTAACAGTAGTATGGCCTCATGCAACCAAACAAACAATGCATTCAGCCTCGAGGTGTAAGGGGCCGGCCCAATTATGTTTGACTGCTCTGGCACGTGTTGAAATAATAACGTTAAAAAAAGTTTTTTTTCTTTCTTAGTTTTTTATCCAACTTCAATGGATTTCATCTCGATTACTGTTCTAAGTTCTACAGTATGTATTTATGGAACTAAGGATCCGTGGCAGATGTGGGACCTGATCCCACCGCAAAGAAATGAGCAGGCTTGAAGTAAGGGAAGTGTGTTGATTGTTTTGTCATATATTGTTAAGTCTCAATTTGTCCATTTCATTCCACAAAACTCACCAGAAGTCACCATTTACACGGTTATTTTTCAACATGGTCTTCTGGGGAGGATGCCCCCCCGCGTTGCTAGGCTACCGGCCCACACGTTCAAACACTGCTCGAGCTAACATATGACATAGGTTGGTCGGTGAGCTCATCTTCACAGCGACATCACCCAAAACACCAACAAATAAGTGTAGTGTCAAACAAAAATCTGGCTGAAGCGTCACCCAGCTGCCTGGTTATTGTGGTATGAGCTTTGACACTGGCCACTCTCTAATCTGCCATTTCAATTATGGACTACATTATACAAAATACAAACTCAAAATAAATAGATAAATAAATACTGATGAGACAAGACATCCACTTGTGATCAGGCTTTCTTTATAACATCGCGTGTCGAATATTAGAGGATAAACCACTCTTTGGCAACAGGGATGATAATTTATGGTTAATAATGTTGTTAGTGACAATGAATGTCGTTTATGCAATTAATGGTTAAGCTATGGATTTGAGAAATACTCCCATTTCAACTTGGCACATACCTAAAAAAGCTAAATGCTTATTGAAAAGAGCTTCTGCATGGCCTGTTACGAGATTAAATGTGTATGATGTGAATTTTGAATATTAATACACTGCCAAAAATAGGTGCCAAATTCAGTAATTTGCCATATGAGAATTTCTAAATCATGTAGAGTTTGTGGCCGTTTCCACTCAAAGTATTGCTTTCAAACTTCTGAATTGGGTCTTCGCTATACATGATTTAACTTAACTTAAGAATTAAAAGACATCAGTAATATGCTAATATACATAGTAGCTTAGTTTCACAAAATGGGTGCCCTGATATTCCAGTGACATGGCCTACAAATCAAAGCCTACAAAAAAGGCTGAAAATCAGTTTTACACCTCAGAGATGTGGCAAAAACCGTGACGGAAACTACTTATGTTTTTTCAATAATAATAACGCTTGATTTGTGCATCACTCGGTGCTGAAGTGGCTAAAAAAAAAATAATGTGTTTTGCTCATTTATGAGACTAGACTAGGGTCTAGTCAAAATATGTTTGGGCTATACCCATCATTAAGTCCTCAAATGTCAACCTGCAGACACAGTGACTTTGAGTGAGCAGTATGTCTAACCCTAATCACTCAGTCTTCAACCGTATGGTAACGTATTAATACTGTGTAGAATGATTCTAGTAGTTCAGTTTATATTTGAGCCAAGACTCGCTTATAATAGTCTGAAAAAGAGAAGCTCCATGCTTTTATGATCACTGATAACACTTCTTCATATGAATTCAGTTCTTGAAAAATGATCGAGTCCTATATTTTCAGTGAGGAGCACAGATGCCATTAAGCACCCGGTCAATTGGATGTTTGTGATATTGATGTGAATAAATTTATAGTTTATACACAAATCGATCACCAGGGCATATTCTTTTTCCTAATGCCACGACATATCTTCCACCAAGTCGACTAATTTCAAACATTCGTTGATTAAAAAGAGGCCTTACTCAATGAGAAATAGAAGCCCTCATTATAAATCACATTTTCAAGTGAATAAATAGAGATACAAGACATTCATGTTCCACAATTTCGGTCTCAGGTAAATACTCTTACATTCCATTAGAGCCCACACAGAGAAAATTATGTGAAGGGATTCGCTATAGAAGTGTATGTATGACATTCAGTGCTTTTATGTACAGGCTTGCTACCAACACTGCCAGATTGTGGTATTAAATTCAAACTGATGTCATCTTTAAAATGTCACTGTGTGTAAGGTGCATTACATGAACAAGCCTATCTCTTCAACAGAGTCAGAGACAAGATGGTAAGGCAGCACAAAGGTTTCCTGTCAAAGTTTATCAATAGATTTCTCGTACATCTCTCTTTTTTTCACTAGAAAAAGAAAAGACACACTAACTTTGCATTAGTGCGGGTGTTGGTAATTTATTTGAAGTGACCTTCCTGTCGTATTTTGGCCTCACAGCTCCTGACATATCTCAATGCTTTAGAGCTTACTCGCCCTGTCCTCTACAACAAATATTTTTCCTTTTTCCGTCCCTTCTCTCCTCGATAATTCCTAACAAGGTGAAATAAAGAACTGTCTAGAACTTGTAGGGAGTCAGACCTGGAGTTGGCTGCTGTTGCTGGGTCAACGTGGCTGCCATGGCAACTGCTGCAGCATTGGGCACACTGGAGAATGGGGCAGGCCCTGTTGTGACTCGTGGTGTGCTCTGCCACTTCCTGCTGGATGCACGTTTGGACTCGAAGACATCTGTGGAGTCTTCCAGGAAGGCCCGACGATAAGAGAGGTACTGGTGCTTCAGGATCTGGAATGCAAGGCATGAAAATGTTAATTGCTATTTAATAGACTATTGACATTTAATCTTTTTCAGACAAGTCTGGTGAAGAAGGACTGACCTTGACGTTTTCGTGAACCGACTGGAGCTGGGCAGCCTGGGCAACGAATGTCTGGTACAACTTCTGCATGGCCAAAGTTAAGTCTGGAAACAAACCATATCTATCAGCAGCAGCAGCAGCATCGGTGCACACAGTGGTGAGTATTGTGATGAACTGTGGTTTAAAAATTGCAAGAATGTTTTGCACAAAACAGTCAAACTTTTCTCCATTCTCCATTTTTTGTGTCTTTTTAAAGATTTTGCCAAATGCTTAATCTGTATATACAGTGAACCCTCGCTATAACACGGTTCACCTTTTGCGGCTTCCCTGTTTCACAGATTTTTTTAGTGCAGTTTGTTATGCTTTTTATTTTACAGTGTATGCACGCGCATTGTGCTCTGTGTCCTGATTGGCTAAGGGACTGTAGGCCAATGTCAATCAGTCTCCTCCGTGCCTCGTCTCTGTCCAGTACAGAATGCGTTCGGCTTGGCAAATTTACACGTTTGCATATTGTCTCCACGACAAAACCCACAATGTCGATGAAACGTTCTGCACCGACAAAGACACCTGCACCACGGCCTTCAATAGAAAAAGACGCTACAGCGGAGCAGAGTCAGCACGAAGAGGCACAGTCAGAGGAACTGTGAAATACGCGTCAGTCACAATGTGTCCAACCGCGTAGGTTGATTATTACAGTATTTCTAAAAACTATCATAATTATTTGTTAGAAAACGCTTCTATTTTTATTTCTTTAACAAATGCTTGGGCCTGAAAACAGGTTTTGATCTTTGGTTTGGTTCTATGGTACTGTATAATAATTGTAAAAAATAAAGCTGACTACTTCGCGGATTTCGCCTATCACGGGTTCTTTTTGGAACGTAACCCCTGTGATAAACGAGGGTTCACTGTACTGTAAATATAACATATTAATTAAAACAGTGATTAATGCTAATTTACCTGGAAGACACATTGTTTATTTTTAGTCACGTTCGAAATCAGTCATGTTTTAACTCCTTGAAAAGAGATTAGAGGATAGTCAGCCCTGAACATATTTACTGTGTTGGAGGTTACCAAACAAAAAACAAAAATATCGGAAAACTCAGCTTACCCTGAGGAGTGATGTGAAAACCACTGCTCTGTGTTGTGAGGTGGTTCTCCAGCTCTTCTATCTGCTGTCGGTACTGCTGCAACTGCACCTCGAACTGTTCGACCAGGCTACGGAAATAACTGAAACCAGAAAAATTACACAAATTTTCATACTTGTCCATCCACAAAATACACAGAAAATAACTCAGGGACTGAGGTCGACAGAAAGAAGCTGAAACTGATAATAACATAAACATTTAAAGCTTTCTCAAATGACTAAATTGCAACTTATTAACTTCCAACAATCTGATTTGTGTTGGGGCGATTATTGGATACCCTACTTACTCAGATGGAGCAGTGTTTTCATGCTGAAGTCCAGGGGGAGTCTTTTGTGTGCGCAGTGCTATGTCAGCATTTTTTAGCTCCTTCAGAAGAGAGGAAATAGGATAATTACATTAAGGAAAATACCACTTATATCTGCTTTGATATAGAACTGGAACATTTATAATAAATTCTCTTTATATATAATGACTAAAATATGCAATATTGTAAATATTGTAAACAGTGTATATTTACAATGTATATTACATTGTAAATATGGACAGTTTACAGTGACATAGTGGTGGTTAGTTGATGGTTGATAGTGGTTGACTGAATTTTTATTAACCATTATATTCAGGAGATTACAAAGAAACACCGATGGAGCAATTGCCTGATATTTTTTTTGCAAAATGGAGCAATAGTGTGGATATTTTAAAAGCAAGGATCAGATAATACAACCCACCACCAATACTATCACAAGAAGATTTTATTCTGCCGGTAAACACTGACATCTCTTTTCCACTGTTTTTACCTGTGCCGTCTCCAGTTTTAATTTGTCGATAGCCAGAGCCTGACGCTGCAGACCACTAGCACTGACAGACAGAAGCTGTTTGAGACTTTTGATGTCGTCCTGGACTTTAGAAATGGCCTTTGATGACATCCTGCTGATGTCTTCCTGAACCTGTTTCTGCTCTTTGACAAATTTTCTGTTAAAGGAAGAAAAATGGCCATTAGGAATTACTGACACAGAAAGAGTTATCTGGTGGTAACACATTACCAGGACACTAGCACAATTTAATTGGGTCATTTTGGTTTATTTAAAGGTTGTGGGTTTATGGCTGTGTACAGAATACATACAGGTCAGTGTAATTTTTAAACCAGATGCATATAACACACAAAAACACTTACTGGAAATTCTCGACATCCTGACATATAGCTGGGGGCAGGTTTTCATCTTTTAAAGCTTTACTGTCTCTGAGGAAGAAGAGGAAGTAATGTTTTTCATCATTACAACAAACTTGTTATCAAATAATCCTTGATAACAAGGAATGGATTTTCAGGACAGGAGGCTATGATTTTTACATAATATCATGATACCCCTTGAAAGTCGTCCAAGTATTTCCATTTGCTAAAGACAACTGCATGGTTCATTCTGCAAGACTCACTGTGCATTGGCTCCAGATGATGAATCGCTTTTATTCTCAGAGGAAGTGCTGAAGTCAACTCCACCAAGGCCAATGCTGGGGGCTGGAGCCACTGCTGTAGAGGTAGCTAACAGAGATCCTAATGTTAACCCGCCTCCTCCAAGTGTGGTCTGACCCAAACCTATAGCATAGAATAAAAACATGTGTGCAAACAATGCAATTTTGTTAAGGCTGATAATTAGGTTTAAGTTAGACCTTAGTATAGACGGTTTACTCTTAGTCAATGTCACTGCAATTGCAATGATTTTGACCTCAGTGTAAATCACCTCTACCTATCTGCATGACCACTTTGCTTAACTGATTTTCTGAGGATACAATCTGTATGTGCATCTCACCTGTCGGGACATTGCTGGAGAAGAGACCCCCGCCCAGTGATGGGGCTGTTGAGGTTGCTGTGGTGTTTGCAGCACCAAGACTGAGGGTGAAGGATGTGGCTGCAGGCTGCTGTGGAGCCGTGGATGTCAGGATTGAGCCAAACGTTAAACCTGCCCCAGCAGGGGCTGACGAGGATGTGGTGGTCAGGGAGAACGGTGTTGCTGAGGCAGTGGGTTTGTTGAAAGCCAGACTAAAGCCTGTAGAGCCAGCTGTTGTGGCTGGGGCACCTAAGAGACAGCATTTAGCAATTCATAAATTGCTGTTAATAAATTCAATGCATTTTGAAAAGCTTGTTTCTTAAATCTCAAAATCATACCTAATGTAAGCCCTGTAGTTGGCGCAGCAGTGCCTGAAATGAGACAAATGACACATTATTAAACATGGTACTTGACTGCAGGTGCCAGTCATGTCTATTACACTGTATTTTCCAGGTTTGTTTTGATTCTGTGTCACATTCTTACTTGAGGCAGGTGTGTTGAAAGAGAATCCTTCAGTAGGTTTCTGAGCAAAGAGACTGCCTCCAAGGCCAAGAGATGTGGTGGTGGTGGTCGTGGAGGCAGGGGCAGCTGTACCGAGAGTACTCCCAAAGGAGAAGCCACCAGTACTGGGTGCAGGTGCACTAAAGAAAGGACAGTGATGTGAGATGCACAACGACATAACTAGACTGTAAATGAATAATGGAAATAAATATTTTGTAAGAAGAAGTAATGCAAACTTTTTCTTACAATTTCCTAAAACTTATCAGCAGAAACAGTTAGGGTTAGCTTAGATAAGTTATTTTATTGTCAGAAAATATTCTTCAACATCGAATGTTGTCCCACTTACTAAGAAGGAGGATTAAAAGAAAAAAACGCAGCCAAATTTATTATTTCAAATAACCTGCGAGATATTAGTTTTAATAGGGAAAACAATAGTCACCACAACACCATAACGTTAGCCCAGTCGGTTATTTAGGACCATGTAATTACCTGGTTACTGCTCCGAATGAGAATCCCCCACCAGTGTTGGTTTGACCCACGGTCCCCGTTCCAAAGCTAAAGCTAGACATTTTATTTTAAGAGGCACACATCTATCACCAAATAGCTATTTGGACTTTACCCACAAATCTAGAGGTTCAGCGAAAAAAAGTATCAAAGCTAACACGCTAGTTAGCGCTGAATGATACCCGCGTGAGAGCAAAATCAGCGATCGTATCGCTACTCAATCTGTAAATCGACAATTGCCACCTCAGTTGTAGCCCGCTTTATAACATATCTTGTTCTTTTGCTATTTAATTAAAAGAGCTGTCTAATTTTGAGAGCTGAATTATCGCATGGTGCTCCTTTTCCTATTGCCCGCCTGGTATTTCCCGAACGCTGTTGCATTTTGGGTAATCTTTTAAACTACATTTCCCATAGTATAAACGTGTCATGTATCGCGTGATTTACATGCGAGCTTTGGTACTTCCGGACGTTGCCAACAAGCTCGTCCTTTATCTACAGCAGACCACGCGTTGGTTCCGGTATTGTGTCTTTCAAAATTAAAGACAATTTGAGACTTAAATACTCCAATATTTTCCTCAGGTAATTTGCACGACTCATCGTCTCACTCACAGACTTACATTGTCAGTGTTTTGACTTTGTCAGTTCCGGCATTTGCGCTGTTAGATTTATACATTTCTGAATATCTTTATCTAACTTTCATTTTTGTCATCCCGCTCCTTGTTTTGTTTGTTCAAATATTTCTACATTTGCAGTAAAATATTACTGCAAATTAGTATATAAATACATGCCCCTGATTTTATCACGTGACAATATGCAGTTCTGTAGTACACACAGGTTTGCTGTAAATGTTTTATCCACCTTACCAGAGGTTATTATAACCCTACAAATAGTCAGACAAAAGCAACAACTGCACCACACAGTTTAAATCTAGTTAAATTGTTGAACGTGAATATACACTCTGTGTAGACAATTAACCTCACCACCACAATTGAACAGTCTTTCCTGCCAGTGAGCTGGACGACGAAGAGAACCGTAAGACCTTCTTTGGTTCTGCTGGGCGCTTCGCCTGATTGTGTCGCGTGCAGATGTGAGACTTCAGAATACTGTTCTTCTCATACAGTAACGGTGAAGATTATGAGGTCATCACGACCCAAAAGGAAAAGTTGCGTGACGTCATCCATCAACATTAACAGGAACATTTCATCATGCGCAAGAGAAAACTATTGACACTTATTCGCAGTTCCAATATTTTATCAACACCGTGCATGTACGGTGCAAAAAAAGAAAATAAGGCTGCACCGAATCCAACCAAAAACAAGTTCTCCTAAAAACAAAACAAGCGCGCTTTTATTTTTGAAAATCCCAGACTGCTCGCGGTGATGTTATTGCCAGGACCTTTATGCGGACGAAGGAGTAAAATAACTGACAATAAACATTTAGTCGTATGCCTCCGACAAAGTACAGGAGCTTTGTTCAGCACTTTCCGCCGTCGCCTTATCAATGATAGCGCTGTCTCCGGAAGGCGTCGTCTGAAGCTTTGCAGTTGCTGACAGCTGTTTAGACTCGGAGGAGAAATGGAGCACATCCGAAGGCCAAAGGTAGCTAACGCCTTTAGCTAATTACAAATGGATTTGTGACAGGAATCGGTGTTGTTGTGTTTTTTTCCCAATGCTTTCGCTCGGTAACGTTAGCGTTCGACGTGGATGTTGAGAGGAAACGTATGTGAATCAGTCTAATAGCATGGTAGCTAGCAGGTGTCAGCAGCAGCTCAGAGTGGGAGACGTGACGAGCATCAATGAGTTTGTTTTTTTTGTTTATTTTTTTGTACTGCGCCGTGCTTCCTTTTGTAATGCTACCCATTTCACATCCTGTTATTGTTTGAATGATTGGTTGCAAGACAGTTTGTGTATCCGGTATCATCAGAGACCACAGGCAGAAACCGAGTTTGACTGATCACGTTACAACCTGACAGTGGTGTCAAGGTGTTGACTAGAAAAGACACATTTCATCTGGTGGTGTCTGAGGACTACAGGCCTCAGATGGTGATCGTCTTCACTTAATCTGCAATCAGATGTTGAATGACTGGAATGATTTAGTGCTTATTCGTTTCTTTATGTACTGTGAAAGAATTAGGTATGAAAAAAGTGCTACTGTTAATACACTGTTCAGCCATTAGGGGGGTGTACATAACCTCAGATTCAGGCTGAAAATCATACACCAACATCCTGGATTAGAGAGGCAACATCTCTGCCAGATACTTGTGAACTGCAGCGTGTTACCTAATTTTCCCAGCTCCAGGGTAATTACATTTAGAGAAAGGTACACATTACACTTGGTTACATGATTGCCAGTGAAATACTGATATGCTGGCATCAGATGGAGTCCATGCAGGCTGTGGGTGACACTTCAGTCTAAATAATTAGCTTGAACAAAACAGTACAGGTACATATTATTGCTGCCTAGCAATGGTGACAAGGAAACACTACTATGTGCCACTGTGTTGGATGACACTATCATTAACTACCATTAACAACATTGTCACTGATGTGTCCCTATAAAGATTTCCCATACTTTATAGATATGTTCTGTCTTAATCATTCACTCACACACACCCCTGACTTCCTGTGTGGCCAAGAGGCCTGCCTATGACTGAGCCATGGGCCTGTGGTTGCCAGGAGACAGAGGCAGGTTTAAAGATTTCATCATATCTGAGAGCAACAGGAAAACAGAGACAAAGAAGAGGATGTCTGAGTCAAGAGGACCTCTACTCTGATGACTCATGGATTCTGACAGTTGGCAGCAAAGCAGCGAACATTGCAAATCCGGCCATCAGATAGCTCTTGGCCATAGAGTGAGGGTGACTAGTTACAGTCAGAACAAGACGTTTTCTAATGGTTCTGAAAGCTAAAAATGAAGCCACTACATATATAAAATGTCACGCAACAGCATTTGCCAACAATTTCTCATATGTCTGTCAGCAATGATCTGACGCCCTATGATATATATTTACTAGCATGGAGAGATAGACACTATCCTTTCACTACTGATGTACATTTATCCTGGACTGGAAGGTTTCTGTTAAACCTCATATATTGGAGTTGCATTGTGATAACCAGGAAATGTAACCCTGTTGTTTATTACAACCATGGCAGTGGACCACAACCTTCTTATTGTATAAAAACTCGTGACTTGAGTAAATGTTTTACTCTCTATTTCACAGATGGGTTAGGGATGAGGCGTGTTTTGAATTGTATTTGTGTTGGTGCGGATTGCTCTGTTAGTGTAAAAATAATAATGTGTGCATTTTAAAAAATATTGTATGTGTTGCTTTTAGGTCGAACAAGTGCGGCTGTTGGATCGTTTCAGCAACAAATCCACAAATGGCACACTGTACCTCACAGCGACACACCTCATCTTTGTGGAGAATAGCTCTAACAACTCAGCCTCTGCTGCTCAGGAGATCTGGGTGAGTAGCTCTGGGTGTGACTGCTGGTATTGCTGAAACCCACAGCCTCTTTTTCACGAAGCAAACACAGGTGGAGCCACAATAAATATACCCTTGGTACTCTTTCTCACTTGACATTAAGTGCAACACAATAATTGTTGCAACTGATGTCAGTGTGGGGTAATAGAAGGTGGTAATTATTAGTGGTGAATCATGTTTGTCTATAGTGTAATAAAGGACTTAGACATAGTAATGTTGCCATTAGCAAAATCTTTGCTGTTGCCGTCATCTCCTGCTGCTTTATCTGTTTTAGAGCTTCCTAAGCACTCCGAATAAAGCTGAGCTGCTAACAGAAAGTCTTGGTCAAAATGTTTGGCAAGAGCAGGCAATATAGAGCTCTGTTTGTAATATTAAGGTTGAGCAAGATGCCTGGTTAAGGCTTTTGTGCATGCGAGTGTGTTGGTTTGTTTTCTGCGTCCACCTGTAAGTAGATCAGTGTTCTTGCACAATGAGAACTAGGTTATTATACAGCAGCAACAGTCCATAAGGCATCCTGCAGTCTTCCTGCTTTGTATAAGTTGAACGTTATTGTACTTGTTTTAGGCTTTGTTCTCTTGTGTGTGTGTGTGCGCGTGCATGTGTGCGTAGGTCAGTAGAGTAATTGTGCTTCATAAAATACTCATCACAATGTACTGTCTCTCTAAACAGCTGATGAGGTCAGCATTTGCATGGTGTGTGTGTATGTTTGTATGTCTGTGTAACCTTATATCCAGTCAAATAAAATCAAATCAGCACTTGAACTAAACTAGTAAGCCAGGGCACATATTCATCTTCTCCATCTTTCGGTTCTTCCTCACTCCCTTTTCCCTGCAGATCTTGCATCACCATATAGCCTCTGTGGAGAAGCTGTCCCTCACCACCACAGGCTGTCCTCTGGTCATCCAGTGTCGTAACTTCCGGGTGGTGCATTTTGTGGTACAGAGAGAACGAGACTGTCACGACATCTACAGCTCACTCTTGCGTCTTCTACGACCTGGTGGGTGTCAGTTTGTCTGTCTATGTTAGAATCAGCAATGTATACATTCCACGTTTCTCCCCGTCCTTTCTTCGAATGTGAAAGATGCGATAATAAGCTTTTCATACATAGTTTTATACATATTGCGTCGTCTAAAGGCATGTTCTGTTGTGTTTTTTTCCGCCTTTGCCCAGTATCCTATGAGGAGCTCTATGCTTTCTCCTACAACCCCAAGCAAAACGACCAACAGAGAGAGGAAGGATGGCAGCTCATCGACCTGGGGGCAGAGTTTGAGAGGATGGGTGTCCCCTGTGACCAGTGGCAGCTCACTGATGTCAACAGAGACTACAAAGTAGGCAGTTGGCTAGCTCTTCTAAATGGAAAGGTGGAATTTCTTTTTAAAGTTGAACAGAGAGGATGACTCTTCATGAAGTGGGAAAAAACAAAACTAAAAAGTCAATTTAGATTAAGAAAATTGCAATTGCCAAATGCTGAACTGCATTTAGGAAAAATAAAAACTAAGTGTGTTCACTGTTGAACCATCACAACCTTCCAGTACGTTTACTTTTGCTTCTCACATCTCACATCATTTCCAAGTAACACAAGTACTTTGTGTTTGCCAATGTGCAAGCTCTCATGTGCATGTGTTGTTTACTCTTTATCTTAAGGTATATTTATTGGCAGCCTTGAGTTCCAATAAAAAGCCAGTCATGTGCTGTCTAGGCTTGGCAGCACAAAATAAGACGAGGGACCTGTAGGTTAAGTAAACAAAAGGTGAGGGTGTGGCGAGAAATTAATCAAACATTGCCATATACATTGCCTGCCATTCCACAGCAGAGCTCTCAATTGTTATATTAAACTTTGGTACACTGGACAGATCTATTATAAAGCAAATTTGTTTCTCAAGAAAATGGGCATCTCAATGAAAAGCGAATCAAGATAGTTCATATTAATGTCAGCTTTATACTTTTTGTTTGTTGTAGGTTCAGGATGTGTTGAACGACTGATTAATGATTGACCATTCATATGCTTATAATTTTTATATATTCTGTCTTGACCTTGACTGGAGAGAGAAGCCTCTTAAAATGTGATTGTACCTGAGTATAATGACAAAAGCAAACTCTCTAATTCTGATTCTGAATTCGCTCATCTTGGTTCTGAGCAGATCATGCTGATAAACCAGGGGCCTATTCCATAAAGCAGGATTACCAAATAAGCCAGGCTTATTTCGTTAGTCTGGCTTATTTTCCAGTGGATCCACTCTAAAAGCAGGATTACCAAATAAGCCAGGCTTATTTCGTTAGTCTGTCTTATTTTCCAGTGGATCCACTCGAAATAAGCCTGGCTTATTTGGTAATCCTGCTTTATGGAATAGGCCCCTGGAGATGTCTGTCGGCACCTTCTGCGTGTCTGTGTGTGTTTTATGTTTACGTTTTGTTTGTTTACCATCTTGTTTTACAGGTGTGTGAGACATATCCCCGGGACCTGTATGTTCCCATCACGGCCAGTAAACCAATTATAGTGGGAAGTTCCAAGTTCAGAAGCAAAGGACGCTTTCCTGTGCTCACATACTTCTACCAGGAGAAAAAGGTAATCAGTAAACTGATACAGTTGTGTTTAGTTTATTTACAGCAATTTATAGAGAGTATGTGAAAACTAAAAAAGTTCAAAATAATAATGCTACTACTAAGATGTGGAAAGGTCATAGGATTACTGACAAGTAATTACACACACACACACACACACACACACACATATATATAATTATGTAAAGCAAAATTCAATTTAATAAATTCCGTATCTACACTGAAATTCTGATCTTTTCTTTGTGACAATGAAAATTTAAGCCAGTAAAACAATATCTCCACTATCTCTGTAGTTGATGGATGTGGTTTATTTTATTAGTGAACTGCCTTTGTTTTGATCAGTGCACTGTGTTCACCCCGACAGGCAGCTGTGTGTCGATGCAGTCAGCCTCTGTCTGGGTTCAGTGCGCGATGCTTAGAGGACGAGAGCATGCTGCAGGCCATTAGCAAAGCTAATCACAACAGCCGATTTCTCTACGTCATGGATACCAGGCCAAAGGTGAGTGAACTTGTCCAAAAAAACAGAAGCCCAGCCTTTTTTTTAAAGCACAGGGCCCTATTGCAAGCAAGTTTTCTCTTATTATTTAGAATTTATCGTCATTTATTCATGTATCTATATTTATGTAATTTTTTCTGTCCTCCAGTTGAATGCGTTAGCTAACCGAGCAGCGGGTAAAGGATATGAAAATGAAGACAATTACTCCAACATCCGCTTCCAGTTTGTTGGCATCGAAAACATCCATGTAATGAGAACCAGCCTGCAAAAACTGATCGAAGGTTCGACTCCTTACTGAACACATCAGTAGACATAAAGCTGTCCATTCATTTTTCTGCACATTAAGAATTGTAGCTCTATAGTTATTTTGACAAAGTACAAGTAAGAACTAAATCACTTCCTGTATGTCTCTTAGTTATTGGAACTCGGTCTCTCTCCATGAGTGATTATCTGGTTGGCCTGGAGAGTAGTGGCTGGCTGCGGCATATCAAGGCCATTGTGGATGCCGCTGTCTTTCTCACCAAGGTAATTTTTTTTTCATTTTCTCTCTCCATGATTTTTGTTTCTATAAAAAGTCCATTCAGGTACATGTTACAACAGTTTTTTTGTTCAGAATAGTGTTTTTTATTTGTTAAGGTACATATGGCATCTTCCAGAAACCTTAAAGCAAGCATTGATTACCTTATCAATATCATATCAATGATATCATCACTACCTTCTATAAATTGTAACTGTCCATGTCCTGCCTGTCTCCTCTCTTCATCCTAGGCTGTGACTGTGGAAGGAGCCAGTGTGTTGGTTCATTGTTCAGACGGATGGGACAGAACAGCCCAAGTTTGCTCTCTTGGGGCTTTGCTCATGGACCCTTACTATCGTACCATTAAAGGCTTCATGGTACTGGTCTCACATACTTGTACACACGTTACACGATTTGAATAACTGAACAAAGAGCTGAATATACCTTACCCTTGCATTTGTTTGTAAGGTGTTGATTGAGAAAGACTGGATCTCCTTTGGTCACAAGTTTGCTGAGAGGTGAGGTGTCAACTGAATTCGCCAAGCGATTTCATGATGTTTGCCTTTTTAATTGTTTTTAATTACTTGCAATTCATTAATTAAAATAATTAATTCTTTCATTTTAATGCCCTTATAAATATTTTGTATTTGACTGTATTTTGTGAAAATATACATCTTGATTCATTGGCCATAGGTGTGACCAGTTAGACGGTGATCCCAAAGAAGTATCACCAATATTTACCCAGTTCCTTGAATGTGTTTGGCAGCTGATGGAGCAGTTCCCACAGGTCTGTGAAAGTAGCTTGGCTATATAATGTGTATGGTATTTAAACAGACCTTTACAAATTCACCTTAAATCCAATGCGGTTCGGTTTATTTTATTTATTAATAACCACATTGTCCTTAGGCGTTTGAGTTTAGTGAGTGGTTCCTGCTGCAGATCCATGAGCACGTCCACTCCTGTCAGTATGGAAACTTCCTTGGCAACAATCAGAGGCAGAGGGAGGAGTTGCAGTGAGTTAAACACACACACACCAATTTGTTTAGCAGTTTTAGCAATGGGGTAAATATGACTTCAAACCCAGATAAGTCTGTTTTGTAAGCATAAACAAAGAAAGGTGTCATGATACTCGCTTATATAGACCGTGTTTACTTTATCTGCAATAGAAGCATAAATATTTGCAAAAATCTGGAAATAAATTTTTGGATAAAACAAACAAACAGGAACTCACACCATTATTATCAATTTTATCAATATTATTGTTATACATTTGTGGATCAGATCAGTATCAGTGTTTCTGTTTGCTCATACGAAATGTTTTGCTTTACAAATTAAACAGTGCAGAAAAAATTGTTTAGTTAAACTGTAAAATTCTCCTTGATAGCCTCATTGACCTCTGGTTGTGAAGACTAACAGTCACCTCTTTGGATATTGCGTAAGTTGCCTCATTACTGTTTTGTGCTCCAGGCTCACAGAGCGGACACATTCCCTGTGGGCATTTCTAATGAGTGAAAAACAGAACTACTTGAATCCATTCTACAGCACTGCATACTCTGAAATGCACTCTGTGCTGGAGCCATCAACTCTTCCGTACCATTTCAAGTCAGTAAGCCTTCCTCACCCTCCTGATGTGGTTGCATATTTATATCGCTGCACTTTACCCGCCCCTGTCATCTAAAAGGAATATTGTCTTTATGTTTGTCTGTAAGGTTTTGGAGGAACATGTACCACCAATTTGATCGGTCCATGCACCCACGTCAGTCTATCCTCAAAACTGTTCTGACTCTGAGAGAGAACAGCCGCAAGACAGAAAGCACATTTCAAGCACTGGAGACTGTAAGTTGGCATGCAGATTTGATCTGTGAGTCTCATATTGAGAGCAGGAATAGTTGAATTCTTTTTTATTATTATATTATCCCAAGGTCATGAGTTAATTATGAGTCACGGATATGTTTTTTTCTTGTGAAATGGGGAATCGCAGTGAGAAAACAACACAACCTTTATTCTGAGACAAGATAATTTAATTATTATTGTGTCTTGAGATGAAATAATTGCTTGCGGGTTATCACACATCGTGTCTACTTCCTACAAACCTCATGAACATAAAGGGAAGTTCTGAAATTCTAAATAAAAAATAATGTCTGTGCTGTCTTGATCATCCATCTCCATGTAGAAGCTCAAAGAGCTTGGTGTGACACCCATCACAACCTCCGAACCCACTGCGCCTCCTCCCGCCAGAGATCAGCACTCCATCACACTCCCACCACGTCCCGACTCACTCATTCTGGGGGCACCTATCAACCACAAAGAGGTGCAGCGGGAAGTGGAGGAGGACGAGCAAGAGGACATGGGTGTGGAGGCCATGGAGAGCACCAACACAGAGCGGACAGTAGAGGGGAGCAGTAGCACTGACAGCCGGAAGCAGAGCTACGGAGAGCTGGAAGGGACATTCGGCAATGAGCTGGCCAAAGAAGAGCCTGCTGTTGTCAGTCTGGAGTTTGGAGTGGCACGCATGACCTGCTGAGACCAAACATAGATGTTGTGGGACAGTGAGGCAAGAAGGTGATTTGAATAGAAGATCTGGTGAAAGAGTGTGCATGTCAAAGGGGAAGGCATTGTTCTGTATGTGATTACATTGTGAATACACAGTGGTCCTGAATGGGCTGAGTGGATGAAGATGTCTCTGTAGACAAGATCTATATTGGAAGCCTCATTATAATGTCATATATTGCACCTATAGGAAAAGGCTTGTTTTTTAATTAATGTTTAAAAGTTCTATAGTCAGGAAATGAATAGAAGAAGAAGAAGAGAATAAACTCATCCAAAAGAGTGAGTCCTCTGTTTAGTTCTTATTATTCATTTTTGAAAGTATATGACCAAACATGGAAAGACTTTTTCTGGCACCAGAAATATTTTTATTTCATCCCATGGCCCGATTGACTTCCGTTTGTGACCAGAGCTCATTTTATGTCATGAAAAAAATCTTATACACGGATGATTTGGCTTCACCACTATCTGCATCTGACTAACTTTTACTTGACTGGTTTTACATAGTCAGCAGTTTCAATTTTTTGACTTGGCCCGGGTTCACCTGTCATCTGTCACCCTCACTGATCATAGTCCTGTTTGGCCTCTCACATTGATCAGCTCATCTGACCTCCTAACATGCATTGATCCCAAAATCCTATTGGGCTTTGTCAGTGTCTGCCATGTCAGTGAATTAGGACTTAGGGCACCTGACCGTGATTAGGGGTCAGTGACATACATGAACCTAGCACAGACAAGCCCTGACCTGACATTTCTTGTCTAAATATCATTAAATATGAGACATGAATTGCTTGTCTAATAGATGAGGATTTTATTGAAGCTGAAAATTACAAGAAAGGATCTAAGTTCTCCCAAGATTGACAAATATCAAAACCTGAATAGATGATGAATGTCTAAATATTTAAGGAATAAGAACATCAAAATAAGTTATTCTTAACCATTGGGCCGCGAGCGCCACCTAGAGTGCCGCGAAAAATCATTTTTTCACCTGTGGGGCGCAATGGCTGTGGACCAACGAATTGTAATTTTATAGCAACAGTATAGTCTATAACGGAGGTGCTGCCCAACATGTAGATCAGGATCAGCCGGTAAATTACGTGCCAATTACAAACAGCATTCCGTAAATTGTGCCGCAACCAGTCCGAGATCACCACGCGCCTGCGCACATTTGTAAACACATGGAATGGACACGCACGTGCTCTACAGAACAGAGTGAGTCGTGTGTGTCAGCTTTGACAGACCGATTAAAGACTTTGCCTTGAGTCAGACATGGCGTTTCAATTTTACCTGTACTCGTCCACAGTGGAGGAGGATGAGGTTCTGACACTACAGGCTGGAGACATGGAGCTGAGATCCAGGCCTCATGGAGAGTTTGGAAACGTCCTCACGGAGGAAGCACAAACCCCAACACGAGGACACGTGCCACCTCCTTCATTACTGCATTATTTGGTTGCACTTATTTTTAATTGATAAGTCCAAATGTCATTCCACCATGAGGCTTGCTTGAACCTGGCAACCAGCTGCTACTGTCCAGACTGTGCAACCCTGGCTGACTGTGCAGTGCAAGTCATCAGAGTAAGGTAGTGACCAGAATTGTATTGGACGTCAACATATATTGTATACTCTAGAAATATATATATATA
>JAFBJQ010001312.1:0-19628 GCA_016785345.1 Trinectes maculatus
CTTTTAAACGACGTCCATTTTTGGAAATTTTCGACATACTAACCCCTTACGTTTTGGTCCGAATTTTGACCCATGCCGAAATGAGGTTTTCTGGCGTCTAATGGGGAAAATATCACCCTGGGGGATGATTTCACGCTATTTTCTGTCAATCTAGCGCATTTTTTCCACTTTTAAACGATGTCCATTTTTGGAAATTTTTGACATACTAACCCCTTACGTTTTGGTCCGATTTTTGACCCTTGCCGAAATGAGATTTTCTGGTGTCTAATTGAGAAAATATCACCCTGGGGGATGATTTCACGCTATTTTCTGCCAATCTAGCGCGTTTTTTCCACTTTTAAACGATGTCCAATTTTGGAAATTTTTGACATACTAACCCGTTACGTTTTGGTCCGATTTTTGACCCATGCCGAAATGAGGTTTTCTGGCGTCTGATGGAGAAAATATCACCCTGGGGGATGATTTCACGCTATCTTCCGCCAATCTAGCGCGTTTTTTTCACTTTTAAACCATGTCCATTTTTGAAAATTTTCGACATACTAACCCCTTACGTTTTGGTCCGATTTTTGACCCATGCCGAAATGAGGTTTTCTGGCATCTAATGGAGAAAATATCACCCTGGGGGTTGATTGCACGCTATTTTCTGCCAATCTAGCGCGTTTTTTCCACTTTTAAACGATGTCCATTTTGGAAATTTTCGACATACTAACCCCTTACGTTTTGGTCCGATTTTTGACCCATGCCGATATGAGGTTTTCTGGCGTCTAATGGAGAAAATATCACCCTGGGGGATGATTTCACGCTATTTTCTGCCAATCTAGTGCGTTATTTCCACTTTTAAAAGATGTCCATTTTTCGGCATTGCGGCATTGTTTTTTTTGCAATTTTTGACCTGTGAGAAAATGAGGTTTTCTGGCATCTAATCAACAAAATATCATTCTGGGGAATGATTGCATGTTATTTTCTGCGATTCCAACACATTATTTCCACTTAAAATTTTTCGCCGTTTTTGGGCATTTTCGACATACTAACCCCTTGCGTGTTTTTGCGATTTTTTACCTATGAGAAAAGGAGCTTTTCTGGCGTCTAATCAACAAAATATCATACTGGGGGGTGATTGCACGCTGTTTTCTGCCATTCTAGCGCATTATCTCCACTTTTAATTTTTGACCATTTTTGGGTATTTTCGACATACAAACCCCTTATGTTTTTTTGCGATTTTTGACCTATAAGAAAATGAGGCTTTCTGGTCTCTAATCAACGAAATATTATTCTGGGGGGTGATTGCAGGCTGTTTTCCGCCATTCTAATGCGTTATTTCCACTTTTAATTTTTTACCATTTTGGGAATTTTGGATATACTAACCCCTTATGTCTTTTTGCAAATTTTGACCTACAAGAAAATGAGGTTTTCTGGCGCCTAATCAACAAAACATCATTCACAGTATTTTATGGTATTTTAGTACGTTATTTAAATTTTCAATTTTTGGCAGTTTTTGAGCATTTTGAACATACTAATGATGTACGTTTGTTTTCGATTTTTGACAGTATGACGTATGACAAAATGAGGTTTTCTGGCGTGTAATCATCAAAATATTATTCTGAGGAGTGATTGCATGCTAGTTTATAGTATTTTAGCGTGTTATTTTCATTTTTGATTTTTTGCAGTTTTTGGACATTTTCGAGAATTCATAGTATGGTAAGGCATCGAAATTGTGTCAACATATTTTTATCTTAAAATTTTTTTTTTTACGAAACTACATTTTCTTTTGTCAAAATCTTTTTTGTTTTATCAAAAAAAATCTTTTGTCAATTTATTTGTTGTTGATTTGTTTTTTGTCTAATTTTTTGTCCAATTTTTTTGTCAAAATAAAAAAAAAATCCCATTCGAAACATGATAGTATAGTAAGGTTTTCGGAATTTTGTCAGTCATTTGTCAAAAAAAAAGTTTTTTGAAAAATGTTTGGAATGGCGAAAAACCTTCATGGTACAGTATGGCGTCGAAAAAATTCTCAAATAGATTTTTTGAAAAACGTCATCGCATAGTTCAGTGTGGAAAATTTTGTCAAGAACTGTTTTTTTAGGAAAAACGTCTGAAACATTGAAAAAACATCATAGTACATAGTATGACGTCGCCAAATTTAAATTTTTCATACAATCGTCCAAAATCATCAAAAAGTCATAGTCTAGTATGTCGTCGCAAAATTTTCGTTTTTGGTGAAATTGTCCAAAAGAACGAAAAAATATCATAGTGTAGTATGTCATTGCACAATTTAAATTTTTCACAAAAACACCCGGACAGGAGTATAGGATTAAAAAGATGTTTTAATTGTCACTGCATGTTAATATAACAAAACCTATTGTATCACCCTGTGTCATTTCACAGCAGTTTGCAGCAATGCAATCCAAAATACTTTTAATCATCTAAAGGGAATAAAAATATAAAGAACAACAATAAAAATAATTAAAATATCTATGTAATATCTTGTAATCTAGTTGTGTATCTAAACAGATATCATAAATGGGAGTGGAAGCGGTTTGGTGAGATGGATGTTCAGCTGGACTGCTCTCTTTAATGTGGAATTGTTTGAGGAGGGGGAAGGAGGTGTTTTGGAAGCAACATCTTTGGGAAGCAACGAAGTTGTTCCACAGTCTTCATATTGTTTCTCAGCAACCTTTTCAGTCTCTCTTGGGCCTGTTTCACCATATGGGAGGTGATGATGATCCATATGAAATCATTAGTGAATGTAAAAAAAAAGTAGCATAAAACTTTATGGTATACAGTAGTATGTTGTCAACACTTACCCAAAAACGTCATAGTATGTCTACAAAAATGTCAAAAAAAAAACCCAACTCAGAATTGTATGTTGTGAAAAAAAAATCATAGTGTAGCATATTTTTAAAAAATCATGAAAAAATTAAAAGTGTAGTATATTGTCAAAAATTACAAAAAATCTCATCCATCGTAGTATAATGTCATTAAAAAGGACACAAAAGTCATAGTATAGTATGTCATCAAAAATAACAAAAAAGTAATAGTATAGCATTTCCACTAAAATCATGAAAACATCAAATATGTCATATATGATAAACATCATAATAGTTAATCAAAAATCACAAAATATGGTATAGTACATTGTCAAAAATGACCACAAAAAAAATCATAGAAAAGTATGCCGTCAAAAATGGCCTAAGACTTCATGGCATAATATGTGATCAAAAATGAACAAAAAATCACAATACAGCATATCGTCATAAATCCCCCAAAAGTACTTTGTCAAAAAAAAAGAAAAAAACGTACACTATGAAAAAATGTCATAATATAGTATTTTGTCAAAATATACAAATACTATACTCATATAGTATACTACAGTATGGTATGAAATACGTGAAAGTACATTATGTTTTCAAAAATGATCAAAGAATGTCATTGTATGTCACCAAAAATCATGAAAAGATGTGATAGTAAGTTGTCAAATTATCCAAAAATGTCATAGTATAGTATGTCATCAAAAATCATGAAAAAAAAACCATTATAGCATAGTACGTTGTGAAAAAATAATCAAAAAATGTTGTAGTATAGTATGTTGTCAAAAATACCCCAAAAACGTCATGGTATAGTAGGTCGTTAAAAATCATGGAAAAAGTCTAAAATCATGAAAAGAGCTTGCCTCCTGTCAAAAATGACCAAAAAAGGCCATAGTATATTGTCTTGTTACAAATTACCAAAAAAAACCAAAAACAAACAAAAAACAACCAAAAACAAGTCCCAGTATTGTGTGTAATGCTATCTGGTGGTATGGATTGTCTATTGCAGTCGTTATCTATTACGAAGCCAACTGATATGGACACATTTTAGTATTGACCTGAAAAGGTGGCTCAACCAAGAAGAAACACAGGAAATGACTAAACATAGTAGCTTTATTGACCGTACTTGGAAACCATCAGGAAGGGTCCTTTAAAGACTTCATTGCAAGCAATATATAGTGTGATATAGCATATTAATTTCATATATGATTGAAAGTTGAGCTACCACCCAAAGCTAATATATATGACAGAATATGACTTGAAGCGACACATAAACAAAAGTGTGCTGTCAATGCAGACAAGTCATACTATTCAACAGAATGAAAGTATTATATCTTCCTCACTGCTGGAGCTACTGGAGCTCCACTGCTGCTCCTCAGCAACATACCACACTTCCATATGCCCATTAGTGTCCATCGTTAGACTGCAAGAAACATACACACACACACATTTTTTTTAACATAACAGAATATAAAATCATCTCCAAATACTTATGGCTTTTCTCATTAGTATTTTCTTCACTCAGAAAATTATGATGATTCATTTACCTGCTGTATGTTGCAGCGTAGCTGAAGTCTTTTAGAAATTTTACACCAAGTGACTCAAGGCGAACGAACAGAGTGCTTGACACATTTTGATTAGACACGTCTCTCATCCATCCATTGTAGCTCATTACAAACACAGTCATGATTGGAGTTTCATGTATGTACACCTACAAGTCAACATTTATTACCAGAGCTCATGGTGTAGGCATCACAGTTGCAATATTGCCTTGGAAATGAACTAAGTGAAAATTAATTTCTTGTGTGTTACGACTCACCTTATCATCAGTCGGGGTGGGGGGATCTAGCTGATAATCACCAGACAATAGGACACTCACTACATAGAGACCCATTTCCAAAGAACCATTACCAGGTACCTTCACAATAACTGGGGAAGCAATTTCAATTCTTGTTCCTGAAGGTGGACAAACACAGCAATTTTAAGTGTTAAAAATTTAAATCTCATAACACATTTTCATGCATATATTTTACATCTTTCAAAAAAACTCAATTAAATCCTGCTGTCATCTCCAGGAGGACATCCTGGGCTTTCTGAGTATATGTCATGTGACTGGCTGGCTTGCTGAGAACGCCTTTTCTAAAATAAATAAATAAATAAATAAATAGTAATAAATCATGAAAATAATTAGTTGGTTAAATATTGTTTTAAAGGAAACTGCAGTGAGATAGAGTATTTAATGTTTGACAAGTAAATATATAAAAAAAAAAATTCCAAGAGATTTTAAATATTTACACTTCCCAAAGTCTCTCTTGAAAAACAGGTTTAAACTACTGGTTTCAAACATAGTTTAAATAACGAAGGGATGAGGGATGCACACACCCTGAAATATATACTTACCATTGACATTGTTACCATTGATATAGTCATATAATCGCTGGAGTCCACTGGTCAATGCAAATTCCAGGGAATGGATTGTTACATTGACTGAAGCCCATTTCACAGATTCATAGTGACGAACCTGCGGGACAAGCGCAAATACGGTGGCGTGGGCCTTTTAAAGGTTTCTGGCAACTAAAGTGTGAAAAGTCTTCTCTCTTGTTCAGACCTACTCACCTCATAATCCTCAGTCTCACAAATCAGATTATACAGCAGGCATTGTGGTGTCTCTTTACAGAAATGTAACTCAGAAGAGTTTCTGTTTAAAAAAGCCAGACATTAAAAGGCATAAGATGATAAGAAACTATGTTAGGCTGTGATATCGGCAAAAGTGTTTTCAATTTGGTAATAATCAACTATTTTTCATTTTAAAGAGGGCTTCTTTTATTCTATAACTTTGGTCAAACGCAGAAATCTGCTTAGAGGGAGAAATTCAAGTTTCTTACCCCAGTCTGGCCTCAGTTGTCAGCACCAGCAGAAAGCCAACAAGTCCTGAAAGATATATCCTGGGACAGACACACATACAGAGTTTTCATTAACAAGGCTTAATGAGATGACAAGATTTGATTGATTAATTAATTCGTAAGACAAGCAGGAAAATTAAATTCTTACATTGTGACAGAGTGCTCCTTGGTTCTAAAAGCACGATCGCAATCTGGTTCAAAGCACCTGGTCTTCCAACTCTGGTTATAAAAGGAAATGAGGCCACTCCCTGAACCAGGGAACCCTAAACCAATGATGCACCGTGCATCGTCAAAACCAATAGGAAGGCGAGGGCGAAACAAAAGAAAACTGTGAAGACGTTATTAAACTGAGATATTTATATGGATTTGTTTACTCAAAACACGATCAATAAATTTCTTTTGACGTAGTTCGCAGAACTCTTTTAAACAAGCCTCGCCAACAAATACTACATTTGTGTATCGATGTTCACTTCTTATTATCAGATGAGAACATCAGATAGGTGTTATTTACTGTATTTTACCAACATCAGCTTACGGTGCAAGAAATGTGAGAACAATAACTATGATGTGAGAAAACAGAAACAAATGGATTTGCTGGCAGTCATTTTGATCATTTGATCAAGTTCTGATATTTAGAATATCAAATAAGAGATAAACCTTTGAGTGATGTGTGGCATTTAAAAAAAATCTATTTGCCATTTAATTTATTGACCTATTATAAATAATTAAAAAAACATTTTCATTTTGTGATTTATACTTGAATGTCTTTACAGATATTGTTCTTTTTTCAGATCTCCACCATAAAACATTTTGTACAGCTTTTCCTTCACTTAGCAAATATGTGTTGTTATGAGTCATCCATGGTTCACTATTTGTGCTTTGCTGCTTAAAAAATATACTTACAAGTTTGAGCAAATGTAAAGCTAGTCATGTAACCGAGGTCAATATTTAATACTTCTGGCTCTTTAGCAGTGTGGTGTGGAAAACGTTTTCAACATTCTTGATAACAAGATGAACAAATTATATGCAAACAAACCTAAGCTTTCATACATTCATAACAAAGGCTTTAATGGATGTCAAAAAGCTACAGGTTACAGCTAAATACGCAAAGGTTCTGCACATTCTGGATGAGTCATCTTCCTCTTTAAACAAATACTGTTGCAGACTGAGTATGATATTCCTAAGAACTACCACATATCTGTGTGTGAAGCAGCTAAATGTGTATTTACTTTTCTTCTTATTTTATCATGCCTAACAGTATTTAAGCTAAAACAAGTCAACATCCGGGAAGCCCAGGGCTAATACAAACTGTATTTTGTCTTGGAAATACAGTTTCCACTCAGACACCACTCGAAAAATTTTACACAGTGACAATTGAAATAATCAAACAAAACATTTGACACGACTTAATGAAAGTCTGTGTACACCACATTCTGAAATGGAACAAATCAGCTATTTCAATTGTCTTTTAAAACAGTTTTCTGAAAGAAAACACGACCTGACCATACTCTTATGCACAGCATAATTGAGCAACTGCCACAAAAATATACTTTTCTTTGCAACAACAGACTGAACTTCAGCAGGCATGTTGGAAACCTCTCAACATTATCAAACAGACAGGTTTTACATTCCAAAGTGCTTCACATTTTAAGCACACTGAGGAAGCCTGTGAATATTCTCATTCATCCAGGTCATAGTTATCTCAAGGAGATTGAATCGAATGCAACTGGATTTTTGTTTTTTGCCTTTTTGAAGCCGTTTCACCTCTCATCCAAGAGGCTTCATCAGTTCATGCTCGCTGACTAGGCTCGGACTAGTACCAGCCTAGTCAGCCAAAAACCAAAAACCCAGTTGCGTTCGATTCAATCTCCTTGAGGAAAGCACACTGAGCTTACTTACAACCTGTGTGGCAGGCTCTGAACTTAGGCAGAAATACTGCAGTGAAAACACAGCAGTTAAAGTGCTTCACCGAACAGCAATAATTTCAAAGTCATAAACAATCTTCAAAGTCAAAGACAATCCAGAGTCCTAGTTGTAGAACAATGTAATATTATATAATAATATATAATACTTTCTTTTCCCCCATCAAGGCCCTATATACTGCAGCTTTTTGGGGTATTTCAGGTTAAGCACATATGAGGCCAAACAACATGGCAAAAGCGGTGGCAACATAGGGTAAGGACCTCTTTTCTATCAATGACTAGCTTAATGTCTTTGGGTGGTTGGGATGGTCACTCTTGACATGTCCTGCTCCAAGTCTTCAGCCTCATTTTCCTGCATGAAAAAGAGAAGAATTACATGGATCACTTGAAGTATGCATACCATATTGAAGAAAGGATAGCATTTAAGAGGTACACACGCGCACACGCACACGCACACACACACGATTCAAAATCAAAAATCAAGAACTCTATCTCAGAATCTTGGAATACAAGATAGAACCAATCAAAATCAAAACAAATATTTTATTTTGCCTATGTGACAAAAAAACAACAACAACATTGCAGTGATCAGGGCCCTGTTTCAGGAAGCAGGTTTAGTGAAAACTCTGAGTTAGTTGACTCAAGAGTCAGAGGAAACTCTGGGTTTTCCGTTTCACGAAGCCGGTTCAGCTGGACTCTGAGTCAGTTACCGTGGCAACATACTCTGTAAACCTAACCTGCTCGCTGGCAGGTTTTATCCAACTAACCCTGAGTTTGTCCTCTTTGTCTGAGCCTGTGTGTGGACAGAAAGGCATGGCAGACATGACGTGTGCTTTTTTGGAAGACCCGATTGATATGGAAGCACAAATACTGCGCTGGAATCTCCGTTGTGAGAAAAAAGAGGGAGATGCAGCTTTAAGCAGCTGCATCAGCAGAATTAAACCAAGATTCATAACTTTTCAGTCGGACCATTCATTAGTCTGTGTAGCGATGCACTCACATCCTTTAACTCAAAACCGATTTTCCGATTCAAATAGACAATAGGAAATAGTGACAGTGTGAAATAGTGACAGTGTTGTGACAGCTGAAACACTGACATGTTGAATGCAGCCACTCACTGCTGTTCAGTACAGGCTAAACAAATACAGCCTACCTGTTTGTACTATATTTTTATATTTCATCTTTTGTTGCTGCTAAGAACGTTTTGTACCTGTTGGACAACACCTGTGTTCGCAAACACACAAATAGAATATAAATGCTGAACATGTGAAACACTCGCGATATATTTTTTTTATTAATTCAATCTTCTGCCATACCACCTCACGATCCTTTACAGCAGCTGAGCAGCGACTGTGCTGCTCTTCGTTTTTTTAAAAAAATATGTGTTCGTATTCGTTGTAGCAACGCATAAGAACGTCCAACTCCACCCGGAAGAAATAGGACGTGCGGGGTTTGTTTTCACGTGTTGCCATGGTGAATCACGTTATCTTTGTTCCATTCATGGGGGCTTTTTACCTCCGCGTGCGCGAGCTTAACTCAGAGTCAAAGCAACTCCGAGTTGATTGACCTAACTCCTAACCCTTGTTCTGAAACCGAAAACTCTGAGTTGGACAGCTCAGAGTTGGTCAACCCTGAGTTTAGATTTTAACTCAGAGTTTGTTAACCCTCCTTTCTGAAACAGGGCCCAGTTGTTTAGAGCAACGCCTTTACCTGGTATTCTTTAATGATGTGCCCAAGCGGTCTTCAGAATGCCTCCACGGTCTGAGGAAGAACAGTTAAGGTTACACACGCACACACACACACAATAAAATGACCATTCAGCCACAGAAAACACTGATATGCAATTTACTGATACCTCATCTAAACCCTGCAAGATCTTGGTAGTTCCTTTCTCTTTCCCTTGCACTCCCTTGTTCAGTAAATTCCAGCAGCTAGGTTGCATGTTCTTCAAGATGAGCCAAGATTTGCACTTCCAAGGAATCGATCTTGAAAAACAAACAGCAGATCATACAGAAAGAAATTTAGATATTTTTAAAAAATGCCTATTTTCGTGGAAGAGCCAAAGTCATAATATATTTGCTCCACAATCAGGTTTTATTAATATAATGTATAAAATGTATATAAGCAACAGAACTAGAGCTAGATTTACCATGATCTGACAACATTATGGCTGATAGATACTGAAACATGGTGAAACGGTTGGTGAATAAAAGACCACAAATGCAGACAGACAGACAACAACACTAACTAACATCGCTAATATTTAATATTTTTTCTTGGAACTGCAGGAGAAACATTCAAAAACATTCAAAAGTAACTCATCTACACATACATCCTCAAATAAAACAAGAGTAGCCATGACTAATAGCGTAACTGCAACCATGTCTGAGCTATATATTTATAGTTGGAGAAAACCATCATGTCGGAGTAAGCGGCTTGTCTGACAGCAAGAAGACCCACTTCTCAGAACAGCAAACAGCGGAGCAATTGCAAGTTCCGTCCTACATGCTTAAATGAACTACGCTATCGAGCCGAGTCAGTATGAGCTACCTAAAACTCCGTCCGACAGCATCAACTAGGCATACATGCGCTAAATTCGGCAAATAGCATGAGTCACAGTCAGCTTCACGGAGGTTGAAATTACAGCCAGGGTGAATGCAGACAAATGTTACTGCAATTTAAGTTGAATTATTTCACTTTCGCTTACCGGTATAGACTTTTTTTCACTGGTCTCGCCAACTCTTCTCGCTCGCTGAATTCAAATGGAAACTCAGGAAGCTGGTTGGATCTTCTTCCGCTTACCCCATTTCAAACCAGGTAGCAAACAGCGTGGAAGCGTCACCTATAGGTTGGAGTGTGTATCTCCGTTACGTTATGAAGGCAACAGTGGCTACAATTTGGTAGTAATGAACTCTCACATTTCAAACAAATTATTTTACCAAGCAAGTTTTCATCAAATGCATCATTCTGCTAAAACTGGAACTTAAATTCAAGAATGTGACTTTAAGTATACTAATCCTATACTTAGTATAAGATTATTTCAGCCAAATTTAAGCAACATTCATGTTCTAGTTTAACTTGCACACATTAGGGCGACTGCCAACTCTACATTAATACATCTGTTTCTAAATAAAAATTTGTAACTAAAATTGTTACAGTCACCAGTTGTTCAGCTTCTGATACAACATACATTCTACCCATTCAGAGCACAGCTTGTGATACAAATAAATTATTTCAATTTTAATTCCAGATTCAAATTACAGCATCATCTCGGTTGTAAGTAACTGTCAATTGATGATATTATAAAATACTACTGGTCTAAAACATAGCAGAGTGGATATGTATTTTGTAATTACCAGCCAGTTGCTTTAGGGGTTTTTAGGATCAGTCGAAATAAGTGGATCCACTAAAAATAACAGCAAGAAATTGCTGCAGGAAATTAACTTTACTTTTTTATTTTTACTTTACTGAATGAGAATCCATTGAACAAGCATAACAATAATAATAATAATAACAACAATAATATTAATTTTACGAACACACGTAGAGTCCCCATCCAATGTTGAACACTTGCTTATGCTTGAAGTCCTCATTTACAAACAAAATACAATTACTCCAACTCGGGTATTTATTTAATCTTAGGGCATCAAAATGTTTCAGTGGGAACAACAATGGGATGGGCAGCTTAGTGGTTAATTGTTATGACAACTGTACATTGGCCTGTAAATGTATCATATTTATCAATAAAACTCACCCATTTATTGAAACCAGTTGTGTAGCTTTTGATCCTTCAGACATCTTTTTTCGGTAAAAAGGCAAAAATTCACGATATAAAAAATATTTGTCATTCCAGATGTTTACACCAGATGTATGAGTAGCTGCTGTAAGTGATCACATATCCATTGCATCGGAGAAGTGATGGTCTTGTTAGACTTAACTGTGCCATCTGGGTGTTTTGTAATTTATTACCAGCTAGATGCTATAGACACATGTAAACAACCACAAGAAATGCTGCAGAAATGTAATTTTATTCAAGACCATTGAATAAGCCATTTTAAAACTGTAATCACAATGGTTTATTTTCACATAGATTTTCAAATTTGGATTATCTCTGAAAAGATATTTCTATGTCAAATTCCTAATTTAATCAGGCAAAATCCCATGAAAGACATGTTTTCATTTAGTCTGTCATTCCACACACAGGCTCACCCAGAACAATAAGGCCCACCTCACTGTACGATTCACCGCCCTGAGCTGGACTGAAAGAAACAAAGGCATAAATACACACAAAATTAATAAATCACTGCAGGCTACAAGACCATCACCACATATTCAATGTTGCACATGGGTTTTCCTCATCATTATGATTTATTATGATTAAGTTCACGATTTTATGATTTTGTTATGATTTACCCTTTATATCCAGCAGTCATGTGAATATCTTGCACATAGTTTGCACCAACAGCGTCAAGTTCTTCCTTCAGAGCACTCAATGCTTCTGCTGCAGACGTGTCCGTCAGCAAATCATCAAAGGCCAAAACATACGCATAGAGATCTGGACTGTCACCAATGTACAACTGCAAGTCACATTTATTAGCTGTCAGAGCTTATGATGAAGGTTTCAGTGTCAATACAAACATTGTCAGGGTAATTATGTGGAAGTGGGGTTTGTTTTTTTCCTGACAGTTTTTTATGCTATAGAAGCTTACCGCATCATCAGTAGGTGTTGGAGGAGCGTCCTGATGTTCAGCTGGGAGCACCAACATCACCTCGTAGACACCATTTTGAAATGATTTTATGAGTATAGGAGCGACAAATTCAAGTGTAACTCCTAATTGAAGACAATTAGAAAAAAACAACAAATGATTTCAAATTTCACTGAGATCACATAAGAAACACATCAAATGAACACAAAAGAGGTGCATCTGCTCAATGAGCACAACTAAATACAGTGATTATCATGTCCTGTCAAAGCACATTTGAAGTTTGCTTGAATCTGTTTCAAGTATAAAATAACAAGATTATAAGAAATACGTCCACACACATACTTACCCATGTCATTGGTACCATTCATGTACTCATTGAGTTTCTGTAATGACTGATACATTGCACTCATCATGGAAGAGGCTGTCAGGTTGTTCCCAACAAATTTCACAGAATCATAGTGACGGACCTGTGGAACATGAGCAAACATGGTGAGGTGGGCTTTTTTTTTTTAAAGTTTCCAGCGTCTGTAATGTACAGTTTCCTGTCTTTGTCAAATAACCCACCTCATACTCATCAGCTACACAGATCTCACTAAACAGCAGGCACTGTGGTGTTGCAGAACAGAAATCCAACCCAGAAGAATTTCTGTGAAATCAGAGAGAACATTTGAGAATTGAAGAATGCAGACTATTAGAGGTGTATACAGTGATAAGAAAAATCACCTGTCATAGACTTTGAGTAAAAATGTGATTATCACTAAATTCTCATTCTCATTCTCAAGTTCGTGTTGTAAAAGCAAATGTGCCTCAGCTTTGGTCAAATGTACCAGTCTGCTATGAATTCAACTGTCTTACCCCACTCTGGCCTCAGCTGTCAGCACGAGCAGAAGGCCAACGAGCCCTGAAAGAAACATCCTGGGACACATACATGTAAAGTTTTCAGTCAGTCCTAAGACTTAACAAGCTGATGTTAATCCAGTCAGAGAGGAGAATAATCACACAACATTCAAGATTAAAGTACAAATACCAGAATTTTCTATTTCTTCATTTCAATCTAAGACAACTACTAAAATAAAACTATACTCACATTGTGTTGAGTGACGAGCTCTTTGCATCCGAAAATTGGACCTTTACCATCTGTTCCGAAGCTGCTTTTTATTCAGTTTCTGGTTATGCACGTACAGTGGTCACTCCCCTTCATAAATATTAAAAACTAATTTATCTTATGGCACGCATTACAACCAAATATGACTTTCTCTGTCATTTTAACCACCGTGTCCAATCATATCACTGCTATGTAGATAATTTCAGGAAGCTCAAATAACCCTTTGTTTGTTCTGTTCTACATCCAAATGTCCACATAACTCCAGGGGCCCCTGTACGGTTTCATGCAAAGGAGTTCAACAGGCCTACACCAAACACCACAGCACGATGTTCAATATTCATGTTCAAAATGATGCTAATGTCTTTTTCAGATAATGATGTTAACTGTCAACCTATTATAATCACTAGTTGTTCAACGTCTGACACTTGAAACATTTCTCTGCAGTCAGACGACAAAGCTTCATGATACAAAAACAGTTTTCAATTCAAGATGCATAATACAATCAAGTGTGAGGCGGCAGTCAGTGTTTATATATCCACGTCACTCTGGAAGTATTGGTCTTGATGAACTTTGCGGTGTCATGTGAGTGTACTGTAAAATAGTACTTGTCTAAACAGGAGTGACGATTGTCACTTAATTCACATTAATGGGAAGGTAGCAACATGTTTCAGTGAGTGAGTTTTAGTGATTCACAGAGATTGCACTGTTCACATTCCCAGGACTTAAGGTGATAAGGAGCCACAACGTTCACAGTGACATCACAACAATGGGACGGGCAGTTTAGTGGTTCATGGTTATGACAACTGCCCATTAGCCTGTAAATATCTCATGGTATTTATCAATACAACTTGTCATCCATTTATTGTCATTTATTGATCCTTCAGACATCTTTATTCAGTCAGAAGGCAAAGATTCACTATTTAGAAAATATTTGTCATTCCAGATGTTTACACCAGATGTATGAGTAGCTGCCGTAAGTGATCACATATCCATTGCATCGGAGAAGTGATGGTCTTGTTAGACTTAACTGTGCCATCTGGGTGTTTTGTAATTTATTACCAGCTAGATGCTATAGACACATGTAAACAACCACAAGAAATGCTGCAGAAATGTAATTTTATTCAAGACCATTGAATAAGCCATTTTAAAACTGTAATCACAATGGTTTACTTTCACATAGATTTTTCAAATTTGGATTATCTCTGAAAAGATATTTCTATGTCGAATTCCTAATTTAATCAAGCAAAATCCCATGAAAGACATGTTTTCATTTAGTCTGTCATTCCACACACAGGCTCACCCTGAGCAAGAAGGGCCACCTCACTGTACGATTCACCACCGTGAGCTGGACTGAAAGAAACAAAGGCATAATTACACACAAAATTAATAAATCACTGCAGGCTACAAAGCTATCACCACATATTTAATGTTGCATATGGGGTTTCCTCATCATTATGATTTATTATGATTAAATTTATAATTTTATGATTTTATTATGATTTACCCTTTATATACAGCTGTAATGTGAAAATCTTGCACATAGTTTGCACCAACAGCGTCAAGTTCTTCCTTCAGAGCACTCAATGCTTCTGCATCAGACGTGTCCGTCAGCAAATCATCAAAGGCCAACACATACGCAAAGAGATGTGGCCACTCATCGATGTACAACTGCAAGTCACATTTATTAGCTGTCAGAGCTTATGATGAAGGTTACAGTGTCAATACAAACATTGTCAGGGTAATTCTGTGGAAGTGGGGTTTGTCTTTTTTTCCTGACAGTTTTTTATGCTATAGAAGCTTACCGCATCATCAGTAGGTGTTGGGGGAGCTGCCTGATGTTCAGCTGGGAGCACCAACATCACCTTGTAGACACCATTTTGAAATGAGTTTATGAGTACGGGAGTGACATATTCAAGTGTAACTCCTAATTGAAGACAATTAGAAAAAAAACAACAAATGATTTCAAATTTCACTGAGATCACATAAGAAACACATCAAATGAACACAAAAGAGGTGCATCTGCTCAATGAGCACAACTAAATACAGTGATTATCATGTCCTGTCAAAGCACATTTGAAGTTTGCTTGAATCTGTTTCAAGTATAAAATAACAAGACTATAAGAAATACGTCCACACACATACTTACCCATGTCATTGGTACCATTCATGTACTCATTGAGTTTCTGTAATGACTGATGTATTGCACTCATCATGGAAGAGCCTGTCAGGTTGGTGGCAACATATTTCACAGGTCCATAGTGACGGACCTGTGGAACATGAGCAAACATGGTGAGGTGGGCTTTTTAAAAAAAAGTTTCCAGCATCTGAAATGTACAGTTTCCTGTCTTTATTCAAATAACCCACCGTATAGTCATCAGCTTCACAGATCTCACTAAACAGCAGGCACTGTGGTGTTGCAGAACAGAAATCCAACCCAGAAGAATTTCTGTGAAATCAGAGAGAACATTTGAGAATTCAAGAATGCAGACTATTAGAGGTGTATACAGTGATAAGAAAAATCACCTAGACTTTGAGTAAAAACGTGATTATCACTAAATTCTCATTCTCATTCTCAAGTTTGTGTTGTAAAAGCAAATGTGCCTCAGCTTTGGTCAAATGTACCAGTCTGCTATGAATTCAACTGTCTTACCCCACGCTGGCCTCAGCTGTCAGCACCAGCAGAAGGCCAACGAGCCCTGAAAGAAACATCCTGGGACACATACATGTAAAGTTTTCAGTCAGTCCTAAGACTTAACAAGCTGATGTTAATCCAGTCAGAGAGGAGAATAATCACACAACATTCAAGATTAAAGTACAAATGCCAGAATTTTCTATTTCATCATTTCAATCTAAGACAACCACTAAAATAAAACTATACTCACATTGTGTTGAGTGATGAGCTCTTTGCATCCGAAAATTGGACCTTTACCATCTGTTCCGAAGCTGCTTTTTATTCAGTTTCTGGTTATATACGTACAGTGGTCAGTCCCCTTTGTAAATATTAAAAACTAAATTATCTTATAGCACACATTACAACCAAATATGACTTTCTCTGTCATTTCCACCACCGTGTCCAGTCATATCACTGCTATGTAGATGATTTCAGGAAGCTCAAATAACACTTTGTTCATCAGAATGTCCACATAACTCCAGGGCCCCCTGTACAGTTTCATGCAAAGGAGTTCAACAGGCCTACACCAAACACCACAGCACGATGTTCAATATTCATGTTCAAAATGATGCTGATGTCTTTTTCAGATAATGATGTTAACTGTCAACCTATTATAATCACTAGTTGTTCAACGTCTGACACTTGAAACATTTTTCTGCAGTCAGACGACAAAGTTTCATGATACAAAAACAGTTTTCAATTCAAGATGCATAATACAATCAAGCCTGAGGCGGCAGTCAGTGTTTATATATCCACGTCACTCTGGAAGTATTGGTCTTGATGAACTTTGCGGTGTCATGCGAGTGTACTGTAAAATAGTACTTGTCTAAACAGGAGTGACGATTGCCACTTAATTCACATTAATGTGAAGGTAGCAACATGTTTCAGTGAGTGAGTTTTAGTGATTCACAGAGATTGCACTGTTTCACATTCCCAGGACTTAAGGTGATAAGGAGCCACAACGTTCACAGTGACATCACAACAATGGGACGGCAGTTTAGTGGTTCATGGTTATGACAACTGCACATTAGCCTGTAAATATCTCATGGTATTTATCAATACAACTTGTCATCCATTTATTGTCATTTATTGATCCTTCAGACATCTTTCTTCAGTAAGAAAGCAAAAATTCACGATATAAGAAATATGTGTCATTCCAGATGTTTACACCAGATGTATGAGTAGCTGCCGTAAGTGATCACTGTCAGGCCGAAATATAAACAGGACCCAGGAGCAGAGACTCGTTTCACAGTCTTTATTTTCTACGATCTTTTTTCCAGAGTGAAAAAGCAGAGCTATGAAACATGACAAAAAAAATCTCTCTATAACCTAAAGCTACTATGAAAGTATCAAACACAAAATCTACAAAAAACGCTCCAAAAGGGAGGAAACCTATCTATGATAAAAAGTACAAACAAAATCGCTCTAACAGAAAACGCTCCAAAAGGGAGGAAAAACAATCTGACTTATACAAAACAATGACTATGGCAAGATAACATAAACTATCAAAATTTACAAAACAAAAATCACTCATAAAGAGATATATCGACTTACGTATTGCGAAGACAAAGACTATGGCTTGGAAACTGAATGCTTGTGATATCAGTAAACAGACTAAGACACACTGGCACAAGACAAAGGGAAACACAGACTATTTAACAAACTGAAGGTAAGGGAAACAGGTGGAAACAATCAAGGCGGTGATGACAATCATCAGAATAATGGGAAACACCTGAAGGGAAGTGGGAAGTGACCTAACGTGAGGAGAGTAGGGTTTCAAAATAAAACAGGAAATTATACCAGAACAGAGACTTGACATGACATTACCCCCCCCTCTAGGACCGACTACCAGACGGTCCAGGCAGTTCAGAATGATTCCTATGAAAGTCTGATATGAGTGAATTGTCCAAGATGAAACGGGAGGGGACCCATTGTCTCTCCTCGGGGCCGTATCCCTCCCAGTCTACCAGGTATTGTCTGCCCCGGCCTCGGCTGCGCACTGCTAGGAGTTTCTTCACCGTGTAAGTCGGACCACCATCAATCACTTTCGGAGGAGGGGGGGCCGGGGGGGAAGGAACTATGGGACTATCCTTGACCGGCTTGACCTGGCTCACATGGAAAGTGGGATGGACCCGAAGAGATCTGGGGAGACGAAGACGGACCGCTGCAGGACCAATAACCTTGGAGATGGGGAAGGGGCCCACAAACCTAGGAGCCAGCTTTTGGGAGGGAACCTCGAGGTGTAGGTTCCTGGCCGAGAGCCACACTCTTTGGCCTGGTTGGTAATCAGGAGCGGGTCGTCTTTTGCGGTCCGCGGTCTTTTTCACCCGGTCTCCTTGGCGGATTAGGACCTCCCGGGCAGCCGGCCAGATGCGTCGACATCGGCGATCATGGCGTGAACAGAGGGGAGGGAAACCTCGGGTTCCTGATCTGGGAAAATAGGGGGCTCGTAGCCATATACACATTTAAAGGGTGAGAAGCCTGTGGCAGAAGTAGGTAACGAATTGTGAGCATACTCTACCCAAATTAGATGTTTGCTCCATGTGGCGGGATTCTGGGACACCAGACACCGGAGGCCGGTTTCCAGTTGTTGATTGAGGCGCTCGGTCTGGCCGTTGGATTCTGGGTGACAGCCAGATGTCAGGCTGGCCTTTGCTCCGATGAGCTTGCAGAACTCCCTCCAGAAGCGTGACACAAACTGGGGCCCCCGGTCAGAGACAATGTCTTTCGGAAATCCATGGATTCTAAAGACGTGGTTCATCATAATTTCAGCGGTTTCTTTGGCGGACGGCAGCTTGGGGAGTGCGATGAATCTGGCCATCTTGGAAAATCGGTCCACCACTGTGAGGACCGTGGTGTTTCCCTATGAGACCGGAAGCCCCGTAACAAAGTCTATGGATATATCAGACCATGGTCGGGAGGGAATGGGAAGCGGTTGTAACAGTCCCATACGTGACTTGGAGGATGTCTTGTTCCTGGCGCAGACCGAGCAGGCCTCGATGTACTCCCGAACCTCCGGCTCCATGGATGGCCACCAGAACCTCCGGGAGATGGCAAACATAGTCCGCCTCACCCCCGGATGACAGGAAAGCAACGAGGTGTGAGCCCATTGGACCACCTGTGGGCGCAGTTCGACCAGGACAAACAAACAATTCGCTGGGCACCCACTAGGCGGTGGACTCTCACCATTCGCATGCTTAACCTCCTTTTCTATCTGCCAAGTCACCGCTCCAACCACACAGGTTAGTGGAAGGACGGGTTCTGGTTCCTTGGCAACAGGCTCAGGGTCGTAGAGTTGGGATAGGGCGTCAGCCTTGATGTTTTGGGACCCCGGCCTGTAAGAAAGGGTGAAAGAAAAACGATTAAAAAACAATGCCCATCGGGCCTGGCGAGAATTTAGTCTTTTGGCTTTACGTATATACTCAAGGTTCTTGTGATCAGTCCAGACAATAAATGGGTGTTCCGCCCCCTCCAGCCAGTGCCTCCATTCCTCCAGAGCAACTTTTACGGCCAG
>JAFBJQ010001312.1:19755-35014 GCA_016785345.1 Trinectes maculatus
GTCTGCGGGGATCTGGCATGGTGAGGATGGGTGCCGTCGTGAAGCGGCGCTTCAGGTTCTGGAAGGCATTCTCTGCCTCTGGGGACCAGTGAAATTGCACCTTGGTAGAGGTAAGTGCGTGAAGAGGGGCTGCTGTTGCGCTGAAACCTCTGATAAACCGCCTGTAAAAGTTAGCAAATCCGAGGAATTGCTGCACTTTTTTGCGGCTGTAACCCAGCACATAATTGGGGTTGGTAATATTATTATTTTCTTTGAAAAGATATGTATTTTTATTTATTAACCCTACTTTATTCATTATTTTGTTAATCATATTTATTTTGCACACCTCAGTCCTTATTTGTGTTGTATTTGTAAGATAAAGTAGTCCCACCTCCTTCTCGCGAGAGTTAGAGCAGAACGAGAGTACAGAGCGAGACTAGGAGTCAGAGCGGCAGAGTCAGAGCAGCAGAGTCAGAGCGATAATTACGAGCAGAAGAAAGTCACTCTCTAGTAAACAAAACGGCAATTGTTAATTCACCTAGAGCACAGAAAGAGTCTGGAAGCTGTACCTACCTGGAGCAGAGGGGTGGTCGAGGACCTGAGAGTGGTTTTTGACAGAGACCTGGCTAGGTTTTTTTTGGACCCTTAGAACTACCATAGAAATGGATCGGGATTCTCCTCGCGGGAGGAGATGGCGAGCCAGTAGAAACCCAAGGAGCCGAGAACCAGCACCTTAGTTGAGGAGGACATCCAGCCTTCTTCACTGCATACGAGTGTGTCTGTGGTAGGACCACACACACACCTGACTTTTGAGCCCCTGACTATTTTTATTTATTTCCCTGACTTGACTTTCTTGACTTGACTTTCTACTGAAGCGCGCTGCAGCAACAAAGACATTAAAGGACAATCAAAGAGACATTATCATTCCTATATGGACACTTTTTGTTATCGTATTGAGAAGAAAAAACTCAGTTTATATTTTATTTTTTTATTTCTTATTTCCATTAAATGCTGTTATTTCAATACATTTAACTACAGTTAAATCACTACGTGGCTCCGTTTATTCATTGTGGTTGTCTTTTCCTTCAAACCCTCCTCCACGAACCTAGTCCTGGTCCATTCACATATTAACCCTGTTGCACCTAACGGGTTACACGGCTATCAGGCGTGGGCCAAGAAGCCACAGCGCTGACTTTAGCCGGGTCCATCTGTACACTTCCAGTGGCTACAATAAAGCCCAGGAAGGAGATGGTGTCGGCATGAAACTCACTCTTTTCGGCGTTTACATAGAGCTTATTTTCTAATAATCGTTGGAGAACCGAGGCTACATGATGTTTGTGAGTTTCTATGTCAGCAAAGTAGATAAGAATGTCAATTCAATACACATATACAAACTTGTCTAGAAAGTCTCTGAGAATGTCATTTATCATAGCCTGAAAAACCGCTGGGGCATTGGTAAGACCAAAAGGCATGACCAGATACTCATAATGTCCGCTGGGGGTGTTAAACCCGGTCTTCCACTCATCCCCCTCCCTGATCCTGACTAGATGATAGGCGTTACGGAGATCCAATTTGGTGAATATTTTGGCCTGTTGGAGCTGATCGAAAACAGCGGACATGAGTGGCAGAGGGTATCTATTTTTAATGGTGATGTCGTTTAGGGGACTGTAATCTATACACGGCCTTAGGGACCCGTCCTTCTTTCCCACGAAGAAAAAACCGGCCCCAGCGGCCGATGAGGAGGGACGGATGAGTCCCACCTTTAGTGACGTGTCTATGTAATCCTTCATGGTCGCCTTCTCCGGTCCGAAGATCGAATAAAGGCGCCCTTTGGGAATGGTGGAGCCGGGAATTAAATTGATGGCACAGTCGTAAGGACGGTGCGGAGGCAAGGTCATGGCTTTGGTTTTGCTAAAAACCTCTCGGAGGTGGTGGTAGCATGCAGGGACCGATCTCAGGTCGGGCGAGTCAGAGTCTGTGGCAGAATCAACAGAAACATGATTAACATAATTCACCACCGGGTCTTGGCAGGAGACGCCCTTGCAATGTTCACAGTTCTTTCCCCACCCTATGATTTCCCCAGTCTCCCAGTTTATGTGAGGGTCGTGAGAGCGCAACCAGGGGTAACCTAAAATCAGAGCCTGAGTGGGTGAATTAATCAAAAAGAATTTAATGCGCTCTTTGTGGTCATAGATATGCAAATTGAGGGGCTGCCCCGTTGTCGTCTCAGCTCGCGGGCACGATGGTCCGTCCGGATGGCAAGGGCGATGAGCAAGTCCAGGTCCGGCGGCAGATCTAATGGTAGAAGCAGGTCTTGAATGGAGGGTGTTAGCCCCTTCAGAAATATGTCGTACAAGGCTGTAGAGTTCCAGCCACTCTCCGCTGCCAGCGTGAGGAAGTGGATGGCGTAGTCAGAAACAGACTCGCTGCCCTGTCTCAGTCCGCACAGCTCTCGTGCGGATTCCCGGTCCGTGGATAACGGATCAAAAGTTCTCAGGAGCGCAGCTTTGAAGTCTGTGAGAGAGCCACAAAGAGGAGAGTCACGGGCCCACTCGGCGGTGGCCCAAGCTCTGGCTCTGCCCGTCAGGTGAGAAATCATGAAGGCTACTTTGGATCTGTCAGAGGCGAAAGTCTGTGGAGACAGTTCGAAGTGAATAGAGCAGTCTATCAGAAAGGCTTTGCATTGTCCGTGTTCACCAGAGTAGCGCTCCGGCGATGCTAACTTGACACCGGCGGTGAACGTGGGAGCCGGTGCCGCTGCAGCTGCCGGGGGTTCCGGCGCTGGGGAGACAATAGTTGACTGTCGGAGGTGATACACTAGTTCCCATACTTGAGTAGACAACTGACCGAGTTGAGTGGCCATCGCTGTCTGAAATCCTTCCTGACGGAAAAGGCGGCCCTCCTGCTCCCCATCTCTGCTGGGTCCATAATGGCCAGTGTGTACTGTCAGGCCGATATATGAACAGGACCCAGGAGCAGAGACTCGTTTCACAGTCTTTATTTTCTACGATCTCTTTTCCAGAGGGAAAAAGCAGAGCTATGAAACTTGACAAAAATTCTCTCTATAACCTAAAGCTACTATGAAAGTATCAAACACAAAATCTACAAAAAACGCTCCAAAAGGGAGGAAACCTATCTGTGATAAAAAGTAAAAACAAAATCGCTGTAACAGAAAACGCTCCAAAAGGGAGGAAAAACAATCTGACTTATACAAAACAATGACTATGGCAAGATAATGTAACCAATGAGTATAATTCAGTTCAGAGTCCTGATAGCAGTTTACTATCAAATCCAGAAATTTATTAACAAAAATAAATCAGTGAAATATTTCTGGACCAGAATGCACCTTACCACCTCCCTTCACTGTGTTAGTGAAAGTCACAGCACCACAACACAAAATTCAATGACACAATACACTTCTCACAGGTAAGTAAATACACTGCTCTCACAAAGACACTTAAGGATTTCAATTTAGCGAGTCCTTGCTCAACAAAATAAAATAATCCTCATAAAGAAAATTGTCTTTAAATATGCTGGCCAGCAAAAGGAAAATTAGAGCAGTTTAAAGAGTCCTTGTGTGTGCGTGTATATATGTGTGCTGTGAAGAAAATTCACAACATACGTCGATACGGAAGTAATGTAAACGCTTTTCAAAATAAAAGTTCAAATTTCAAAATAAAAGCAGCACAGTTGTATTGTAAGCATGACACAGATATTTGTTTAATTTATGTTTATGATTGGCCTCACGCGGGCCGGACAGAGACGTAGAAAGGGCCGGATGTGGCCCGCGGGCCGTAATTTGCCCAGGTCTGTTCTAGCAGCTTCCACACTGCCGTAAAACAGTTTTGTGTATATCCGCAAAACTTATTCGACTGTCGTAAACTGTCATTTTACCCTTAAAGGGCACTGCACACAAACAACCAAAATAACAAAATGAAACACTTAGACAACATAAACTACCTAATTGCATATGGATAACAACGTGAAATACATAACATATATAACAATAGAAAATATAAACACCTGGGTTACATCCTCCCCCACTTAGAATGTGACGTCCCCGTCACCACCACCATTCTCAACTCTCCATTTTTCTTTCGGACAAGAACGACTGGAGATGCATAGGGACTCTGTGATTCCTCTATGATACCCGCAGCCAAAAGATCCTGAAGATGCCTTTTCAAATCATTGAAGTCTGCGGGTGAGACACGCCTTGTACGCTCTTTGAAAGGTACATGGTTCTCTAGTTCTATGCGATGAGTGACCCCTGCAACATTGCCAACATCTAGATCATGCCTAGAAAATGCACTGGGCACTTCTTTATTGACTCTTGCCTCTATGTGCTCCCTTAGCTGTGGTGATATAGGACTGTCACCAAAATCCAGACAAAGTGGCGCAGCTGTTGAATTTTTTTTTTCAACATGTGATGCCAGCAAGGAATATGCCTGTTGCTTGGGGGTATCTGACCGGATATTCTGGTCAAAGAGTGAAACAGGCATAGCCCAGTCAATGGGGGCGCATTCAGCAAAGACTGTTTTTGGATACAGAGTAACAGCACGCTGGGACATATTTTTGACCGCAATTTTAAACTTGTTGTGAGATTTAGATTTTACATTCACTATCTGGTCATAGACAATCAGGCCCCCTGGTGTCGGAACTTCCTCGGTACCACTTACCAGAGCTTGGAAGCCCTTATTAGATTTAGCATGGCAGATGCCCTTTAAAACGCGAAACTCACCATGCTTCAAGCGTACAGGGACTTTGCTGCTAAGCGTTACACACAAAACTTTGGCATCTTTTGTTTGGGAATCAGACATCTTACCACATTCTATATAAGCCATTGCCCAGTTAGCCTGGATGGGCAAAGCCTCCAGGAATTTGTTTCCACCGCGTTTTTGGCAGTCTCTTACCATTGGGCGTAGGGTGTTTGTACCAACTAGAAGAGGATATGTGTCACTGTATGACTGATCTGGGCTTACTAATGCAAGAATGTGCAAAGATTTATCAGTGCCACATGCATCTTTAGGGAACTGAATATCCACTTCTACATACCCTATGTAGGGGACCCTTTGTCCAGCTGCACCTTCAATGTCGAGTGCCGTTTTAGTAGAGAACAACTGCCTGTGAGAGAGATAGCGTGAATAAAATGACTGAGATATGATCGTCACTTGTGACCCAGAGTCAATAATGCAACTGCATTTAACTCCATCTAACCAAGCCTCACTGTCACAAGGTTTCCCCACGAGTCCATCTGGAATAGCGAAGGTCTCAGGCTCATTTGGGGGTTCCTGCATATACTGACTCAAAAGAGGGGGACGTGTTTGACAATGAGCTCCTGCTTGCCCCACAGCAGGAGCCCTTATCTGTTTAAAGACAGATCGGGTCGGAGGCCTGTCTGTTGAGGATTTAGTGGACGTTGGCTCTGTCTACCTTGGTGCCTCTCACAAAGTTTCTTTTGCACAAGTACCGCATTAGTTGGGTTAGAGCACTGTGACAGTATATGCGAGTCCTCTCCACAGTTGTAACAAAAATTTCCCACTTTTGTGATATTCTCTGTGGGAGCAACCGAGACTGATGGAGCTGTGGTGTTGGCATTAGCCCTGCGGGGAAGCTTTCGCACAGATCTATCATTTCTGGGGGGCTGATCATTTTTGACACATGCCTGTTTACGAAGCTCAGACTCTAGCTGCTTAATCCTCTCCTCCAACTGCTCTATGTTATGAGCATCCAACCCTGTGCGGTTGTGGCAGCGAGAGTGTTCTAACTCATCAGTGGCTAGATGAGTTTTAGTATGAAGCTTAGTTGAAACACCCCCTGCGTATCGCTTTCTCCTCATTTCCTTTAACTGACTTTCTTTCTCATAAGTCCTAATTTTGAACAACAACTCTGAGAAAGTAAGGGTACTCATGGACAGGTCATTACAAAGCTCATTTAAGTGCAGTGTGGTTATTAAGGAGTCGTCCCAACAGCCTCTACGAAACTGCTTAACTAGCTGTGAGTCTGCATCTCGTTTAGCCACACCATTACTTTCAACAACCTCCTGTAAAAGAGTCTGGAGTCGACGCAGGTAGTCTGACGCTTTCTCTCCAGTGTTCTGGTGAGTCTCTAAAAACTGAATATACAGCTCCTCTCCTCCAGTGACATTGCCATAAGCCTTATCTAGTTCCTTAAGATAGGCATTTGCTGAGGCTTGTGCTCCGATGGAGAGAGCCACATTTAAAGCAGGGGTTTGTAAGCTGTCTAGTAGCATACGACGCTGCTGTGCCTCTGACAGACTAGAATCATTGCATACTTGCTTAGCACGAAGACACCAAACATCAAAATCTACCTCTGTGGAAGGCTTAGGGGAGTTGCCTGAAAACTGACGTAACTCCCTTGTAGGAGGAAGTGCTACTGGTGAATCATGTTTCACAATATGTTCCACAATGACTTTCTGAACATCTGCAGGTAAGGGGTCGACGAACAGACTTCCTCCATCCGTCCTCCTGCGTAGCACTGGACGGATGGCTCACATTGCCAAAGACAACTGATTCTAGATTTGAGGACGTCTGTGTTTTGGGTGCGGGCGCTGGGGTTGATGTCGTTGGGCTCTGTTCACCACCATCCTTTCCACAGATAGTATTCACTGCTACCTGACATAAAGTAACAGGACTGACTTTGTACATATGGGCTAACTCCCTCACTTGTTCACTAAAAGTGGCTGTCATATCGCCGATAACACGAGCAAGGGGCACTACCTCGTCACTGCGTGGCTCACCTGGTGGCTTGGATGGACAATACTCGTCTATCTGAATAACCTCCCAATATGAATCCCCAACTGAATGCTCAGCGTCCAACAACATAGGCGTTATAGACTCACCGAATTGACATAACATGGTGTTGGGAAGACTGCCAATATGACACACTCTGACAACAGCATCTAATTCTGCAAAAGCCCTTTTTACCTCTTCTAACTGCACCCTCGATGGAACACCCTTAAGAATTACTGTGTACTCCGGATCAAAACCATACCTGTTACAGAACTCCATTTTTTTTCTGTTAAATAACAAGTCCTCAAATGGTTGTGCTTATTAAAGAGTTTCAAAATGATGAAAAGATGAAGTAGATGCACTCTGAGTCCCTGTTCGGGCGCCAATTTTTCCTCTCTCTTACTTACTTACTTCTACTACTATGGATGTAACCAATGAGTAGAATTCAGTTCAGAGTCCTGATAGCAGTTTACTATCAAATCCAGAAATTTATTAACAAAAATAAATCAGTGAAATATTTCTGGACCAGAATGCACCTTACCACCTCCCTTCACTGTGTTAGTGAAAGTCACAGCACCACAACACAAAATTCAATGACACAATACACTTCTCACAGGTAAGTAAATACACTGCTCTCACAAAGACACTTAAGGATTTCAATTTAGCGAGTCCTTTCTCAACAAAATAAAATAATCCTCATAAAGAAAATTGTCTTTAAATATGCTGGCCAGCAAAAGGAAAATTAGAGCAGTTTAAAGAGTCCTTGTGTGTGCGTGTATATATGTGTGCTGTGAAGAAAATGTGTTGTGGGTGCGTGTGTGTGTTTGCCTGCAAACAAGCAAACCAGCAGCCGTCACTCCTCCTCCACTACGATCACCAGGGAAAACACCGAAAGTTCTCCACCAAGTCCTCCGTGAATCAATCCGATCAGTGCGTCCTGATCGACACCTCTTGCCGGTCGGAGGCTGGAATCCAGACGGCGCAGTAGAACAGGGCGGCTGGACGGGCTGGCAGTCAGTGAAGAAGGGAATAACTCACGGCCGATCTTTTCTTTCTTTTCGCGCTCTCCACTCCGTCCCTTTCTTCTAGCAGCTTCCACACTGCCGTAAAACAGTTTTGTGTATATCCGCAAAACTTATTCGACTGTCGTAAACTGTCATTTTACCCTTAAAGGGCACTGCACACAAACAACCAAAATAACAAAATGAAACACTTAGACAACATAAACTACCTAATTGCATATGGATAACAACATAAAATACATAACATATATAACAATAGAAAATATAAACACCTGGGTTACATCAACATAAACTATCAAAATTTACAAAACAAAATCACTCATAAAGAGATATATCGACTTACGTATTGCGAAGACAAAGACTATGGCTTGGAAACTGAATGCTCGTGATATCGGTCAACAGACTAAGACACACTGGCACAAGACAAAAGGAAACACAGACTATTTAACAAACTGAAGGTAAGGGAAACAGGTGGAAACAATCAAGGCGGTGATGACAATCATCAGAATAATGGAAAACACCTGAAGGGAAGTGGGAAGTGACCTAACATGAGGAGAGTAGGGTTTCAAAATAAAACAGGAAATTATACCAGAACAGAGACAAGACATGACAATCACATATCCATTGCATCGGAAAAGTGATGGTCTTGTTAGACTTAACTGTGCCATCTGGGTGTTTTGTAATTTATGACCAGCTAGATGCTATAGACACATGTAAACAACCACAAGAAATGCTGCAGAAATGTAATTTTATTCAAGACCATTGAATAAGCCATTTTAAAACTGTAATCACAATGGTTTACTTTCACGTAGATTTTTCAAATTTGGATTATCTCTGAAAAGATATTTCTATGTCGAATTCCTAATTTAATCAAGCAAAATCCCATGAAAGACATGTTTTCATCTAGTCTGTCGTTCCACACACTGGCTCACCCAGAACAACGAGGCCCACCTCACTGTACGATTCACCGCCCTGAGCTGGACTGAAAGAAACAAACACATAAATACACACAAAATTAATAAATCACTGCAGGCTACAAAACCATCACCACATATTCAATGTTGCACATGGGTTTTCCTCATCATTATGATTTATTATGATTAAGTTTATAATTTTATGATTTTATTATGATTTACCCTTTATATCCAGCAGTCATGTGAAAATCTTGCACATAGTTTGCACCAACAGCGTCAAGTTCTTCCTTCAGAGCACTCAATGCTTTTGCTGCAGACGTGTCCGACAGCACATCATCAAAGGCCCTCACATACCCAAAGAGATATGGCCACTCATCGATGTTCAACTGCAAGTCACATTTATTAGCTGACAGAGCTTATGATGAAGGTTACAGTGTCAATACAAACATTGTCAGGGTAATTATGTGGAAGTGGGGTTTGTTTTTTTCCTGACAGTTTTTTATGCTATAGAAGCTTACCGCATCATCAGTAGGTGTTGGGGGAGCGTCCTGATGTTCAGCTGGGAGCACCAACATCACCTCGTAGACACCATTTTGAAATGATTTTATGAGTATAGGAGCGACAAATTCAAGTGTAACTCCTAATTGAAGACAATTAGAAAGAAACAACAAATGATTTCAAATGTCACTGAGATCACGTAAGAAACACATCAAATGAACACAAAAGAGGTGCATCTGCTCAATGAGCACAACTAAATACAGTGATTATCATGTCCTGTCAAAGCACATTTGAAGTTTGCTTGAATCTGTTTCAAGTATAAAATAACAAGACTATAAGAAATACATCCACACACATACTTACCCATGTCATTGGCACCATTCATGTACTCATTGAGTTTGTGTAATGACTGATGCATTGCATTCATCATGGAAGAGGCTGTCAGGTTGGTGGCAACAAATTTCACAGATGCATAATAACGGACCTGTGGAACATGAGCAAACATGGTGAGGTGGGCTTTTTAAAAAAAGTTTCCAGCATCTGAAATGTACAGTTTCCTGTCTTTGTCAAATAACCCACCTCATACTTATCAGCTTCACAGATCTCACTAAACAGCAGGCACTGTTCTGTTGCAGAACAGAAATCCAACCCAGAAGAACTTCTGTGAAATCAGAGAGAACATTTGAGAATTGAAGAATGCAGACTATTAGAGGTGTATACAGTGATAAGAAAAATCACCTGTCATAGACTTTGAGTAAAAAATGTGATTATCACTAAATTCTCATTCTCATTCTCAAGTTCGTGTTGTAAAAGCAAATGTGCCTCAGCTTTGATCAAATGTACCAGTCTGCTATGAATTCAACTGTCTTACCCCACTCTGGCCTCAGCTGTCAGCACCAGCAGAAGGCCAACGAGCCCTGAAAGAAACATCCTGGGACACATACATGTAAAGTTTTCAGTCAGTCCTAAGACTTAACAAGCTGATGTTAATCCAGTCAGAAAAATCACCTGTCATAGACTTTGAGTAAAAATGTGATTATCACTAAATTCTCATTCTCATTCTCAAGTTCGTGTTGTAAAAGCAAATGTGCCTCAGCTTTGGTCAAATGTACCAGTCTGCTATGAATTCAACTGTCTTACCCCACTCTGGCCTCAGCTGTCAGCACCAGCAGAAGGCCAACGAGCCCTGAAAGAAACATCCTGGGACACATACATGTAAAGTTTCCAGTCAGTCCTAAGACTTAACAAGCTGATGTTAATCCAGTCAGAGAGGAGAATAATCACACAACATTCAAGATTAAAGTACAAATACCAGAATTTTCTATTTCTTCATTTCAGTCTAAGAAAACCACTAAAATAAAACTATACTCACATTGTGTTGAGTGATGAGCTCTTTGCATCCGAAAATTGGACCTTTACCATCTGTTCCGAAGCTGCTTTTTATTCCGTTTCTGTTTATACATGTAAAGTGGTCACTCCCCTTCATAAATATTTAAAACTAAATTATCTTATGCCACCTGATATAACCACATGTGATTTTCTCTTTCATTTTCAGCACCGTGTCCAATCATATCACTGCTATGTAGATAATTTCAGGAAGCTCAAATAACACTTTGTTCATCAGAATGTCCACATAACTCCAGGGGCCCCTGTACGGTTTCATGCAAAGGAGTTCAACAGGCCTACACCAAACACCACAGCACGATGTTCAATATTCATGTTCAAAATGATGCTGATGTCTTTTTCAGATAATGATGTTAACTGTCAACCTATTATAATCACTAGTTGTTCAATGTCTGACACTTGAAACATTTCTCTGCAGTCAGACGACAAAGTTTCATGATACAAAAACAGTTTTCAATTCAAGATGCATAATACAATCAAGCCTGAGGCGGCAGTCAGTGTTTATATATCCACGTCATCCTGGAAGTATTGGTCTTGATGAACTTTGCGGTGTCATGTGAGTGTACTGTAAAATAGTACTTGTCTAAACAGGAGTGACGATTGCCACTTAATTCACATTAATGTGAAGGTAGCAACATGTTTCAGTGAGTGAGTTTTAGTGATTCACAGAGATTGCACTGTTTCACATTCCCAGGACTTAAGGTGATAAGGAGCCACAACGTTCACAGTGACATCACAACAACGGGATGGGCAGTTTAGTGGTCCATGGTTATGACAACTGCACATTAGCCTGTAAATATCTCATGGTATTTATCAATACAACTTGTCATCCATTTATTCTCGTTTATTGATCCTTCAGACATCTTTCCTCAGTCAGAAGGCAAAGATTCACTATATCGAAAATATTTGTCATTCCAGATGTTTACACCAGATGTATGAGTAGCTGCCGTTAGTGATCACATATCCATTGCATCGGAAAAGTGATGGTCTTGTTAGACTTAACTGTGCCATCTGGGTGTTTTGTAATTTATTACCAGCTAAATGCTATAGACACATGTAAACAACCACAAGAAATGCTGCAGAAATGTAATTTTATTCAAGACCTTTGAATAAGCCATTTTAAAACTGTAATCTCAATGGTTTACTTTCACATAGATTTTTCAAATTTGGATTATCTCTGAAAAGATATTTCTATGTCGAATTCCTAATTTAATCAAGCAAAATCCCATGAAAGACATGTTTCCATTTAGTCTGTCATTCCACACACAGGCTCACCCAGAACAACAAGGCCCACCTCACTGTACGATTCACCGCCCTGAGCTGGACTGAAAGAAACATAGACATAAATACACACAAAATTAACAAATCACTGCAGGCTACAAGACCATCACCACATATTCAATGTTGCACATGGGTTTTCCTCATCATTATGATTTATTATGATTAAGTTCACGATTTTATGATTTTGTTATGATTTACCCTTTATATCCAGCAGTAAAGTGCAAACCTTGCACATAGTTTGCACCAACAGCGTCAAGTTCTTCCTTCAGAGCTCTCAATGCTTCTGCTTCAGACGTGTCCGTCAGCAAATCATCAAAGGCCAAAACATACGCATTGAGATCTGGACTGTCACCAATGTACAACTGCAAGTCACATTTATTAGCTGTCAGAGCTTATGATGAAGGTTTCAGTGTCAATACAAACATTGTCAGGGTAATTCTGTGGAAGTGGGGTTTGTTTTTTTCCTGACAGCTTTTTATGCTATAGAAGCTTACCGCATCATCAGTAGGTGTTGGGGGAGCGTCCTGATGTTCAGCTGGGAGCACCAACATCACCTCGTAGACACCATTTTGAAATGATTTTATGAGTATAGGAGCGACAAATTCAAGTGTAACTCCTAATTGAAGACAATTAGAAAAAAAAACAACAAATGATTTGAAATGTCACTGAGATCACATAAGAAACACATCAAATGAACACAAAAGAGGTGCATCTGCTCAATGAGCACAACTAAATACAGTGATTATCATGACTTGTCAAAGCACATTTGAAGTTTGCTTGAATCTGTTTCAAGTATAAAATAACAAGATTATAAGAAATACATCCACACACATACTTACCCATGTCATTGGCACCATTCATGTACTCATTGAGTATCTGTAATGACTGATGCATTGCACTCATCATGGAAGAGCCTGTCAGTCTGTTCCCAACAAATTTCACAGGATCATAGTGACGGACCTGTGGAACATGAGCAAACATGGTGAGGTGGGCTTTTTTAAAAAAAGTTTCCAGCATCTGAAATGTACAGTTTCCTGTCTTTGTCAAATAACCCACCTCATACTCATCAGCTACACAGATCTCACTAAACAGCAGGCACTGTGGTGTTGCAGAACAGAAATCCAACCCAGAAGAACTTCTGTGAAATTAGAGAGAACATTTGAGAATTGAAGAATGCAGACTATTAGAGGTGTATACAGTGATAAGAAAAATCACCTGTCATAGACTTTGAGTAATAACGTTATTATCACTAAATTCTCATTCTCATTCTCAAGTTTGTGTTGTAAAAGCAAATGTGCCTCCAGTTTCCTCATAACAGCTTAGGTCAAATGTACCAGTCTGCTATGAATTCAACTGTCTTACCCCACTCTGGCCTCAGCTGTCAGCACCAGCAGAAGGCCAACGAGCCCTGAAAGAAACATCCTGGGACACATAAAGGTAAAGTTTTCAGTCAGTCCTAAGACTTAACAAGCTGATGTTAATCCAGTCAGAGAGGAGAATAATCACACAACATTCAAGATTAAAGTACAAATACCAGAATTTTCTATTTCTTCATTTCAGTCTAAGACAACCACTAAAATAAAACTATACTCACATTGTGTTGAATGATGAGCTCTTTGCTTCCGAAAATTGGACCTTTACCATCTGTTCCAAAGCTGCTTTTTATTCAGTTTCTGGTTATGCACGTACAGTGGTCACTCCCCTTCGTAAATATTAAAAACTAAATTATCTTATGCCACCTGATATAACCACATTTGATTTTCTCTGTCATTTTCACCACCGTGTCCAATCATATCACTGCTATGTAGATGATTTCAGGAAGCTCAAATAACACTTTGTTTATCAGAATGTCCACATAACTCCAGGGCCCCCTGTACGGTTTCATGCAAAGGAGTTCAACAGGCCTACACCAAACACCACAGCACGATGTTCAATATTCATGTTCAAAATGATGCTGATGTCTTTTTCAGATAATGATGTTAACTGTCAACCTATTATAATCACTAGTTGTTCAACGTCTGACACTTGAAACATTTCTCTGCAGTCAGACGACAAAGCTTCATGATACAAAAACAGTTGTCAATTCAAGATGCATAATACAATCAAATGTGAGGCGGCAGTCAGTGTTTATATATCCACGTCATCCTGGAAGTATTGGTCTTGATGAACTTTGCGGTGTCATGTGAGTGTACTGTAAAATAGTACTTGTCTAAACAGGAGTGACGATTGCCACTTAATTCACATTAATGTGAAGGTAGCAACATGTTTCAGTGAGTGAGTTTTAGTGATTCACAGAGATTGCACTGTTTCACATTCCCAGGACTTAAGGTGATAAGGAGCCACAACGTTCACAGTGACACCACAACAACGGGATGGGCAGTTTAGTGGTTCATGGTTATGACAACTGCACATTAGCCTGTAAATATCTCATGGTATTTATCAATACAACTTGTCATCCATTTATTGTCATTTATTGATCCTTCAGACATCTTTCTTCAGTCAGAAGGCAAAAATTCACAATATAAGAAATATTTGTCATTCCAGATGTTTACACCAGATGTATGAGTAGCTGCCGTAAGTAATCACATATCCATTGCATCGGAAAAGTGATGGTCTTGTTAGACTTAACTGTGCCATCTGGGTGTTTTGTAATTTATTACAGCTAGATGCTATAGACACATGTAAACAACCACAAGAAATGCTGCAGAAATGTAATTTTATTCAAGACCATTGAATAAGCCATTTTAAAACTGTAATCACAATGGTTTACTTTCACATAGATTTTTCAAATTTGGATTATCTCTGAAAAGATATTTCTATGTCGAATTCCTAATTTAATCAAGCAAAATCCCATGAAAGACATGTTTTCATTTAGTGTGGCGTTCCACACACAAAGTCACCCTCAGCAATAAGGGCCACCTCACTGTACGATTCACCACCGTGAGCTGGACTGAAAGAAACAAAGGCATAAATACACACAAAATGAATAAATCACTGCAGGCTACAAAACCATCACCACATATTCAATGTTGCATATGGGTTTTCCTCATCATTATGATTTATTATGATTAAGTTTATAATTTTATGATTTTATTATGATTTACCCTTTATATCCAGCAGTAACGTGAATATCTTGCACATAAGTTGCACCAACAGCGTCAAGTTCTTCCTTCAGAGCTCTCAATGCTTTTGCTGCAGACCTGTCCGACAGCTTATCATCAAAGGCCATCACATACGCAAAGAGATGTGGCCACTCATCGATGTACAACTGCAAGTCACAGTTATTAGCTGTCAGAGCTTATGATGAAGGTTACAGTGTCAATACAAACATTGTCAGGGTAATTCTGTGGAAGTGGGGTTTGTTTTTTTCCTGACAGTTTTTTATACTATAGAAGCTTACCGCATCATCAGT
>JAFBJQ010001314.1:1968-23553 GCA_016785345.1 Trinectes maculatus
TGTCATACCCTGTACTCTTTGTTAAAGCCCTATGAGGCAAATTGCAATTTGTGAATATGGGCTATACAAATAAAATTTGATTGATTGATTGATTGAAGTGTGTGGTGTTTCCACTACAACTCACTGTGCTCCCACTCCCATTACAAAAAGCCTCGTCAGTGTTCTTATTGTGCAGATTTTGTTGTGGGTTCTCAATAACAACATTGTTGCTTGAAAGAGAAAGTACTTTGTCACACTTTCTTACTTCTATTTTTCCAACAATGTTCCCTCCAGATGAGTAAGTGGTGTTGCCTTGTGTGGCAATCAAACCCCAAAAACAGAAACAGAAAAGGATTTGTCAAACGAACACATTCATATCATTCATATGCCTTATGACGATGAAGAGCGGAGGAGGCAGAGAGCAGGCTGGAGAGCTGTAGAGAACAACAGAGGGTGAGCACGTGGAGCCACAACGAGAGGAGGCAGCTCTGAACAGACCAGGAAACAACAACTCAGATAAGTACAAGGAACGATTAGAACAATGACAAATGTTTTTTTCAGATAGGATCGGCTAGAAAAAATACCACAAGGATGGAATTCTCTGGCAGAGTAGTGGAGTGAAGACAGCTCTATTGATGGGGAGGTTGATTAGTTGAATGGAAACAGGTTTGCCTCGTCAACTGTCACGGGTTTGGCCAGCCACAACCCCCGCCACTTGCTCTGAATAGAAAAAAAAAAACAAAAGACGGAGGGAAAGCGAAAATAGAAACCATAATCCAAAGACAACAAACTAAAATAACACATGAAACTAACAGAAGCATAACAGTGAGAGGACTATTGAAAGCGACATATACTGTATTCTCCAAGTTTATTCCCACTTTATGGTCCCATTTTCCTTCCTTCCTTGTTCCTAGTATTTTCATTTTTAGCCTGAAGCAGCACATTATACACCCGACACGGACAAGGATTTTTTGGACGGTTACATCGAGTTGTGTGGATTAGTGATGTGTTGTGATGTGTGTGAATCAGAAGAGCTGACTCCCTTTGAATTAGTGATGTGTCGTTCATGAACGTTTCGTTCATATGAACGAATCTTTCACATGACCCGGAAAGAACGAGTCATCACGGTGACTGATTCGTTCATTTTCATGCAGTAAGTTCCCCGGCCACACGGTGGCTGCCCATGCACAAAAAGAACAGGAAACAGAACTGATTCGTTCACGACTCAAAACACGAGTCTTTGGCTGTGTCCGAAATCACCCCCTAACCCCTACTCCCTACTCCCTACATAGGGGATATAAATGTAGTGCACTATGTAGTGAGCTCAACAGAAAAATCTTTCGGACACTTTCGGACACTACTCTCGGCGCCGGTAATTACGTCATCGCTGTCGCACAATTTAAACGTACCACATTATTGTTGTCTCACAAAATACTTGTTTGTTTACCACTGCATTTTTATTAAATTAGAGGCTTTTGATTACTTTCCTGTACTTTTTATTGTCGTATTTTGTTATATATGACCAAGATATGGGATATCTTGGTCGGGTTAGTGACCATCGGATGTACACTACATTTCGCGGTGAATTGTGGGATACATTGAGTGCACTATATAGTGGACATGCTATGATCCCTAAGGTTTCGGACACCACTACAAAATGGCGTGCTCACTATATAGTGCACTATATAGGGGTTAGGGGGCGATTTCGGACACAGCCTTTGAGATGCATTCATTTGTCACGTGACAGCCAGCCTGTTTTGACAACACCCACTAGAGGGCGCCCTTGTTAAATGAACGAAATGAACGAAAAGACTCAAAAAGATTCGTTCATTTTACCGTCCGAGATTCGAAGATTTCCCAACACTACTTTGAATGAGAGCCAGCGCTCCGCTTTCTTATTAGCGCTGCTCATAAACCTGAAGACAGGGGCAAAACTGATGGGCACACCATGCAGCCAATCACAACAAAGACATAGGATCATACCATTATGTTAAAGCAGAGGGAGGACCATGCACAGGCATAGTCCAGATAGAGGCAGTGAGGGCCAGAGATCATAAACCTTCCACCTCCATGCTGAGAAGAACTCCTCAGTGTGGTTTAGGAAGGGGGAGTATGGTGGAAGGTATTGAACTGTAAATTGTGGGTGTTGATGAAACCAGTTTTGGACCAGAGCAGAATGATGGAAAGATACATTGTCCCAGACAACAACATATTGCATCTGGTCCCTTTGGTTTGCTGCTGTGATAATATTGTGTAATCTGTCTAAAAATGTAAAAATGAGGTCAGCGTTATAAGAACCCAAGTTGGCATGGTAGTGGAGGACCCCATTCTGTATAATGGCAGCACAAAGGGTAATGTTACCCCCACGTTGCCCTGGTACATTGACAATAGCCCTGTGGCCAATGATGTTTCTTCCCCCTCTTCTCACTGTTGTCAGGTTAAATCCAGCCTCATCAATGTACAGTAAATAAACTCATGTGGGACTTCCCCAGCATCCATTTGCAAAACTCTCTGAAATAGAGAGTTCCGCCCCCTCTTCCACTTCATCTACCTCGGCCTGTTCCTCCACGTTGTTCTCTCCTGATTCCCTCTCTCATCCACTCAATCCCTCTTCCTCTGATACTGTTCATTTTTGTTGAAGACAGGTGAACCTACTTGTTGCCTGATTGGTGTGTCTACAGTTAGGCACCTGTGTGTGTGCACACCTGGTGGCTGTGTTTAACCAATTGTTCCATGGGTGTGTTCATTTGAAAGCCTTTGCTTTGAAATTGCTAGGAAATTACATCATGATAAATTTCTGTGTCAAATGTTAACATGTGTGTTTAGTGTTTTGCAAATCACTGTGTGTAGTGTTTTGCAAAAAGTGTGAAGCTGACAATGTGCTTACAGTTGTGCAAATCTGGGCCGGTGTTTTTCTCGTTGAGTGTAAAGTTTTGCTAACTGTGGGAAAGTTTTAATTTGAGCGTGTAAGCAATTAACCTCTGAATTAAATGCAAATTGCAACGTCCTTTTTGAATCCTGTAAAGACAAAATAAAAAATTTAATGAAAGTAAAGTAAAAGGAATTACATTTTTTGACTACGAATTTCATATCAGCCAGTTCGCTGATGATACAAATCCAAACTACTTCCACTATTTTCTTGCAGACAATGAGATATTGTCCATTCCTGTAAGAAGTGAGGTGAAATATTTAGGAATAAGTTTAATTAACGATGTCAAATTAAGGGAGGAAAATAATTTTTGTGAAAAACTTGAAAACGTGTAAAAGAAAAAAACCCTCAATTACTGGCTATCCATTTTTGGCCGAAACATATTATCTAAATCATCGGGCATATCGAAATTAGTTTATCCGTGTCAATCTGTGTATGTTACTCCTCAAAAAAAGCAATCTCTATAATTTACAATTTTATATGGAGAAATAAAACATATTATATCAAAAAGTCACAATTGGTCAAAAAGTCACAATTGGTCAAAGATACTACAAAAGGAGGTCTAAAAACCATACATTTAGAATCAATGGTAGGAATGTTTAGAGTAAATTGAATTAAGGTCAAACTGAATCCATCTGGTTTCATATCCCCCAAAATTTGAAAAAGTATGAGGGTTTGATTTTTTTGTTAAAATGTGATTTTGAAGGGTCAAAATTTCATGAACAAGTGTTAAGATACTGGAAAAATATATTTGCCCATAAATTGAGTTCTCTTGGAACAACAGAACAATTACATCAAATAGGAAAACTCTATTAACTCCACACAGAAAGATCCCCCGAACCGAGATTCGAACCAGGGACCTTCTTGCTGTGAGGCACGAGCGCTACCCACTGCGCCACCGTGCTGCCCCATCTGGTTTCATATCCCCCAAAATTTGAAAAAGTATGAGGGTTTGATTTTTTTGTTAAAATGTGATTTTGAAGGGTCAAAATTTCATGAACAAGTGTTAAGATACTGGAAAAATATATTTGCCCATAAATTGAGTTCTCTTGGAACAACAGAACAATTACATCAAATAGGAAAACTCTATTCAATCAAAAATGGTGTGATAGGAAAATAATGTATTGGCTGACCTGATGAATGAACGTGGTTCAATCTTACAACTCAACACTTTCAATGAAAAATGTAATATGCAGTGTAGGGAACTTGAGTGGAAATGTGTCAAGCTATTCCAGTTCCACAAGTACAGTTGATATAAAATATTCTCTCTCATGCAAATGTCCACATAGTCTTACCAGATATACATACTGGACATTTTTTTAAAAAAAAATATAAACAAATTTACAAAATATCAAAAATGGCCAAGCCAAAGAAATGCAACTTAAATTATTAATGGATATTATCCAGCAGCAGAAACTTTAAGGAAAAGATTTGGATTTGACGTTGAGCCGTGCTGTTTTTGTGAAGATAGAAGATATCACACCTTTTAATGAACATCAGATCCTTTTATACAAGGATAATCTTACCAAGGGATCTTCTGAACTGGTCAATATTATTGTAGTTTTGGGGAAATATAATATCCATTCGTATATCCATTCATGCAAATAGAAAAATAAACCCCCCTCAATAGTTTGGTTTAAAAACGAATTAAACAAAAACTTTTCTTCTTTGAAATTGTAAATTAAATACAAAACAATTTGTAAATTGACTGAATTTGCATTGAAACATTTGGTCTTTGAAAGTCTCTATGTTATGAATGATGTGCCTTGTATTTTCTTTTCCTTTTTGTTATTCCTTTTAGTTTATTTTTATGTTTATAGCCTTGTAGATTTATTTTAAACGGAGATATCTTTATATTGTAATAAGAATGCACATGTTAGGCTAGTTTATCTTGAACTGTGACAAATACACTGTAGCGTTATAGGGTGATTTTTCAATGCTCTCCACCCTAATAAACAGAATTATTCAACTGACTGATGTGTAACTGCAGAGGGCGCCATTGACACTGTTAAGAGGCCATCGGCCTGGTTATCTCCACACAGTTAAATTCATCTCTATAGTAGCAGGTAGTAGTAAGTAAAGATGCATCTAAATACATTTAAAATAGCAACATCTATCTATCTATGCAAGCACAAACAGACTAACAGGCAGATTGATCGATAGAAAGCGAGAGAGAGAGAGAGAGAAAGAGAAGAGAGAACATTGGATACAATGTGGTAAATTGCTCATTGCACTGTATTTGATCAGAACAGTTTGGAATACGGGTGTGTCCAGGTACCGTTTTTTCAACACCAAGTACGAGTGTGAGTACTTAAGTTTGGGTACTTGCCAATACCTTGTCCTGACATTACGTATATAAAGATTGCCCTACAGTTGGTTGTGTAGTGCTGCTGCTAGGAGCAGCCAATAATTCCTTGTTTGGTCTGTTTGCTCTTGGGCAGTGGAGGAGAGGTAATGAAGTCACCCAGCAATGAAATGGTATTGGGTGTGGAGTATCAGAGTATTTTTGCGAGTATGAGTACTGAGGTATGAGTACCGGTACACACCTTAGTTTGTAAAACTGAAATAGTTGGGACAATGTCATATAATGTATAAATTATGAATTCTGAATTAAACTGATAAATCATCCAAAATGACTTTAAATCCACTGACAAAAAGTCCAAAGTCAGCTGATAGTGGGGATTATTTGTATTATATTATTTGTATTTGTTGATGATCTGTTCAACAGCTTCAAAACAACTGTCTAGATGTAACTTGTTCTGAGAGTTGCCGGAATGCTGATGATGAAAAGTGGTTGTGGTTTTGAAAAGGCTGGTGTGGGTGCATGTGTGTCTCTTTAAAGAGCTCTCGTCAGCAGGACAAAAAGCTGTGATGGCTGTTGAAGTGTTTCTCCCAGTGTCTCGTTTACTCAGCTACAGTCACTACTTATACTGGCTTGCTCACACACGCAGCCATCTGACATGCATGATTTTTCCCCAGACGACAAAACCCTCTCAGAGGCTGTCAGCTCTCTCCTCGTCTCCTTCAAGTGTACACATTTCATCCAGTAAGAGGAGGAATGTTACACACTCCTAGAGTAAATCCCATTATCTGAAACCCTGAGATTACATATTGTGATTAATGCGTTGGTTTCCCATGTATGACCGACCAGAACCTTCAAAAAATGAATGCAAAATTGCAGACTGAATTTCATATGATACCTAAATCATAGACTTAGACCCATATCAATCACTCAGTCAGTAAGTCAAGTCAAATTTTATGTGCATTGCCCACACATGTCAAACTCAAGGCCTGCAGGCCAAATGTAGCCCGTCATGTCATTTTATCTGGCCCACGAGAGAGTATTTACTTTCTTTAACTTTATTAGTTACATCGTCAATGAACTATACTATGATACTATACTATTGCACCTGATGGCACCACTCCATTCACACAACCTCGCATAGGGAGGGACTTAGCCCCAAGATACGTAAGTCGTGGCCACTACTTATGTAATGTGTGGCCAAAAGATGATTATTATTAATAAATCATGGCCATCAGTCATCAGTAGCTTCAGACACTTGCAAATGTGGCAAAGAGTGTTTCACCAAAACATCCAGTTCAATTCATTTTATTGGTTTATTTATCTCCCCTGCCTGTTTTTAATGTAGAGCTGTATGTGTGTGCCTGCGTGTGTGTGTATGTGAGTGTGTGTGTGGGGGACGCGGAGACAGAAGGGAGAGGCGAGATCGCATGTGTGCGTTTTGGCCAGATCCAATCCTTGCTGGTTGGAGGAGTGTGTCCAGCCAGAGCTACGCTTAGAGCAGCTCATCCAGCCTGCTGTGTGTTTTTATTTTCACTGTTTTGTGAGTAAAGAGCCCAATGATGCAGATCGGTGGTCCTGTGTCTCATCATTCCTTCAATACACAACGGAGAGGGAAAACAAATCCACAGACAAGGACGCACGGGTTACACACTTTTGATAATATATCATTTTACGCGATCTGGCGTCTCCCTTCTGTCTCTGCGTCCCCCACACACACACTCACTCACATACATGCACACACAGGAACACACATACAACTCTACATTAAAAACAGGCAGGAGAGACCCGGTTGGGATGGACCCTCCAAGGTCCTGTCCATTCCATGGGGTGGCCAGCTGATTCCGTGCAGTGTCTCTTTACCCCCCCCACCCACCCACCCACCACAGATGGATTAGCTATCGCCATGATAGAGAGGCTCTAGCAGGTGGACACTGTACCTCACCGAAAGAGAAGTGCCTCGGTCAAAACAGGATGAACAAGATATACTGAGGTTCTCTGTCGACCACTGCATCTACGTAGATAGCTGCCTACAGAGTGTGCGTACTCCAGAGGAATCCAAGCAGTTGGAGGATCGCTTTAGAGATCTTCTGTCTTCAGCAGGCTTTGAGCTGCGGCAGTGGGCCTGTAATGAGCCGAGCGTCCTAGATCACAAGAGGCCCGATCGCAGAGCCTAGACTTGTGGTTGGCACAAGACAAGACTAATCCTGAAGAGTCGACTATGGGTCTCAGTTGCAACTGGGAGAGAGACTCCGTGAGCTACAAGCACCGGCCGGTGTCGTACGACCCTGAGGAACATGTATAAGCCTACCTGTAGCCTACCTGAGAACAGCGACCAAAGAGGGCCGGATTCACCTTTCTTTCATCCTTGCTCGTTCCAGAGTAGCCCCCGGATGTGTACATTCCATCCCACACCTGGAACTGTGTGCTGATCTTGTAGCAGCCCATCTCGCCAGTCTCCTTACCAAGGGACTCACATTGGAAGTGGCTCGCACCACCCTGTGGTCTGACTCAACTTCAGTCCTTAGCTGGATCCATTCTCAGTCCTGCCGCTTCAAGGTGTTTGTTGGGGCAAGAGTGGCAGAGATACAAGACCTGATGGAGGACTGTACCTGGCGCTATGTGGACTCTCAAAATCCTGCAGATGATCTGACAAGAGGTAAAACTCTCCAAGATCTTAAGAATCCAACCAGGTGGTCCCATGGACTTCCAGGTGACCACTATTACTTACTCTTTGACTGGCGAGTGCGGTTGGCGCCATAAAACTGAGTGAGCCCTTGGGTTACTAGTGTTGGAATGTTCAAGTCTCCAACGGCAGTGGTCTTGCAACTGACGGATGAGAGCAGCATCAGGCGGGCTGGTGCCAGCACGTCTCCATCTCCATGGTGCCGCTGGAGAAGGCGGGTGCCCAAAGTGTGTCGGTCTCAGACTCGCAACCACTCTAAACAAACTCACGCGAAGGCTATTCATGCCAGAATCAGCCTCAATAAAAGTCCCGTAGCAATGGTACTCTGAATGACAGGGACAGTCTTGGTCAGCTGGAAGTCTGTAGTCTGGAGCCACACTGGCGGCGTCCTATCCACGAAGTTGTGGATAGCCCTGTCTGTGATTATGTGGCATGTTTGTAGGTGGTGTGGGTGAGTATGAGGATTGGTATGGGTTGTGTCATGTGCTATGGTGTGATTAAAATTGGGGTGACAGATGTGTCGGGAGCTCTTCCCCCGCTTCCTGAAACATTAGCAAGGGAGCGAGGGAAGGGGGCCGGGCTGTATACGCAGAAACTGCATGTTACACATCAACAACAACAACAAACTCCGTCTAATGGAGTGAAATAAATAGTGATTAGTGTTAAAAAATATATATATTGGGCAGATATACACAGCCGCTGGTAGATTGAATAGAGCAATGTTAAATTCCGTTTTATTCCAAGATGAACAAAAGCTGTAACATGATGTGTATGGTAATAATTTGGTAATAAATTAATCCCCGTGATTTGAAAATCGCACATGTGAAAATCACTATTTCAATTCTCAAACAATAAATTGTGGAGCCGTACCGGGAAACCACCGGATATGCTCATTTTTGAATGGATTTGTGTCATCCTTACCTATTATTTATGGTAGGTTGCACATTCTAGTTTGGATGGACACTAATAACACTTCATACATAGTTTATTTATTGTAATCAATTTTATGTGTAAGCTGGTAAGTAATCTGGAGATGTGTATTGGTTTAGACTGGGTTTCACTTGTGGTATTACAAACTGAGTTGTTATTTGGAGATTTCTGTATTCCATTGCAGGCTGATTGATTGTTTATTGTTCATATTCAGGTCAACCAATCTCTTAACGTGGCTCATACAAATGTTTTCATTATAATAATTCAAAACTGAAAAGAAACTTTTCAACAAATCATAAGATATATATCATATCAAGCATAAGAAATATTTTCTTTAAAGTTGTAGTATTATAAGAACAAATTGTTATTTGGGGTAAAAAAAAAAAAACAATGAGCCATATTATCAAATCAAATTAGATTTTATTAGTAGTGCTTATGTTTGCGAATCACAATTTCCTCATAGGACTTAACAATCTCTACAACATCCTCTTACCTCAGACTTAAAAACACATGAGGATTGGGGGTTTCTATTGGGGTTTCATATGATATACATTCACTGGGAGAGAGAGATCAGGGTTCTTGAGCAGTCTTGGCCTACAGTGTCAAAACTAACTTCCTTTCAGAGGACGATTTTAGGGTTAACTTTAAACTGAACCTGCATTTTGAGACCTAAGTGATCTAGTAGGATTGTAACAAAGTATCAGCTCTTTGGGATGTGGCCTGAATGTAAATGATGAGCACATGAACAACTCACACACACACACACACACACAAACACACACACACATGCACACACACACCTTCTCTTTTAAAACAGACTTTATTTTTATTCTTAAACCCATTGCATGTGTCCAGCTATACAGTATGTGTATGCTAATCCAGTCTGGCATTGTTGTGAAATTGGATAAGAGTTCAATTAGAATGGGGAAGTGAAAGATAAACCTAGATATACACACACACACACACACATACACATACAAACACACGTACACACACAAGGTGTTCAGCAAAGCATTGCAGTATGTCCTGAAGACACACATGTGTTCTTAGATAGCTTGTAGTTTTTGAATCGCAGAGCATGTGCTGACTCTGATAGGCTAATCGTCTGGATGCCATCGATGACAATGAGAAAGAATGTTTACATGACTCAGCAGACGCAGAGAGAGACAGCGCTTACAGACAGGAAGAGGGAGCAACAGAAGAAGGAGAGGTCACTTGGACAGAAAAAACATGATTATTTGCACATAGGTTCCTTTTTATGTATGTTGATCACATTTGTGTTATCACATTTAGAAATGAAGCCCCTTGGGTGACCGAGAGCCTTCACAAACCTCTCAGCGTCCTTGAGTATGTTACTGATGGACACACACCTCTAGTCCTGGGTCACTTTCAAGATTCACAAGTTTTATTTGTCATGAACACATTTATACATGATACAACGTGAAATGAAGTGTGGTCTTGTACCTGCATCCAGGAAATATATATTTTATATGTATAAAAAATGTCATACAGCCACCAGATATGTGGTTTTATATCAGCATCTAGTCCTTGTAGCTTGTAATTAATAGGTTTGTCTTTTCATTAATATTTAAAAAGTACTCCTGAAGTGAAGGCTCTCAACACTGTTTAAACCCTATCAGGCAAATTGCAATCTGTGAATATGCGCTATACAAATAAAATCTGATTGATGAATTGATTTGATTGATTGATGCTATGCTCTTTATCGCTACATATTGATTTCTCGCCATATAGCAATCTGTCAGAAACATGCTGTCTTCAAACCTCCATAGTGGACATTGCCCAGCAGCCCCCAGCATTCCCTCATCTATTAATGTCTGTTCCTGTCTCTGTCTCATTGTTTTTACAGACCTTTGCCGGAAACCAAACAAATTAACACTGCATTGTTCCAACTGTTACATTATGGCTGGAAACATCAGTGCTGCAATAGTTTCCTGAAACCCCACATTATTAACCAGAGGAAGTAATGTGTGTGTGTGTGTGTGTGTGTGTGTGTGTGCATGCATGTTTGTGATGATTGGCAAGGGAGGTTTGCCATTGTTGGGATGATAGCGATCACAAAAATGTATTCTACCTCCAAACCAAATCCAAGCTTATGTGTAACAGGTTGCAGTGGCACCAACCCACTGTTGTTGTAGCATTTTTCCACAACACACACTAACAAATGATGATGATCAAAGTTCTCTCTTGTACTAATACCACAAAGTAGATAACCTGACATGGTTTGTTCCACCTACTTACTGTAGATAGGTGAATGGATCGATTGTCAGCCTATTACGCTCTATTATGTGTGCCAATCAGGAAAAGACAAAAAGAACAGGTCAACAGAGAAAATCCTTTGGTGTCATTCTATCAGTGAAACTCTCTCCAGTTCTCATAAGTGATGCAGTATCTACACTGACCTATAGGAGCTGCCACTGCTGTTAATCAGCAGTCACTTCTGACTGCTGTCTCTACAGTGTTCATATTAGGATTTCCTCAGGTGTCAGGTGTCAGAGGAAAAGCCATCAGGTCAAAATGTGTGTTAATATTTCATTGTTAATACTGAGTGCAAATGCGGCATGTTCGATGTGTTAATAGTTCATTCTTAATAGAATACAGAAATATAGTCTATGTTAGCCTTCTGATGTGTTCATTGACAGTAAGCTAAAATCAGCACAACTAAATGAAAAATAAATGAATAAAGTAACGTGTAAAAGGTTTAATTACAGTTTAATCAAATAGATCGCCAGTTCAAACCCCACATGGCACCAGTGTGATCCAGGTAACTTGACTTGAGGTTCCAAGGCTTGACTAAGCCTTTACTAAGGCCTGTAACCCCAGACCCTAAATTTTGTAGTATAGTGCACAGTGACAATTACAAATAAATAAAGCTTTCTCCTACTTCTTGATGCTGTGGATTGATTTCTGTTTCACATTGCCCTGATGTTCTTCTTAAAATGCGGATAAAGTAATCCTTTAGAAAAAAAACTATATTATGTATGCATGTCTGCTACATGTTAAAATAGACTCACCAAATGTTGTTAATTACCTGTATTAAAGACATTTGAATTTTTTGAGTTGGCCTTTTTTGTTCTTGTGGCTGTTCTCGAGTTGTTTTCCTTTTGTCATTTTATTTTCCTTATGTCTGTCGTTCTGTGCATTCTGGTTGCTTCCTGTTTTATTTTGAAGTTGGTCTTTTTTTAATTTCCTGCCTTTGTCAAGATTTCCACTTCATTGATGGCTTTCACCTGTCCCAGATTACTTTGTTTGGTTTCACCTGTACCTTGTTCTCCCAAGTGTATAGAGTCTGTGTGGTTTTGCTTGGTTCTATCAGGTTGGTTGCTATGTTTGGTCAGTCTGTTCAGTCGACTCAGACTGTTCATTAGTGTTAGTTGTGATTAGTTAGTTAATCAAACACAACTAACACAATAAGTTCCTCGCCCTTGTTGAGGGTGTAGTTCAGAGGATGTCATACCCTGTACTCTTTGTTAAAGCCCTATGAGGCAAATTGCAATTTGTGAATATGGGCTATACAAATAAAACTTGATTGATTGATTGATTGAATAAGTTAGTTGTGATTAGTCTGCTCATTCATTTACTGCTTATTCTGCTTAGTCTTCTAGGTCTGTCACTTTTCTCTGCGTCACCATAGCTCTCCTGATTTTTTGGTCTTCCTGTGTTGTCTTGTGTTTCCTGTGCTCCCTGCAGTCGTCTGGATATATGTTTTACACATTCTTGTTTTTTCACCCACTGATCACATTAGCAGTTTAGCAGCAGTTTAATAAAATTACCACTAGCACCTTCAAGTCTTGTTAGTGTCAGCATTTGGGTCCTGCCAACAGCCCTGTTTGTGTCACACTCACAGAAAGCATGTTCAGGGAACACCACAAAGTCATCCAGCTGTTCAGCGAGAACAGGATGCACTGTTGTAACTTTAAGTTTAGGTGGACATTTGAAGGACATTTAAATTAGCATCTCTCGCATACTGATTGAATTTGAGGATTATCAATTAATATGTATGATTGCTGAATAGAATACTGAATAAAATAACATAATAACATTCTATGGGATGTTGTGATATGTGGGCATTCATTAATTCATTCATTATCTACCACTTAATCCTGTTAAGGGTCGCGAGGGGAGCTGGAGCCGATCCCAGCTGACATAGGGCGAGAGGCAGGGTACACCCTGGACAGGTCGCCAGCCCATCACAGGGCCAACATAGAATACAGGGGGTCCTCGAGTTACGATGGAGATCCGTTCCTGAGAATGTGTCGTAATGAGCATTACCTTTAGACCCCGTGTAGACCCTGTGTTTTGAATGAACCTACGGTATTGCCACGATCCCGAACGCATCTGTGTCCGTGTGCATCTCCTTACCGGCTGCCGCTGCACCCCCTGCCAGCCGTCCATTTCACATAAGTAAACACAACGCAGAGTAGCCTAGCTTTGGAGGTGTTGGAGAGCTGGCACCAACTAGTTCCCGTGCAAAGTCTGTACGTATTTACGGGGCAGACCGCTTAAGCCGAAACAAGGAAGTTCATGGGAGATGTGTCGTAACCACGAAAACGACGTAACTCGCGACCGTCGTAACTCGAGGACCCCCTGTATATATACAGACAAACAACCATTCACACTCACATTCATACCTATGGACAAGTTAGAGTGGCCAATCAACCTAACCCCCATAGTGCATGTTTTTGGGCGGTGGGAGGAAGCCGGAGTACCCGGAGAAATTTCTGCCCAGTACCCAGTGAATTTCTGCTAAGTAAAGTTAACTGTTTTTACAACGGTGTCTTCAACCATTTATTTGCTGGCTAGACAGGATATACAGAACATTAACTGTAGGTCATACATTATTCCTATTCAGATGTTCAGTATCACTGCTGGACAAAACAGTGGGATAAGCCCTATAATGAGTGGTATACCCGTATGACTGAGTTAATGAAATTCATTGCTACGAAAATATTAGTGTTCAGCTACTTTTTCAGAAGTGGGTGGCACGAAATTAAAAATGATAAATGTTACGGCAAATATCAAATAAGATGAATTTCTATAAGGTGAGACACAAAATGACAACATTACTGAAGTAAATGTGGAGAGGTCTGTTCATAGAAGTCGACAAAGATTTAGAAATGTATTCCAATAAGAATCTGTATCTTTCATTATAGCATCAATGGAGATTGAGAGCAAAAATTGAATCTAAAACAAACACATGCAGAAATAATTATTGATGATAATGCAGTGTTGCAATTTTTAATTTTAACCAATCAAAAGGGCTCTTTGGACTGAAAGGGGCAAGGGGACAGGGCCTCAAGCCCCTAAAGCACCCCCCTCTGCACATGCATGGTGTTCAGGTGGTGAGGCTTATATACTGTAAAACAGTACTGATTGATTCCAATTATTGATGTTGTCAACACTCAAGTTTAATTTATTTGTTTTGTTTCTTTTGTTGCAAATATCTGAATCCATAAAGTAACTGAACCTACCAAATTAATTTGAATATGTATAAAGTACAACATTTTTCAATGTGGGTATAAAGAAGCAGAAAAAGAAGCATTTAAGTAAAGTACAAGTATCAAGTATTTACAAGTACTGTATCTTAAAGTTGAACTTATGCGCACTGTTGATAGAGATACCACATTTTTAAACATTCACATGGATCTTTTAAGAAAAGATTTTGTCATGTAGAATAGAATAGAATAGAATAGAATAGAATAGAATAGAATAGAATAGAATAGAATAGCGTTTATTGCCATGTGTACAAGTTAAGACAGGTACATTGGAATTCTTGTGCATGTCCTGTATTACCAATTCTAAAAGCAAACGATCAAAACAAAGTGCCTGCAAGGCAAATGTGCACGCAGCTGAAATATACACATACATATATACACTTCACATTGTACTTAAATAAGCAATATAAAAATAAGGGCAATGATTAAGAACAGAAAATATGTACACAGAAATGGATTTGACCTGAGATGTATACAAAGATATTGCACATAGGTCGTTTTACTACTTTAATAAGCAATATATTAGTTGTTCATTGTTGAGTGGGTTGTGTAGTGAGGTATTTTCTCTCTTTAATGTCCTGTGCCACTAGTGTGACAGTGGCTGGGAAGAAACTTGTATTCAATATATAAAAACTTTATTTAAAAAAAAATAAAATAAAATAAAAACTTCTGCATAATTTGAACTACACCATCTGCAGACATGTTATCTCAAAGACTACAACACGAGGACAAGATACAGCCATAAAAATTGACTTTGCTACCTAGATTTTTTTTTAAACTAGATGGGATGAATGACTCATTGTAATATCTGTATGATCTATGTATACCTCTGTCCATCACAAATGTCCAGTTGTCCAGGTATCGAGGGATCATGCACTTTCATCTTTATAAGGAGTGTGGGACGATGATACTACACATGTATTTCCTCCTGGTGATGACACTTTTCTTGGATAATTATAATACACCTAGAGATCTTTAAGTTAGAGTGAGGTATCACTTAGGCACCAGTGTCAAATGGAATAAAGGGTTTGGACTGTTAAACTGGAAACATGGAGTAGTCATCTTGTCCATGGCAAACTATAAGGACACCTTCTATGTCCAAACACCCCTCATTTGTCACGTTTGCATCACCAGGCTGAGGTCATGTATTCTTTGATTGAAGATTGATTGTGAGCCCTGATGTCACTGTGTCCCCTTTCCTCGACAATAATTCCAAGCATTGAGAAAAAACAACAACACAAAAACACTAACACTTTTCTTATTAAATGTCTTATAACATTTGCTCTCAAAGAAATTTGTAATTTTCAGTAGGGTCGCAGATGCATGTCTTACGGATGAATATATTAATGTTCCTTCACATTTATCAAAACCACAGGTTTGATGACTAAAGAAAATTGTTTATATGAGCAATCCAAATTAAATGTTTTGAATTAAAAAGTGTAAAATCAGTACATATTTGTGTTATTTATAATAATGACAGCAATGTTATCAGACATTTTTGTAGTACAGTAAGTAGTAAAATTAATAATACCGCTGCTCCTGTTACTACTACTACTAATACTAATGCTACTATAATTAAAGAAAATAAGATATAAAAAATAAAAAACAAAACAAAATACATATCCATATTTTTAAAAAGCCAGATGTTATCACAGTGGAAAGATACTTGTTTGTCCACCACACATACACATTGGAAGATAGTCTTTATTATTGTTTCTTGAATCACCTGTGTCCTAATAGCACCTTAATTCAGTCGGATGTTTGGAACATTTTACTATAGCTATTTATTATCAGTGTGTGTGCCCTGCCGGGGCAGCTTGTTTGAGCAGCTAATTGTTCAGATGGACTCTATCTAAATTGGATGGTGAGGCAGAAAATCCTGTACTCTTCTGATGACCATGTGAATACTTTTAAAACCTCGCTATCTTCCATTTGGATATGGCCTAATTGAAAAGCAAATAGTACACTTGAGTGCACCCATGAATCAGTGAGTGATATCTCCTTAGCTGCCAGAGGAATGAATCTCTCCAGGTGGGCCCCCTTGTCCACTCTCCTGTTTTCCATTGCTTCAAATGGCCTTTCTCATGCATTATCTATTGGAATATTTTTTTAGGGACCAATGTTTGGATGTGGGTCCTTTTAACACACACAGTAAGTGGTTTCTGATAAAACGGAAGAGTTGAATTGTATTTAACTCTTCCTTAGGTTATCTGCTCTTATGCCTGACTAGAGTCAAACAGGTTAGATAGACGACACCCTGAATTTAAAGCTAAATCCAACCCTAGTTTGAACACCTGTGACTTACAATAACTGTTAAACGCATGAACAATATTATTAAAGTACCTAATGTCTAATGCAGAATGTTTCCACATGGTTGAACAAGTAAAAGAGACTGCGGGATGTCATAAAGATTAAAACAACAGCCTACTGATCCTAACGTGAAAAACAAAGTGCAGAAGTGTTGAGGAGGAACAGAAGACGCCATGTTACCAATAAACACCAATAAGGAAGGCAACTGGTAATTGTAGCCAGCACATCTTTGGTCTGATGGAACCATCTGTATTTTATTTTATTTTATTTTATTTTATTTTATTTTATTTTATTTTATTTTATTTTATTTTATTTTATTTTATTTTATTTTATTTTATTTTATTTTATCTCACAGCAAGAAGGTCCCGGGTTCGAATCTCGGTTCACCTGCAGGTCTTTCTGTGTGGAGCTTGCATATTCTCCTCATGTCTGTGTGGGTTCACTGTCCGAAAACAGCTCGGTTTGTTGCCAACTCTAAATTGTCCATAGGTGTGAATGTGAGTGTGAATGGTTGTTTGTCTCTTTTGTTGTTTGTCTCTTTTTTTTTTTTGTTAGCGCTGTGATTGGCTGGCGACCTGTCCAGGGTGAACCCTGCCTCTCGCCCATAGTCAGCTGGGATTGGCTGCAGCTACACGGAGACCCTGAGAAGGATAAGTGGTAGAAAATGACTGACTGATTTATTAGTGAGCCTATCGTCTACACCCTCAAACTATCCACTCCGCCTCTAAAAATAATTACTGACGTTCCCGGCAGAAAAAAGTGATGCAAGTGGTCAATGGAAACCAAAATCATCAAACCACTGAGGACTGGAATCAAATAGTAACTCATAATTCAGCAGTGTGTGTGTCACTCACGTTTGTATGCACTCCACACAACGTCTATCAGTCAGCTCCGATACATAATGTCCATAATGCAGGTGATGATTGGATTTAAGTCAAGGGAACGTGAAGGACAGTCAACTGTATCAATGCCCTTATTGATGCCGTAGGGCATCATGTGCCCACACACTCTAGTCACGTGGGGCCAGACATCGTCTTGCACTAAAGGGACCGAGGAGCTACTGCATCAGTGAAAGGTCTGACAGCAGCTCTGAGGATTTCATCCTGATATCTAACAGTAGACATGGTACCACTGCACTTTCACGTCCAATACATGTGTGTGATCATCAGTGCGATCCTGCTTTTGTCTATGCAGAGAATGGTATACATTTGAGACTGCGCTGGGTGACACAGTAAACCTTCTTCAATCAGTCAATGAAATTTTATTTGTACAGTCCATCTTCACAAATTACAATGTGCCTCATAGGGCTGAACAGAGTGTACAGGGTGGGACATCCTCTGACTTTGTGACCTCACATATGGATGTGCTAACCCGGAGGACCTACCTGTACAACCTGACTGGCTGCAGGTACCACTTCCTGCCACTTGTAGTCGCGAGGACACTAGCCTATTGAACATAAAACTAGACAAGAATCAGTCATGAAGGATTTGGGCTGAGCATTTGTATTTGGCCACTACATGCTAAACCATTGTCTTTTTGTTGGTTGTCTTGCGTTTACACACATCACTTTTGTTTCCTAAATGCACAGATTACCCCTGATCAATATATGGTATTACTGACTTAGTGTTATGATGTCATGAGTAATGTTGGTTCTGTGATCAAACTGGAAAAGTGACAATATTAGTATAGTAGCAAAAATGATCAAATTCCAGGATATTCTATTAACCATTAATCACAAATCACAATTTACCTAATAGAGCAAAAGAAAATATATAGACTTCTTTACCATATACATTAGTGTAGAGTGCATATAGAAATGGATTTGGATTGCCATTATCATTAGCTTTCTTTAACCATTTGCAAGTTCTGTGGAAAGGTGATTTTTTTTTTTTTATTTGCAGTGAATGGTTTGAGAGTTGTCTACTTTGAAGACCACTCTTATTTGCTTTCTTTATTTAGTGGCTGCAGCTCTGCTGACATGGACTTTTGCGTCTTTCAAGTGCACACTTGTTGAGTGCACACTTGTTTCACTTCTTTGTTTTGAGCACCGACGTTGACAGTGTCTCACTTAAAAGCCCATTGACTTCGCTTACACTGTTACACTGAGGACAGATGTGGTTTCTCCCGACTTTATATATAAACGTGCACTCCCATGCACAAACAGATAATTGTTTTACATTGTTTTTTTTAGTTCTTGCAATATTAAAACATGATTAAAAGCAAAGCTGCAAATTCATTGAAGTTAGATACCCCATGTGACATCAGTGCGTTTCTTCTTCTTATTGAACAATAATTCCACAAACCAACAAAAAAATACAAACATGAATGTGTCCAAGTGTTCGTTACATTAGTCAGACAAACAGATGTGTTATAGATACTTCAGATATTACAGATTATACAAATTCGGTCACAAATTCAATGCGCCAGTTGTCTTTATCCCTGTATGTCCGTCTGTTTCCTTGTCAGCCTTCCTCCTCCTCCTCCCTCTCTCTGTGTCCCTGTGGCTGCTGGCGACACGAGTATCGATGGAAGCAATGTTTTCCCTCATTAATTTATCAGCTCAGCAGTGTAGAGGGGCCTCAGCAGGGGAAGATAATGGCTTCCATTTGGCCAAGGTCAACAGTCAACGCATTCCTCGGTCGTTCAAATATAACCACACATTAACTCATGTGCGCACACACACACACACACACACACGCACACAAACGCACGTACACAGATATTCGATTGTAACACTTTCCAGATAATTACAGTTTAATGTAATAAAGAGGGAATACACTGATCCATCATAAGAAAATTAGATGATAGTCACAAATTTACCCATCAGAACACAGATGACCCAGGATATCTGCATCTGTTCAGGAGTGAACCTCTATAATGACATATATATATATGTGTTGTGTGTGTGTGTGTGTTATATTGTGTTAAATTATACAAATAATAGTGTTAATTCAGATTCAGCAGGTTTCCCTGATGACAGTATTTGTCACTGTCCTAGTTATAAATTAAATATGCCTTTTAAGAATACATGAAGAAGCTTATCACTTCAGCAACCAAACCAGCCATGTTACTGTGTGTGTGTGTTGTGTTGTGTGTGTATGAATTGACTAGATCACACAAGCACTCTGGGACCAGCCGACTATCTGATGAACATTTTACCCACCAACTGTGTGTGTGATTCCTCCCAATGTTGACTTTACCCTGCACAATTTGTGAACCATTACACAATACAGAGAGTGCGATCAATGCGCATACTGTTGGTTTTGGAATAGACTTGTACGTGTGAGGCCATTGAACCTCAGTAACGCAACTCAAACAGCTTATAACAGAAATGAGCTTTAATCCTTACACATATCACAAATGGTCACAAATAGGTTTTCTTTCATTTCCAAACTGGTCCCATGTCCTACATTTAACAGCAGCTTCAACAACAGTCATTCCTTATATTAAAAAGTACTGTCAACATATTGTATGACTATCAATCAGTGTCCTGCTATCAGTCTGCTCTGCCTGCTGTTCTGAAGGTTCACTAAATCATTAACCTAATCTACTTACTGAAAAACTCCCACTCACAGTGTGTGCATAAGAGCTCAGTGATAAGTTATTTGAAGATGAAGGTGAGGATGGGACAACGATTGACATGGACTAAACTGTTTGCTAATCGGTTGCCTTTGATTCCTTTGGAAATCAGGCAGTGAGACAGCAGATTGGAGAGCAGTGATTGGTTCTCCATCACAGTGTGTCTTGCGAGAGTAGAGTTTCAATTAATTTATTAGAATATCATCACCATCAATTCAGAAAGTCGTGGCCTGGACATAGATTTATGAAGATGTGTTCCTAAGAGTAGTTTGGGGTTCAGCATCAGTCTTAAGAGCACGCTGAGAAGCTCTGGATATTTGAGGTCAGATGAGACCTTACACTGTGATTTGTTGATCTTATTCATGGGGCTCCACAGTTTCTTATACCAGTTCAGATCTGCTGTTGGGATTCTGGTGATATGGTGTAGGCATGGGAACTGTAAGTTCTAGGTATCAGTGGTGCTGATGTTACTTATCTATTTAAAATTGTCGTCCAGTTCAGAGCAAACACACACAAACTTAAAGACAGGAAGAAATTAAATTTAAGCTGTCGTTAAACGCTATACGTTGCTATTGATACATCGAGACTATAAGGCTGATGCAATTTTGTAAATTTGAAAAAAAGTTACCAAATAACATTAAAACCTATTTATTTTTTCATTATTTTCTTAATGCTTTTAAGTAGGGAAACTCGTGGACATTTACACTGGCTCTATAGCAAACTTAAAAAAAATAAATCTAAAACACTCACTTTGAATTGCAAATTTATTTTTTAGTTAAAATAAAAATTTACCGAATGGGGTGAAACGCTCCAAACTACAAAAAGCATAGTCACCCCAATTAAACCAGTAGAAAGATGTCAGTAGATGTCACACAGAGTCAGATCAGTAAAAGTACAAGAAGTCTACCAAAATGCCCAGACAAAGTCAGAGTTAACGGGAAATTAGTACAAGTGCAGACAAAACAAACGTCGATGGGCAACAATAAATAGAAATATGATATTTTTATTAGGCTTTAATAGTTTCGTGTTCAACAACTGTCACACCATGAGGGTATATATATATATACTGTATATACTGTGTATATATATATATATATATCATTTTGCTCTGATTCAAGTTCGACAGCGACACGATTGATTTTTTTTTTTCACTGGCTGGATTTGATGAATGGGTTTGTATGAGGATGACGGTGGTGACGCGGCGGCTCAGCATTGCTCTGGAGCGCGTGCTGTGCCAAAGCATACCGCCTCGTCGATATGGATCATATATGACAACACTGCTTATGAGTGTATTCTTTGTGTTTCATTCGACGTGACTGGGTAGTTTCGGTCATCATTTGTTCTTGTTATTGTCGGA
>JAFBJQ010001314.1:23638-41911 GCA_016785345.1 Trinectes maculatus
TGGCTACACCATTACGAAATCTCCAAAATTATAGAACACAATCAAATTGTAGCTGGTCCAGCTATACGACTACGTTTATTCTTATCACAAAATAGTTGATATTCTATACGACAAACCATAATATGGTCAATCCTTTTCGAAATGAAATATATCATTGTAAAGGCAGAATTCCTACAGATTTAAGAGCGTTGATAATGTAAAAAACAAAGACATACAGTACAGTACAGCGGAACCAATCGATTCGTTTACAGTGGTCTACACAAGTCAATAACTCACAACACAAAATAGCCTACTATGTTTTCTAGACATCACGTGAGGAACGCAGAAGTAAGGTAAACGTGAGCGAAATAACAGAAGGGAAACGACTTAACCCACCCCCACCCCCCACCCCCCCACCACCACCACCACCACCCTGCCTCAGAACTGGGGCCTGGTCCCCGTCAGCTCGTCGTCGTCCTCGATGTCCAGCTCCTGGTCTGTGTCCTCTGATACGTCAGAGTCCAGCTCTGTGTGCGGCTGCTGCGGGGACGCGGCGCGCGCACAGCGGCCCGTCTGCGTCTGTGCCTGCGCGTGCGTCTGCGCCTGGTCTGCGGCCGCGGCTGTCTGTCTGCGCTCCAGGCTCTGGGTCCCGGTCGCCTCGCTCGCCTCGAGCCCTTTGCTGCTCCTCCCGGCGGGGCCGGTGTCCTCCTGCTCCCTCTGAGCTCCCTGAGGCGTCTCCTGAAGACAAGGCGCGGCTTAAAACGATGGTCACGTGACCGCAGTCGTGAACGAATGGAAGACACTCACCTGCTTCAGTCTTCGCCACTTGGCGCGTCGATTCTGGAACCAGGTTTTAACCTGAGGGACAACGCGTAGGCGAAATATACGACATGTTAAACAAGGTTAATAATTGTCATATAATAATAAACACATTAAACATGTTTAATATTTTAATATGAAACATCGGATCTTCGAACATTAATTATTATTAATTATTAAATTCCCGATCATCATTTCCATCACAGGCCTCATCATATCATATGTCCGTGTTCTTGTGCTCCTGTAAACTGTAGGGTATATATGTTTTTTTGTAATTTAATTTTTATCTATTTGTATGCATGGTTTTCTAATTAATTTTGACGTATTGATTTATTTATTTTATGAATTTATTTATTGTATGTATGTATTTATTTGATTTACCTATTTTATATATGTATTTATTTGATTGATTGATTTATTTACTTATTTATGTATTTATTTGATTTATCTATTTTATATATGTATTGATTTGATTTATTTATTTTATGTATGTATTTATTTGATTTATTCGTATACATTTTTTTCATTTCTTTGGATGTCTGTACTTTTTTTTGTCGCGGAAAGCCAGCGGGTGTTGCCTCTCTCCTCTCCCCTCCTCACCTGTCTCTCGCTGAGCTGCAGCATCTTGGCCAGTCGCTTCCTCTCCGGAGGAGACAGATACTTCTGGGTCTCAAACTTCTTCTCCAGCTCGATGGTCTGGTCGTTGGAGAAGCGGACCTGGCCGCCCTTCCTCTTGTGTAAAGGCCGCTGGATGAAGGGAGTCCACAACAGGGGCTTCCCTTTAAAGACAGGATGACAGGGCCGTTCATTCTCTGACCAGCAATGAAAACACACGCTTCCCCATAAATAACAAAATCTAACGAGTGGAAATCTACAGGAAACCGAGATTTTTGTTGTTGTTGTTTTTAAATTATTATAACTATAAATTTGCGTAAATAAGTAAATAAGACAAGACAGTTAAAGAGGAAGAACATGTGGCTGTGATGTTACGGTGCCAGTCGGTCATAGAGGCTGTTAGAGAAGGAAGAGTGAAAACTATGGCCAAATATCCGCTCCATGTGCTTCCTGCTTTCTCAGTGCTCTCAAACACCATCTTATTGCTGCTCTTTTCCTAAGGAAGTTAGCTAATCTACACACATGTGACTGTTTTTTTTTTTTTCTCAAAATCAGACGAGACAGAATAAATCTGCGATGGGTTTTATTCAGGGGGGGGGCGGGGGGGGGGGTGTTAGGATTTATGACCAGACAAGGCCTCTCTGGCTCCAAGTTCACTTTCTACCAAGCAGCCTCACGTGCAACAATCAAACCCAGGACAATGGCTAAAGCTTATTAAAGGACAATTTCGCCTCATTCCGTTCACATGGGAAGCGTGCTTCCCACAACCTCCCCAACAAAACGTGTGGACGAGTGAATGTGCACTTTGGACCACTGACACTGAAGGAATGAATCATCAGGCGCATTCAGCAACACCATTGTCCTATCATAAATGACATTCCGTGACGTCACGCCATCCCTTCCTCCTCATTATTGCTGCTCACTCTCAGCTCTGCTAAATGAGACTTTATCTCCCACTGGGCCCGACGGGCCGCTCTGTTTGCTTTAGTTTCTTCTCGCCGCCAACCATAAAGAAAGTCAGCCACATCCTCAGTGAGCAGCCAGAGGAAGTGTAACAATATGTGAAAAACGGATCCTGGGCTATCAGAGGCCGAGTGTTTCCTGTATATGTCTGTATTGAGGATGTCGATAAAATAATCAGCAGCGTGCAGCGGGCTCCCGAGGAAGCGGCTGGACGGGGTGAGCCAGGAAAACATTTAACAGCTTCTGAAACCAGATTTACTCCTATCGACAGGCTCACGGCTTCCGCTATGTCCGGAAAGACTCCAGCATGTTCAGCGCAACACAAAGGCAGACGGTCACACAAGGCACAAATATTAGCCGACAAAAAAAAAAACAGCAAAAAAAAAAAACAAAAACATCTGCAGCAGTCAGCATGTAGCCGTTTGAAAGGCAGACCCCGCGTTATGACAGGAGCCCCTCCGAGGCCCCTGGATGGATACCAGCTTACCAACAAAAGTAGTGACACAACGCAACGAAATACGCCTAATAATAACACATCACACACACACAAAGTGTGGGGGGGGAGTGAAATAAGTGATTTGGTGTCCACACATACACCTCTGATGTTTCAGAACAATGGAGTCAGGAAAGAGAGTCAAGGCTGCCACCATACCCCCCCTCACACACACGCGCGCGCGCACACACACGGATGAGCTTGCTGCCTTGTGGCAGCTCTAATAACAATGTGACGCAGCCACAACATTTAAACCGTTAACTGCTTTTTAATACTGCGGTCCGATCGATGCTATGTGTGTGGCCCGTTTTACACCAGCTGGACCCAGTCTCCCAATCCCAACCCGGTTCCCACTCTCTTCATGTTGCGGCTGGTCAGGCTGTGGTCTGTGGTCGGACGTCACGGACAGCTCTTCTCTGAGACTATAGCACGAGGCAAAGACTCAAAGCAACCAGACTCCGGCGCTGTGTTTATTTGGGCTGCATGTGGGCCGCCTGGAGCTCGATACGCATGTACGACCATGCGTGATATACTTATGCAAAAACGGTTTCGTTGGCACTGAAACGAGGTTTGTGAAGACACAAATGTTTTCATGCACAGTGTAAAAAAAAAAAATGGCTCTGGGGTCATCGTAACTGTTCACTTTTGCACTGGAGTAGAGAATGCAAACTCAGCTGATGAAACGTGAAGAGATCGTGCTTTTCTTTTGCTTTTTTTTTTGAAGTTGTCATAAAGATTCTGTAGATTTTAATTCCCTGTAAAAATGTATTATTTATAAATGTATGATAGCACAGTTCTATAAACAGGAGTTGTCCAGCTCACCCAGAGGGTCGCGCCTCAGCAGGGCCTGTGCGTACTCCCCCATGGAGCGGTGGTGCTGCTGGTGGAACGGGTAGATGGGGCCGGCGAAAGCCCCGGCCGAGGCGTACGTCGTCGTCAAAGTTGCGGCGGCATGGTGCGTGAGTGCGGGGTGGATCGGCGTGGGTTCATAAATCGGCGTCCGGTACGGTGAGACCAGACTGGTGAAGGATGAGCCGGGCGACTGGAGGGTCGGTGTGGGGATAACGGGCGCGGAGCAGGAGGGTGATGAAGAGGAGGGGGGGAGGCTTGTAGAGGCAGGCCTCCCCAGGATGTCTTCGATGTAGAAGGGAGTTGGATGAGTCGGCTGGATGGGAGTCGGTGCGTAAAGCGGGACGCTCATGGTGCTGCCTCGCCGGGCGCAGCGCGCTGCAAGCGCATGAACAGAAAGCCGCGTCGCTCCTTCGCCTCGCCGCAGCCTTCCTCTTTAGCGACGCTCTATCACGACGAGTCTTTTACATCCCAACAACATCGCTCTGACTGAAACGTTCAGGGGGAACTCGGAGCGCTGACCACCCTGTGAGGCTCGTGGAGGAGGCCGTTACCGCGTGTAGGTGTCCATCAAGCTGCGGTGGCCAACAAGCTGGTACTTGATCTAACTGTTGGGGCTGTTATCAGGCTGCAGGCGGAGGAGGGAGGAGATAAAGTGCGCCGCCAACTTCCTGCAGGTGGCCAGTCCCTCATTGGTTTACTGGAAGGTCCAATCGAGCCACAGTAGAGATAATTAGAATCAGGAAACATCCACCGATAGAGGACAATTTGGAAAAACGATAAAGCGGAAGTGGACGTTTATGTTTTCCTGACCATCATCAAACATAATGAAAATGGTCTTCATACTGCTGACTTTCTCCTTCCCAGCTGTAATGCGGTCATGTGATTCTACATGTTGCCAGGTTACCGTGCATCAGTAACAGTGCCGGGAGAAGAATCGGAGTCCTTATTGGAATAAAACATTATTACAAACCAGTTCCTTCCTTTAAAATCCTTTTCGGGGGTTGAGCAAATGTATGGCGGAGAACAACCAGTTGCCAATGACTGTGTTTGGTTCCTCCACATCACCGCATCCGTTTTATTTATTTATTTAATTTTAACCTGCAATACAAATTATTCCACAATACACACCAACACCAGCTGTGAAATAAATGTACTGGATGTGGATAGCATCGGATGGAAACCACGCATTGTACAAATAAAAAGTAAAAAAATATATATATTATCATTTGGCTATAGCACATCAGAGTGAGAACTTATCCTCAGCTTCTTATCTACTTTGTCGTGTATTGAACTCTCCTGTTCTCCTGAGATAATGGGCCCCTGGACACAGTTAAGTAAAAGGGCCCCTCCCACTACATTGTTTTGCACCTTTCCCCCCTATTTTACCTATAAGTTCTGTTTTCGGTCAAAAATAATTTGTTGATGCTAGAGATGGAGGAAAGCTGTCTTTGCGGGTTTTACAGAATTTCATAGCAGAATTTAGACTTTAAACTCACCAACGGGAAAACAAACAGCTACAACCTGCTGCAGCTAGATTAAAATAGTACAATAAAAGAAAACAATGATAAAGGGAGATATGATACATCAGAATCAATAGGAGCTAATGTGTAGGGCGCGCGCCTCTTAATGTTACAGTCATCTGGGGAGCAAATTCTAAATATGACTGTGTATTATTATTATTATCATTAAGTGACCTGTGTCAATATGAATGGGTGTTTCTGTTTCTTTTTCTTTATGATGCGTGTTCACTTCATCACTACTTTCTGCCACAGACACATTGGCCTTGCTCAGCTTGGGGGTCTGCGCAGTGGGCAGGACCACTGAAGCCCATTTAGGCCCAACACAGGCATTTTACACAGAAGTTGTAAAATAGCCCAATCAATCAGTAAAATAAACACAACGTGTGTGTCATCTGCACGTGCTCACATCAGCGCTACACGAACAGCCTCCACGGGCCTGATCACACCGTTTAGACTGTTATCTGACAGTGTAACACAAATGAATTGCAATGCACAGGCAGCTGGATGAGAGTGATTAACTCATGATTTGAATGTTTGGAGTTTTCCTGTGAACTCCATCTATCAGTGCGACCGAGGTGATACATTTATGATAACGACCACTAATGCAAATCGCTCGCGTTGATCCCCTCACACACGTTTCCGCGGTGTTAAACAGGAACCACGTCAGAGCAGCGGCCGCATCGCCGCGCCCAGCTGGAGCGGGCTCGGTAAGGTTCGGGTGCTGGTCGGAGTATGGTGGCAGCCGATTGGTCGGTGTTGTGGAGCGTGATTAAAGCGCTCGCGGTCATTTAGATAAAGTGGACTGAGAGAGCAAACAGGAAGAGGAGCAGCCTTGAAGACATGAAAGAAGTCACCTACCGACTAATATTTGGAGCGAGACAATGATTACAGCTCATTGATCGGCCTGCGGGCCTGGCGTCAGACTGCTGTCCAACAACGATTGATAAGTTTACTGGTGGTTTAAGGCAGCTGCACGGCGCCATATATCTCTCTGCATGTGTACCGACCCCACAGACTGGAGGGCCCCGGTCAGACACTGGTCATACAGCTCATCGAAAAACTGAGAGGTGTCACTGCTCCTTTAAATTCGACGTGGAAGCTGCATGGGGACAGATAATACAACACATGAGCACAACTCACACGGGTTGGCTCTGTACAATCTGCTCTTTATTGCTATGTGACCGGTTACCACACACAAGTTTAACATAAGACCACATACACAGTACATAGCCCTACATCTTTTCTCCCTCTTTTCTCTTTTCATCCCTCCTCACATGAAGGTTTGCAAAGTTTCTTTTTCATTTTAATTAGTTGTCACTGTTGTTGTGTTGTTATTTTGTTAAGGACTTCCTCTGAGGCAGGGGTGTCAAACTCGAATACACAGTGGGCCGAAATAAAAAAAAGGTAAGTCGAGGGCTGTTTATTAAAAACGTATTGATATGACCTTATTGCACATACTGAACCAGGAACTAACAAAGACTATTAGTTATTGCCTATATAAAAACATTAATCATTACATTTATAAAACAGAAAAGAGACACATGTGCCCTAATGTGTCAACACACCTCCACACCTTCCTTCCAGACACACACATGCGGGCGCACCCTAACCCGAACCCGAACCCCGAACCCCCAACCCCTAACCCCTAACCCCTAACCCCGAACCCGAACCCGAACCCGAACCCGAACCCGAACCCCTAACCCTAACCCCTAACCCCTAACCCCTAACCCTGACCCTAAACCTAAACCTAAACCTAAACCTAAACCTAAACCTAACCCTAACCCTAACCCCTAACCCGAACCCGAACCCGAACCCGAACCCGAACCCGAACCCGAACCCGAACCCCTAACCCTAAACCTGACCCTAAACCTGACCCTAAACCTAACCCAAACCCAAACCCAAACCCAAACCCGAACCCTAACCCTAACCCTAACCCTAACCCTTAACCCCTAACCCCTAACCCCTAACCCCTAACCCCTAACCCCTAACCCCGAACCCCTAACCCTAACCCCCAACCCTGACCCTAAACCTAAACCTAAACCTAAACCTAAACCTAAACCTAACCCGAACCCCGAACCCGAACCCGAACCCGAATCCGAACCCGAACCCGAACCCGAACCCCTAACCCTAAACCTGACCCTAAACCTGACCCTAAACCTGACCCTAAACCTGATCCTAACCCAAACCCAAACCCAAACCCAAACCCAAACCCAAACCCAAACCCGAACCCTAACCCTAACCCTAACCCTAACCCTAACCCCTAACCCCTAACCCCTAACCCCTAACCCGAACCCCTAACCCTAACTAGTCTTACCCCGTGTGGCTGAAATCTCTTCAGTGAGACACTTCTTGTATCCATCTACCACCGTCTGTGTTTGCCCCATTATTCAGTGCAGAATTCTTTTCGCTGTGAGATGTTTCAGGGTTTCACGCGTATGCAGCCCATTTCAAGTCACTCCACATCATCTCGATGGGATTAAGATCTGGCCTTTAACTCAGCCATTCCAGGACTCTCCATTTCTTAGTTTTCAGCCAGTCCTTGGTGGATTTACTGGTACGTTTTGGGTCACTGTCATATTGCAGGGTCCAGCAATGCTTCAGCTTTATTTATTTTTTTCACAGATGGTCTCACATGTTCCTCGAGCACCTTCTGATACATGATAGAATTCATGGTGGACTCTATGATGGTGAGCTGGCCTGATCCTGCTGCAGCAAAGCGTCCCCAAACCATGACACTTCCATCTCCATGCTTCACAGCTGATATGAGGTTCTTCTCCTGGAATGCTGTATTTGGTTTACATCAAACATGCTGCAACTCCTGTGATGACATTTTATGGGTTTTGGAGACTTCTTTTAGCATCTTGCAGTCTCCTCTCAGGGTGAACTTGCTTGGACGGCCAGACCTGGGCATGTTAGCAGTTGTTTCAAACGTCATCTATTTATAGACTATTTTTCCAGACAGTGGAATAGCTGATTTCTAATTCTTTTGAGATGATTTTGAATCCCTTACTAGACTCGTAAGCTGCTACAATTTTTTGAAGACATCTCACAATGGTGCTCACTCTCACCTCAAAAGTCCGGAGCAAATCAGACTAAATGTTTGAGATGTAAACAGGGGAAGCCTCCTTCAAAATGCCGAGTAATGATGTTCTAATCGTGTGTACCTGACATAATACATGTGTGATGTTGTGTGTGTGTGTGTTGAATGCACTTATTGTATGTGGCTTTAGATAAAAGCATCTGCTAAATGAATGTAATGTAATTTTAAACTGCGATTCTTTCACATTAAATTTTACAGAAAAAAATTAAAAGAATGAATGAATGAATAAATGAATGAATAGATGACAATGTGTCATGATTCCACCCGCATCTGTAAAAGGCCACATGTTATTAGGTGAATAATATTAATGATTATCAGGGTTAATCATTATAAATAGTAACGTCGGGGCACCAGGGACTAATAACCAATTTGAAATTAACATAACAGTCTCAAAATTTAATAGAAAGGTGTGAAATTGATTGACTGTGGTAATCCAGCTAGTATTCCAAGGAAACACACAGACGATAACAGACTCAACAATAACAGAATTTATTAACACAGTAATAATACTTTGGTTTAAACAACCATTACTGTTCAAATGAGTATGAGGGTTGCAGGGCTGCTTTTATCACTTGGTTGGTGTGGACAGGACCCCTGGTGGGGGCCGCTGATATTGGCCACAGGTAAGGCAAGAGGTTGCATTTCAACAACTCAAATTGCGACTGACAGGTCAGTGGGGGGTAGCACAGTATTCAAAATAATTTTTTGTTGGTATGTTGTTATTGTAATCACAATTACTTTGTGTTGGTGGCAATATACCTCTACAAAAGCAGAGAAATAGTTACATTATTGAACCACTGCCATAATAATTGTCGGTTCAAACTCCACATGGCTACCAATATGGTTGAAGCACCACCGCCCCGCATTCAGTGCCAGCAGGAGATTGGGTTCAGTGCCACCATCTGTCCACCACCTTGGGCCCTTGAGCAAGGCCCTTAACCCCCCAAGACACCCTGTGCTTCCCGGATGCCTTCTGTGTGTGTTTTATAATCATGTTTACTCATGTATCATGTACATCATTGTTCTTATTAGAATGCAATCCTGAAAAAAAACCTCTTGCAGCAGTAGCATCCACCTTGGTGTCCGAATTGTTTGTGCAGACATTCTGACCTGCTTGACAGGTGGATTTTTTTGTACAATGAATAAAGCTGTGCTTTTTCTTTTAAGACATTTTGAAATGTCTGATGTCACAAATAGAATAACTGTTTTTACCTTCAGAATGTTAAAATCTACAATACAAAATACAAATAAAAGTTTGGAACTCTTTTTTACAATACAATTTTGAGATTGAGATTAGAAGTCCAAATCAAAATGACAAAATAATAGTCAACATAATAGTCTATTATTAAATTAGTATTATTCACTGCTCCATGGGAAAACTGTCCTCACCGTCCAGTCAACTGGTATCATTCTCAACTGTGACACCATTATCACATTCATTATAGACAATAGCAGCCCAGTACCTCACATTATCTGGCAGGTGCATTATCAGTCCTGACACTTAAACCACAAAGTATGCTAAAATACTGGCCTCTCTCCTGCTGTATTCCACAAAGATGAGGTGGCTACACTTCTTATTCTTGGCTTTAAGGAACAATGCATGAGTAAACAACCAAGTGCATTTTATTAGTCTCACATGAATATTTACTGAGTCTGAAGATACAATAGTGCTGATGCAACAAATTTGTACACAGAGAATATCAAACCAAAAAACTGCCAGCACTGAAAGATCAGACTGGCTGGAAGTGCTTTTTTAAAACAGAAATTTTTTCCAAAGTTCACAAAACTTTAATTGTAAATGAGTCAGAGAAACCACTAAATTGTGGATTCAAATCCCGAATTCAGAGCAGGCCAACAACTCTGGGTCAGTGAGCCTGAAAAAAAGGAGGTTTTGAAATCTCAGCTTTTCATTACAAGCCAAGATGATGATTGTGTCATGATTTCGGCCTGGGTTTTGTGCAGTGTTCCTCTGATTTTGTACCCTGCTGGGACTCCCTCTCAGAGCAGGGATGCAGAGAGCGCAGGATATGTTCCAGTGTCCACTGCTCCTCGTGCAAGGCGTGCTCCTCGAGGGTGAACTGACCCTGCTTGGTCCGGACCAGCTTCTTCACATGAGCACAGGATGACAGGGCTATGGCACACAGGCAACATTATTCCCACAAATATGCAGAGGAGGACATTTTGAATTATAATGAATAACCTCACCTTTTCCCAGGTCATCCACCAAGCTTCTGACATAAAATCCACCACCACACTCAATGTCTGTCAAGAAAATACAAATACTGTGACTTGATTTTCAATGTATTTAGCATTTAAAAACATGGGAAATTACATTCAACAGGTTTTTCAAAAAGACAGACTCTAGAGGAATAAGAAAAAGTACTGCATAATGCAACATGTGCTAACCCAGAGTGAAGAGAGGAGGCTTGAACTCCTGGAGGGTCAAGTTGTACACAGTAACTGGTCTGGCAGGTTTGGCCTCAACCTTGTGACCTTTCTTCAACAGGACAGACAGACGCTGACCATCCTTTTTCAGAGCAGAGTAGCTGAAGTAACAAAAATCAATAAATCACACAATAATCACATTGCCTCTTGATTTTAATGTATACAGGATTACTACAGTTATCTTACACAAATGCTAATACTCTGCAAACAAATTTACAGTTTAGACTTGAGATCATAATTACATAATCACCAATCATAATTGCACAATCACAATCTTACTATTTTCAGTAACGGCGGACAAATAAATAATTAGAAATATAAACAAAAGACCATTTTACATTATGCAATGAAATTAATTTACCTGTATGTCATACAACAATTGTTTTTATGTGAATTAGAGGTTCCGCACGTAAGATTTTAACAGATTGAAGGCCTGACTCACAGTGGAGGAACTTGCATGATGTCACCAGTAAATGATTTCAGCTTCTCCTCCATGTCCAAACTGGTTATGTGTTCTGTGGTAGAATGAAAAAGATTTCTGTGAATTGCAAATTAAACACTGTTTATAATCTAAAAGGACGAATAAAGACAAGAGGATAAAAATATTCTTGCTGTGTTACCAAAATCTTTCTCCAGAATCACATTGCCAGTAGAATCAAGAGTGTCTGTAGCTTTTCCAAGTTCCCCCACAGCAAGGTACTTCTGAAAAATAAACAGGTTTGTATGCATGTTACATTCTACTAAGTTATTAAGACCAAAGAAAGTTGTCTCAGATTATCTGTTTGCGTTCCTGACTTTTCTTCCCTAAAAGCTAATTATGGTTTTCTGAAAAAAAGATTGTGTCACCAAATTTGAATCATGTACACATTTCCATTAAGACAATTCCAAAGTATGTCAATATATCTTATAGGATAATGTCAAGGAGGTTGTAAGCTAAAGATGTTAGCAGATTTCATTACTAATTAACAGGAATCCTTTTTTTTTTACAAGCGTTTCCATTGTTTTTCTTGCCACTGTATTTCTTTGTAGCTATTTTCCCCCACTTTAACAGGTGCACAGAAACTTACCTTTGAACCAGCTAACATGGTACTGAGCATTTTTGTACCATTTCCAACTCCAACAACTGAAAGGAACAGAAAAAAGTCAGGATCCTGCTGCTGCTCCAGCAGCACACACACGCACACGCACACACAAACACACACACTACAGCCTCGTCAATATCACTGACAGTGCATGATACAGCTGTACACCTGATGCTGCATGTGTAACTAATAAAGTGTCCACTCTTGTGTATAGTCTGATCCATTGATTATCTATACTGCTTCTCCTTGAGGGTATAGGAAGGGCTAGTACTGGAGCCAATCCCAGCTGAATTTGGGCAAGAGGCCACCAACTGTTAGCCACCTACAATTCTAAGTCTCCTAAGACAAAAACAACTCAACTTCTTTCTCTTCTGAAGCAAATTTGAAGTGTTTTAATATTGTTGGCGGGCAAACAAGTAATTGTTGCATGACCACCAATTGGATCAAAATGTCTAATCTTCAAAACAAAAATGTTATACACAGATTTGTTCTTTGTGAATAGATACTTGAATACATACAGTGGTGGCCAGAATTATTAGAACACCTGACAGAAAATATTGCCCTTTTTTTGCCTCCAGAACATGATTTCTTCATGTGCATGGAACTTGCAGATGGTTGCTCTGAGCACAACAAATATCAGCTGGACTACTTTTATCCACTTTTAACTTTAATATTGAGTATGTCCAACTTTGGCAGCAGTGTCCTAGGACTCTTGCCATCTTGCCACCATCAATTTAACCAACCTGACAATGATTTCACAAGTCATTTAGCTTCTTCTGTGAAGCAACATGATTGTGTGACAATGAAAGTAAAATAGGCTTAGCTTGTTTTTTGTAAGGAAAACGACCTAGATCTCCTCATGAAGGCTGTATTCTGTGATTTATAGAGCATAATGATGACTTCACGTCTGACCCCTGACTACAGCACATGTCACCTATAGCAGACAAAGCTTCCCATGACTCCCTCAGAACCGATGAGGCCTTTGAGATGAGGTCAAATCTTAAATGTCTAATCAGTGGTCTCTCTTGACTGTTTGAACCAATCAAGAGACAGTTGGGATTTCTTTTCTTGCACTTTTCCTCAGCTTATATTGGGTATTGACTGCACAAACACTACTTATTAGCTTAACCTTACTGTTGTATTTTCTCTCTCGCTCACATCCACAATGTTCTTAATGGCCTACATAATTATTTTTAATAATAACAGAATAATAATAAATGTAAACTGCGTACAAAAATACCCATGGGGGAGTTGAATATGTACAGGAGGAAGGTACATAAGGTACAACTCCACTTTACTAGCTTTACCAGCGCCAGTCAGTACAGACAGGAGCTGGCTCCTGCTTCGCTCACCTAACACCCCGCTGGCGGCGCTGTCCAGTGTCCCTCCGTGTCCCAGCTTTATACTCTGCTTCTTTCGCTTCCGCGGGTTTGGGTTTTCAAAACCAGCTTCTGAAACACACGACATAAAGCAGTGGACTGTGAGCTTCAGCTGGTGGCAGGGGGTTTATTCCTTGGTGCTCGCCCGCCTCCTTCTTTTACCCTTGAGCAAAGCCTCTTTGAGCCTATTCAACACGTCTGCAGATGTCGGACCTTGTTTTTTATATATGGCAAAGAGCCCATTTAAAGACTGCAGTTTAGACAAGGAGCTAGTTATCGGAGCCGCACTGTTACTAATGTTGCCAGCCATGACCACGACCACTTCTTCTTCTTCTTCTTCTTCTTCTTCTTCTTCTTCTTCTTCTTCTTGTTGACGTATTACCGCCACCTACTGGTATTCATGAATGATGTCCACAATAACACCACATTTCCTTACCTAAAAGATCCCCACGTATCCGGTGACGTCCCTTATGAGACAAATTGCAATTAGTGAATATGGGCTATACAAATAAAATTTGACTGACTGATTGATTGACACTTTGCCGTTTTCCTCAACCCGGGATGGATTGCTGAGAATGTATGCGTGTCTGAAACTACACCGACCAAGATGCGTTGCGCGGAAATACACTTCCTGGTTACATTGTCGCCTGGTTTTGTTTAGCTGTCAGCCCTTCTAACTGAATCAACAGTCAGGAAGTTGTTGTGCTGCGCCGTGGCTGCTGAGGTCTGTGTGGTTTTGTACCGTTATTGTTATTGTTTTTGTTATTATTGCCTTGTTCATCTTTCAACTAAACACCCTTTAGTTCCTTTCATTACAAAAACAGCATTTGTGTCACACAGCCTTCTTCCGCCTGCTAAGATCAGTGAGTAATACGTTTTTACAGATAAAATTGTAAATATGTTGTACCTGAAGACTATTTGTCTTTATATTTCTTTTCTGTACTTTATGTATGTATTTATCGGAGTAGTGAGCGGAGTCTAAACCGCTGCAGTATCCACTCAGCGCGTATAAGTTCAGCTCAGTCAGTGGTCATAGTACCTAGTGTGTAGTATTATTGTTCAGCTGGAGCTGCCAGTGCTGGATGGAAATGACAGACCGATGCTGGTCTGATGTCTGAGTGAGTGGATCTCATAACCGTGGTGTGTTCAGTACAGTTCTGTTTTCACTTCTCCATATGCTTGTCTCTTGTTGCATGAGTAAACACGTATATCAGAGAAAATCCCATTGGGATGCTGTTTGCATGTATTTGATGCAGGTCGCAGAGGAAGGAAGGAGACGACAATCTTTGCATCCCAGATGGGAAGGAGACACTGGTGACCCAGGATGGAGGATTTCAGACGAACGTACCTGTGCCTGTGTAAGGAGGGTGGTGTGGAGCCCCAGGAGACTGTTGTGGCTCAGCTCCGGGACACCAGGGCTGCTCACAGTTCCAAATTGGACCTTAGTGGACAGAACTTGTCTGTGGACACCTGCTCTGTCCTGGCCAAAGCCTTTCAAAGTGATGTCACCATTACAGAGGTGCTGTTCAGTGACTGCATGCTCAGCGAGGAAGGTATGTCAGTATTAACAACTGCTGCAGATTTATTACACGGGGAGTTGTTAAGTATGAGAGCAGGTGTGTTATAGTGCACTTGACAATACAATTATACACATGATACAACTTCAAAAGTTACAACGTCGACTGACAGATTATTCAGCTGTGCTTGTAACCTTTTATTAAATTGTGCTTGAGATTGCCCTGAGTTACTGCTGCAAACCTATCTAATGTCAAACAGTCTGATCTTTGAAGGGTAAAGGAAGTGTGACTCTATATTTTGCACTGAATATTATAATGAATACTGTACTTGAATTAATCCACATTTGGTGCTCTGGTCAGTATTTCCAGCAGCCAAATGGAATGAATGTGTGTGTCAGTGTGACTCAGTCAAAATCAACTCCACTTTGTTTCTTCCTGGCGATAAGGGGACATGTCTTCAGTGCAACAGTGGTGCCTCTGTGATGTGTTTTTAATGGATTTTGGAAACCATGAAGCTCTCTGGAGTACGATATATTGTGTCAGGCTGTGGATGGGACTTGCTGACAAAAAGACTTAACATGATGTGTAAAAGTGTGCTCTGTCTGTGATTGTCAGGTGCCAAAGTACTCCTGACTGGACTGTTTGACAACAAAACTGTGAAAACCCTGGACTTGAAGGTAGTGCTTCCACTCACTGTCTAAGACACTAATGGATTTTACCTCACAAGGTTCTCAGATAATGTTAACTGTTGTCCACAGGGAAATAACCTGAGATCAGGAGGGGCTGAGGTCTTGGGAACATTGTTGGCACACAACAAGACTCTGAGCAGGTGAGAATGATGCTCTTCATTTACTGTATGAATACTGTCAGTTGCTGTCAGATAAATGCTTTAATGAAAACATTTACCGTACTGTCAGATAAATGGTACTGTGATGCATTTATTTATCCATTTCAATTTCATAATATTCAAACCTAACATGTGTAAATACTATTATGGCGTCAAGCCATACACATGTAAGTGGGACGAATTAATAATCACAACTGCTCAAAAAAGCAGGAAATTACAATTAGACAAGATAATGGATGGCTTAAAGTCTTTTTTGCTTCTTTCTCTTTCAGTGTCTTTTTAATTTTAGGAAACATTTTAATGCTAGGTGCTAATGGAGTCCTATCTGTCCACAAAACATGTGTGTTGTGGAACATCTAACTTCAGGGCCTGTTACCACGATTCAGCAGTTTCCATGCATCTACTCTGCTTTTAGAAAAGCTAGTGATATCTTATTACGCATAGTAAATACATTGCAAGCATACTGTAGTTTGTCTGTCACTGCAGCTCAGAGTAACACAAGGGCAATTAAGAACTAAAGCCACTAATGTCTTTATAATTAAATAGTATGCACATTGTTCAATATTTCTTTAGTATTAGTATTTGAGTCAGACTGAGCTCATCACACATGAACACACATTTGACTTTGTGTTGACATGTTGAATTGTTCACATTATTTTACAAATGACACTTAAAGCCCCTAAATGGTGTTTGCAGGCTGGTGTTGGAGTGGAATGCGCTGGGGGTGTGGGATGAAGCATTCTCATTCTTCTGTCAGAGTCTGGCCTCTAACAGTATGCTGACAGACCTGGACCTGCGCAACAATCAGATCAATCACCACGGAGCATCTGAGCTTGCATTGGCGCTTAAACACAACAACACGCTCAAAGTGCTAGGTGATTCTCGCATCACATTAAGTCTACTGTGTGCAGGAAACAGTAAGGTCATTTGTGGTCTTTGATGCTTCTCAAATCTGGTCACAGACACAAATTGTTGTCCGGTTCATCCCTTACAGGGGAGTTTTGAAACTAAGACCTGCCTCTCCCAAGGAACACTTTCCAGTTCCTTCTGGGGGACCCCGAGGTGTCCCCAGGCCAGGTGGGCTCTAGCGTGTTTTCGGTCTACCATAAGGTCTTCGTGATGGGTGTGTCCAGAAAACCTCCCTTGTAAGGCGCCTGGGAGGCATCGTAGTCAAATGTCCGAACCACCTCAACTGACTCCTTTTGCAGCAGTGACTCCACTCCAAATCCCTCTGGATGTCTGAGCCAATAGCCCTATCTCTAAGGCTAAGCGCCAACACCCAACAGAGAAAGCTAATTTTGGCTGCTTGTACTTGCAACCTCATTCTTGTGGTCACTACCCAAAGCTCCTTACAATAGGGAAGGGCCGGAACGTAGATTGACTGGTAAATTGAAAGCTTTGCCTTGAAGCTACTCCAATTCTCCTGTAAGTCTCCTCCTCCATCCTCCCTTCACTCTTGAACAAGACCCCAAGATACTTAAACTCCTCCAGCAACTTTCCCCAAACTAGAGAGAGCAGTCCACCTTTTTCCAACAAAGAACCTTGGCCTTGATTTTGGAGATACTGATCCTAATCTCAGCTGCTTCATATTCGTCTGCAAAAATCAATGATGCGATACTGAGGTTCTCAAACAGCACACTTTCTTCTCCCCAGATCCTCCAGGAAAACCAATAATTTACCTTCTTCAAATCTAACATTGAGTCTACAAACATGTAGACTCAATGGCTGTACTTCCACGACCCGGCAGGACCTGCAATAGTATAGAGCTGGTTCACTGTTCTACGTCCAGGATGGAACCTGCATTTTTCTTCTTGGACCCGTAGTTTGATAGTATCAAAGTCTCCTTTCCAGCACTATAGCATTGACTTTTCTTAGGAGACTGAGCAGTAGTTGGAGCACATCCTCTGGTCCCCAGTACGTCTAGTCTTGCTTACCCGCCTGCTGTCTGATGGCTTTTCATCTTTAATAATCCAATAATCATAATGTACTTGTCAGGAAAAATCAAAAATCACTTTTAAGTAGGAATTATAATTTGGATGATTAACTGCAAGAAATAGTACCAGGAAATGCTAACTTTGCTGGGCAGGCAAGTATGAAGCATAACAATATGCACTCATGAGAGGTGTTTGTGTACACTTGATGACAATGATGAAGATATGCTATGATTTTACTAATACCTTTTAAATATTAATGTCCCATGCCCTTTTAAAAGTATATCTATGTTTAAAAGATTAATACTTATGTTTCTGACACACACACTCTCCATATTAGGGCAGAAGAGCATGTCATTCCCATGTCATTCGTTGACTTCTTTCTTACCGTTGTGAATTATAGTTTTGACATTGTCACTGTTCTGAAGTACGTAGTGTTTCTTGACTAAATGGTGGTCGTCTCTAGTTGTTTTTAATGACTGTTACTGTATGTTTACAGATCTGAGATGGAATAACATTGGTCTCATGGGTGGCAGGACCCTGTTAGAGGCATTGCAGAAAAACAAGAGCTTAGTGCATGGTTTGCCCCGTAAATACGTACAGACTTCACACTGGAAGAGTTGCTGAGCTCTTCCTCTGTCTCTCAGCGCTGCAGAGAGACAGAGAGAGGTGCTGCAGAGCCTGCCGGCACCTCCACAGCTGTGTTTACTTATGTGAAATGGCCGGCCGGC
>JAFBJQ010001314.1:41931-76748 GCA_016785345.1 Trinectes maculatus
GGGGGGTCTCAACCCCTACGGTGTGTCAAGAGGGACAAGAGGGACAAAAGGCAATTCACCATAATAAACTCTTAGTTTAGCGTGGTGTTATAGCGACATCTGGTGGCACAATGTATGCACAATGGCACAATGAGTGTATCGCCCCATGAAAAAAACATGTATTAGCCGCACCGTATTATAGGCCGCAGTGTTCAAAGTGTGGGAAAAAAGTAGCGGCTTATAGTCCGGAATTTACGGTAATACTTATGTTTCTGACACACACACTCTCCATATTAGGGCAGAAGAGCAAGACTTTCCCATGTCATTTGTTGACTTCTTTCTTACCGTTGTGAATTATAGTTTTGACATTCTCACTGTTCTGAAGTACATAGTGTTTCTTGACTAAATGGTGGTCGTCTCTAGTTGTTTTTAATGACTGTTACTGTATGTTTACAGATCTGAGATGGAATAACATTGGTCTCATGGGTGGCAGGACCCTGTTAGAGGCATTGCAGAAAAACAAGAGCTTAGTGCATCTTGATCTGGCGGGGAACAATATTCCCAGTGACACACTCAAAGCAATTGGTAAGTCTGTTATTCAGGAGGAAGAGTGAGTAAACCCTGTAAATTGAATGGATTTAATTTTAATTAAGGAAGATTAATGTGAAAGTCATAACATTACTTTGATGTGCACAGATATGATATCTTACTGTATTGGGTATGCCCCTCTGCGTAGTCCTCAGAAGCCCAATAACATTATGCCCCATTGGCTGGCAGTCGTGACGACTGCACCATGAGGCGGGACATCCTCTCTCTACAAGACGGAGTGATGCAGCATCGCTATCTCATTCAAAAACCTCTTCTTGCTTTGACTCTGAAAACTTATTCTCTCACCACAACTGCTCACGGGATAATTGGCTTAACTGTCAAATTGCCGGGCGCTAATTTTATGTGTTGTTCATGGAATCACGGTTTCTCATCTCTCGAAATCTGGGGTTTAAGGGGGGGTTTATATATAAATTTTACTACGATGTTCCTGTTGCTGTCCCCATACAGCTAATCGTAGCTCACCTGTTAGCCTGTTGCCAAATAGTAACACCAAGCACTTAGCCCAGCTAGCCACCTTACTAACACTAGCTGAGATGCTTACACTGTAGCTTTAGTGAGTAGCTAGCCCTCACACTAGCAGCCATCTTGCTAATTTCAATTTTGGCTTAAATTTTCTTAAGCTGAACATCCTATGGCAGGGAAGGTGGGACCAGTAAAAGTCATTTTTGGCATGCCTGGCCAAAATTAATTAATGCATCACTGCATGAGTAGGGCGCCATCCACGAGAGCAGAATTGTGAACGGGATGTGGGCTCCTCACCTCCGTTTCACCCACATTAATGCCCTAGAACTCCTAGTAGTGTCCCTGGCGCTTAAGCACTTTCTTCCCTTTGTAAGGGGTCATCCTGCGCTCATACGGTCAGACAACACGACTGTGGTGGCTTATATCAACAGACGGTTTGGACTGCGGTCCCTACGGCTGCACATGCTGGCTCACAGACTGATTCTGTGGAGCAGTGTACACCTCCTGTCACTGAGAGCCACTCACGATCTAGGAGTATGGAACTGTGGGGCAGACTTACTCTCCAGAGACGATCCTGTTTATGGAGAATGGAAACTCCATCCAGATGTGACCAGTCAGCTTTGGGGACGGTATGTCGCCCCAGTGTGGATCTGTATGCCTCGAAGGAGAAGGCTCGGTGTCCCATGTTCTTGGGGATAGATGTGCTGGCGTACGACTGGCTGCAGGTTCTGCTTTACTCTTTTCCCCCTTTGGCCCTGATCCCACTCACGGTAGCCAGGGTGCGAGAGAGAGGTGTATCACTCATCCTGATTGCCACTCATTGGCCAAGGAAGCATTGGTTGGCCGATGTCATCCAGCTACTTTACGACCAACCATGGCCTCCCCCTTTACACAGAGACCTCCTATTGCAGGTGTAGGAGGAGATGTTTCATCCTCAGCCAGAGCAACTGGTGCTCCGGGCTTGGGCTGTGAGACTGAACCTGAATGCAGTTGGACTTCTACAGAATGTCATTACAGCCATTCAGAATGCTAGAGTTTCATCCACCAGGTCACTATATGGTTGCAAATGGCGTGTATTTGAGGACTAGTGTTCATACATTTGCCTCGTGATTGGCAGTCCGTCTTCAAGATGAGCTTGTCTGGCAATACAGGAATCAGTATACAGTGAACCCTCATTTATCACAGGGGTTACGTTCCAAAAAGAACCCGTGATAGGCAGAATCCGCGAAGTAGTCAGCTTTATTTTTTACAATTATTATACATTACTATAGAACAAAACCAAAGATCAAAACCTGTTTTCAGGCCCAAGCATTTGTAATAAAATACAAATAGAAGCGTTTTCTAACAAATAACTGATAGTTTTTAGAAATACTGTAAAATAATCATTTTAATAATCAACCTATGCGGTTGGACACATTGTGACTGACGCATATTTCACAGTTCCTCTGACTGTGCCTCTTCGTGCTGACTCCGCTCCGCTGTAGCGTCTTTTTCTACTGAAGGCCGTGGTGCAGGTGTCTTTGTCGGTGCAGAACGTTTCGTCGACATTGTGGGTTTTGTCGTGGAGACAATATGCAAACGTGTAAATTTGCCAAGCTGAATGCATTCTATACTGGACAGAGACGAGGCACGGAGGAGATTGATTGACATTGGCCTACAGTCCCTTAGCCAATCAGAACACAGAACACAATGCGCGTTCATATACTGTAAAAAATCAAAGCATAACAAACTGCACTAAAAAAATCTGTGAAACAGCGAAGCCGCAAAAGGTGAACCGCGTTATAGCGAGGGTTCACTATAACCAGTATATCCCTATAACCTTTAGGTTACAAAGGTAACTCCGGTCCTCTGATAACATGGGTGAGGTATCTCACCAGACCACCCTCCTTGCATGAAGCGAGGGAGAGGTGTGCTTATTTTGAATGAGCTAGTGATGCTGCATCACCCCCTTTTGTAGGGGGAGGATGTCCCTCCTCACTCCTCAATGCAGCCATCACGACTGCCAGCCAGTGGGGCTGGCGTAAGGTTATTGGGCTTCTGAGGACTATGCAGAGGGGCGTACCCCATAGTGGGATACCTCACTCATGTTATCAGAGTTACCTTTATAACCTAAAGTTCAGTCTCCTCTGGAACCATTTTCTCTGTCTTATTTCTTTTTTACTGTTTTGCTCTTGTTGTTGCTTGTCATGCTTGAATGCTTTTCAGAGCAGACTGTGGGGCACAACTCAGACAGACAAACCATTCTGAGAGAGAACCACAGGAAGACCCATGTCCTCAGCAAGGAGATCCAGACACTAAAGGACAAGAAGAGCCAGCAGGTGACACTCACACTGGTAGTTTGATTAATTTACTACAGTGCGAGAAAAATTCTGTGCTGCTTGACGTTTCATTAATGACCACAGACAGGTCAAGAAGTCATATGTGTTCACAGGTAGCTTCTTGTGTGAACAGTGTTCAGGAGACGTCTTGAAAACTGTTAGAATACAGTCCACGGACAGAAAAGTTTTGTTGTGAGACAAGTATTTGAATTTACATTGAAATCATACAGACTATTTGGAAACTGGTAGGAGATCAAGACCTTTTTTTGTTGTGGTTTGCTTGTTGCTTTAGAATTTGATTGTGTTCATAGCAGCCTAAATAAGCTCCATAACATTTCTAAACACTGAACAGAAGCAAATGGGATCAGTTTATACAATGCACAGATTTGTGTTATTAGAAAAGTTTTCCTGAACCAAAGATAGAAAACAATTGCATAAAAACACAGTCTATTGAATACATTCATTTATTGATTGCAATGATTATGCTAATTATTTTGCTAAATATCATTAAACATTTAATATGAGCAAAACCCCAGTCAATTAAAGTAAGTTATTCAGCAACAAGGCAATCGTATTGCATCTTATTTACAAACGGTCAATTCTAGGATACAGTGACCCATCTTGGAAACTCAAAGTTATGACACCTGGCAGGTTATTGAACAGTGTTTATTTAAAACAGATCGAAGGTAATTAAAGCAATAATGTTTAACAAAGAATTTCCTCTTATCAAGTTGAAAACTGAAGGTGAACAAGTTAGTATGAAGTATGTCCTTAAGGGATGCAACGTAACAGACTTGTGGTGTCCCTGCTGAAAACATATGTTTGAACATGACAGTTGTGACTTTAAATGAGGCCACCTACGTCAAACCTACCTATGGCTTGATAACTGTGGGGTCTATATTTTGTAAACACAGTATTTTGAGGAAAATATCAGGTTGTGGATGATGTTTATTGTTGTAATTATTCCTCCTCTCTCAGTTCCTGAGCCTGATGGAAACAATAGACAGGCAGAGGGAGGAGTTAGGACGCTCCAGCAGGTGAGAGAATTTAGTAACATGCTCAGACAATTGCAGTAACCATAGCTGTTATTCAAATGAATCCAATGTGTGTGTGTGCGTGTGTGTGTGTGTGTAGTATAGTGTATATATTATATATTATGAATATGTTCTGCACATGCACATAATGCATTAGCACAAATTAGTCACAAATTGTGCTGTCTTTTAATAAACCAATGTGACAGCTGACCTAAAACAAACGATCAGGTGTCGAGGTGATACCGGTCAGTTAAAAATCACTTGATCGGCCCAAATACTGATCGGTCGTAATCTCATTACCTCCCTTCTGTTTCCTTAGGTCCACTTCCACTCAGATAGGCCAACTCCAGGAAGCTCTAAATGAGAGGAAGTCAGCTGTCAACTCTCTCACTGCCAAGTAAGTCTTTAATCTTCCTTCTTTCTATGTTCATGGTGTGAGGACCAGCCAGCTCAAGTCTGGGTCTGGGTCTTGTATGTGATATAAATGTCTTAAATCATTTTTCAGCAGAGCACCAGATTATATTAAGAACTCTAGTATCCTCTCCACTGATAGTCTACATGAAAAAGCCATGCTTGCTAAATTATTTACCTAGTGCTTTGGTGCTATCACTGAAGTTAAGCAGCTGTTACAACTCCCAGGTACATTTCCCTTATTTATCTTCCCTTATTTATTGTATTATAAGCTCTTTGTCTAGTAAAACATTCAGTATGTTCATCCATCTATTATCTACGTTGTTCTTTGATAGTCACAGTGGGATCTATAATACTCTGATATTATATTAAGAAATAGGAAAGAAAGAAAGAGCTCAAAAAGTGTGTGTGTGTGTTATTGTGTGTGTGTGTGTGTGTGTGTGTGTTTGTCTCATGAATAATTAGACTCAACTTTGGTTGAATTCTTTTTAATTACAATTCTTTACTCCAGATAAAATGTAGCTCTGCTTGTAAGACTTCCATTGGAGTTAGAATTTCGTTAGGGTTTGTGCAACATGGTCTTGACTGAAATTGTCAGGAAAATTCGTTACTTAATTTCTTACACTGTGTGTCAATTCACTCAAAGCAAATGTGGGAGTTGTATAATATCCCAGTGTTGATTCTGGAAGGATACAAAAGTTTTTCTGACAAATCTGTTGGGGTGTACTCATTGAGCATTGTGTATATTCTGTGCGTGTGTGTGTGTGTGTGTGTGTGTGTACATATATTACATTACATTACAGAATATGATCTAATAATACATTTCTAGAAGATGATTGATCATCTAATTTCTTTCTTTAGAGCTGTAAGTAATAGTCTGATCCTTTGATCTGTAGACTGCAGATGACAGAGGCAGCCCTCGCCCTCTCTGAGCAGAAAAATCACAACATGGGCGAACTGCTGACTCGAGTAAAGGCTGAAAAGGAAGAACAGAGAGAACGACAGAGTAAAGAGAGGAAGAAAGAGCAAGAGGTAAGACTGGAAATAAGTGTTTGCAGTCCACTCAGTTGGTGATAGAACAACTGCACTCAGGGCCCAGGCACAGAGGCAGGCATGAGATGTGTGTGTGTGTGTGTGTGTATGTATGTATATATCAAATGTACGCTCAGTATCCCCTATTTCATCTAGGACTGTGTGCTGAGAGAGGGTAAACTCCTCAGAGAGATCCAGAACCTGACTGAAACCAATGTGCAACTCAGGAATAAAGTAAGATTACAGGTTGCTCAGAAAGAAAGTCTTTACAGTATGTCACTAAAATGGTGCTGAACGAGAAGAATGAAAGCAGAGGAAATTGAACTCTGTGTGTGTGTGGGTGTGTGTGTGTGTGTGTGTGTGTGTGTTAGGTGGAGGAGATGGAGCGAAGGTGCAAGTCTCAGCAACACCAGATCTTCGAGCTGAAGCAGGAACTGACCAACAGTACAGCTGAGCTCAAACTGCGACTAGCACAGGCAGAAGGTAGCACACACACACACACACACACACACACACAGACACATCTTTCTGTCCTAGAACTCAGCTGAGATGTTCTGTGTTATCCTCTGACAGACCGCCATGAAACAGAGAAACGAAAGTCCAAGCAAGCGCTGGAGGACATGGACAGTCTACGTCAGAAAGAGGTTCTGTTTATGCTCTGTTCAATACAGGTTGTAAGACAATTCATTTAAAGTACGTTAATAGAGAGAGACCACAACTTTGACTGTTTGCAAACAATTTCCTTTTGTTTTTTGAGCTTTTCACTTACATCATGGTTTTGTCCATTGATAGCTCCAACACTAAATTAAGTCACTACGTTGGTGGGTAAAGGACAAGGACTGATAGATCAAGAAACACAAGCAGTCAGGCAAAAAGACAAGTCAGTCAAAATATTTTCAAAATATGGAGGTTTACAAAACCTCCATCACAGTTTACAATGTACATTTGACCTACTGTATTATTATCACTGTAAGAAATGATGGAGAAATAGATGTATATAAAATCCATTTAGAATTCACACATTTGGGGGTCATCATAACCTGGGCATTGACAATAATCATATATATATTTTTGTAGGTGCTGGACGGCTATTTTGTCATTGCTAATGGACATAATTTTTTATAGCATTTTTCTTTGTTTTTGAAAATTTTACAGTAGACTTAAAACAAAATAAAATACTAAATTTGTTCCTGTACAGGTGGAGCATATGAATCGTCATCTAGACGAGAGTGAGAGAGCTCTGCAAGAACGCATCTTCAAACTGGAGGGACAGCGGATACAACTGGAAGAGGTCAGAATAGTAACCATATTTTATAGAGCTAATGATAAAATATAGCACATGACATTAGTCAACAGTAAGAACTTTTAGAGAGTTCATGTACTCTTTATCCAACTGACAGAAGTTGGAGCCAGAGTTCAGTGCAACTAAACTTAGACTTAAAATTTATGGTTCTAAATTGATGAGTTGTATATGTTGCATTATGTGTATAAGAGTTTGCTGATCAGGCAACAAGGGTGTAAAGAGGCTACCAAGTAAAGTCTTGTTTTGAGGCAACTGGACCAATATGTTTGATTGTTTGTAATTCAAACAGCTGTCAAAGTTTAACATTAAAATTTTTGGTTTATCCTTTTTGAGGGCAACATAATTTCCGACTTTTATTTGTTTAATAATCGAATGAGCAATTCAAAACACAGGTATGTTTTGCACAATGAGGAAATTTAATACTGAACTAAAATCCACAAATCTGTTTCTAAACTGGGAAACTACCACTTCTCACCTGTAAGAGAAAGTTGTTTAAAAATATGATATTATAGTTGCTGTAAGGAGAGCGACACAGTTGGTGCGCACAGGTTAATAAACATTTTACATCTATGCAATAATGTCACGTCATGTCATCTCCTGTAGGAGCTGAGTAAAGCTAAAGCAGTGTGTGTGATGGAGAGAGCCCAGGCAGAGGAGGAACTGGGAAGAGTCCGAGCTCAAGTGCGTCTGGAGGAGGTGGGTTTTAAGAACTACATCTTTGATTATTTTTCAATTATACATCAGAAACTGACAACTGACCATAATTTTTATGGACTCTTAGTGATAATACCATCCGTGATACTGACCATTCATGGTCAGTATCATCAAAAATCATGATTTCTCCCCCAAATAGTTATAATTCCACACTCAATTTCATATCCCTTGTATCAAGCTGACCGTATCCTGTTGTAAATGCATGTTGGTCAAGCTACCACACTTTTTATGAATATACTGTCGCCAAAGAATGAACAAATCGTAAAATATGTTGAAAAGAGTGAAAAGAGAACAAATACATCTTTGTAACATAGTGATTACGAAATGAACTATTTCAGAGAACTATTCTGTCCCTTGCTCAGTATTAAATTCTAGTTGAAATTCTAGCTGACAAAAAGGTCACTGCAAATTGTCTTCAGAGAATCTGTGACAGTAGCCTTTTATTTCTAAATAAATTTGAATGAAGCCTCTTGGATGAGAGGTGAAACCTCTTCTTCAACTCCTGCTTACTACCTTTTTTCAAGCGATCTGATCGATCTTTCAAACATTATTATTTGGCAGTGATTGGTTTATAAGGAAAATGTGAAAAGGGCTTACCGTATTTTCCGGATTATAAGTCACTCCGGAGTACAAGTCGCACCAGCCATAAAATGCATAATAAAGAAGAAAAATACATATATAAGTCGCACTGGAGTATAAGTCGCATTTTTGGGGGAAGTTTATTTGATAAAATCCAACACCAAGTTATAAGTCGCACCCCCGGCCAAACTATGAAAAAAACTGCGACTTATAGTCCGGAAAATACGGTACTAACTTCTGAAGATAACTTGTTCTTTTTCATAAAATAGAAAAATGACAAGGTGGACAGTGACATCACAGGGGGTAAAATCTATTAACATTAGTAGATTTATGAACAGATTATCTGAACAAGGGTGAACATTACAAAACAAAATTATGACCATTCATAAGCATTTGGCATCACTACTAAAATATCCTCAAATCATTGCCAAAAACAGAATTGACAGAGCTCCCTTGTGTCAAACAGTTGAACACTAATGATTGGTCAATCACAAATAAAGTGATCTCCTGAAACACACTACTTCATGTTTAGTTTTACTCAAAACAGAATTAACACTGAGTATCAAGCAAACGCCCGAATTCATGATCAAGACCATACTGTAAATCTCATTAGGAAAATCAAGCAAACGACAAGTGATTTGGCTCATTTGGCTGTCCCGACAGACCAGTGCAGTCACGTCGTGCTGTCTCTGCTCCACCTGGACTCAGTATTCTAAAAAGTCAATTCAGAACGTGCCTCAGAACATGACTCATGCTTTTTGGCATTATGGACTTTGTTTTAGAAAAACAAATCATAAAGAAATGGACGAACTCAGCTAGCCAATCGATTACTTAGGTCTACTTTACAGGAAGAGGGGGTTGAAAGACTGCCACTAAAAACACAAAATTTAGTCTTTTTTCACATTCTTTGTGTTATACCCACACAGTGGTGTCTCCTAAGGAGGCGTCTCGTCTGCTGAAGCGGTGTAATGATTTCTGACATGAATTTGAGGCGATATGAGCGCTAATTGACTGCCCCCATAGGAACGCATTGAGACTGATCACATACAGTATCTCAGCCGAGGCTACCTCATTTTTTTCTCTGGGCCTCGTCACGCATCAGGTGATCACCGGAGTTCTCCTTTAACAAATAAACACAGACTGTAAAACAATGCTTCAGAGATGAGCATTACCACCTATTGTCCATTGTGGTCTCTGTAAAAGTAGCTGGTTGCCTTCAAATGCAGGACAAACTGTCACATACAGCACATACCTTCCACCTTTCTCCTTATTTCCTCTGAGCAGCAGGAGCGTGTGTCATCCTTGGAGGAGAAGCTTCGCTCAGTGCGTTCCTCCCAGCAGGAGGCCCAACTCCACTGCTCTCAGCAGAAACAGACCATCTCTGAGCTGCAGGCAAAGACCAGCCAGCAAAGCATTGAGATGGATGGACTGCGGCGCAGGATAGAGGAGCTCCAGCAGGTCAGGACCCACGACATGCCTGTTACATAAAAAATATTATGGGCTTACAATATGTAGGTAGGTAGGTATAATATCTATGTGAGACCAGTGGGCATGTGTCACAACCAAAAACTCCCTGAGTACACTGTGGACCACTGTGAGCAACATCAGACGTGCACGCTGTGGCCACACACCAGTACCACACCAGTGCAGCGGCGCGTATGGGCAGGGCACGTGCACATAAACCGCCGTCAATGACAACAATTGGCTGCGCCAAGTGAGCCGCATCACATCATTGGCTGGATACCTGTCACGCACTGCGTTACACTGCAAAATGGTACAGAATAAATTGTACCATTTTTTATTTTGCATAGATTTCCCTGTGCCCCAAGATTGCGCGAGCAGTGCGAGATTGCGCGAGCAGTGCGAGATTGCGCGAGCGCGCAGCCTAGAGGGAACATTGGTCATGACCTGTGCCATATGCATGGGAACATTTACACTAAGGTCAGGTATCTCTTATTTCAGTAAATACTGCAGCTGTATCATGGCAAGTGCATCAATTACTAAGCCTGTCATTGCTGCTCTTCTCACTTTTTCATTTTGTTTAATGGCAGCTCCCACAATTTTTTGGTTTTGTGACCCGCAAGTGACGTCAATCCTGCCACTAGATAGCAGTGTTACGACAACTGCATTTAACGAGAAATATCAACAGCTTCTTTTTAGTTTTATGTTATCTTTGTCCCCCTGTAAGGTTGTGTGCATTCATTTGTTTTTGTAAAACGCCATAGCGATCACCCATGTTTTTAGCAGTCCACAATTATTTGTTGTGGACAAATAATTATTTCTGCTGCCCTATAATATGTGTGACCTTTTGCCTTGACTGTGACAAAATGTTAGTCTAATAACTGGTGTTTGATAATACTTGTGTTGATATTTATGAGGATATTTGTAGTTATTTACTTGAAAAGATTGATTCGAATGTAGGTTTCTTAACCTTATAAATTAAATGATTTTTGTTTTCGCACAGAGCAAGATACAATATTTGTATCTTGAATAAATGATGATCACAGATGGACATGGTGATTTATTAATATGCTATGGACTAGTTACATTTATACAGTCTTCCAGTTTCAACCAGCCCTTTCATGGTAACCATAATGCTGATGTTGCCCTCTGTGACACCCCTGATTTGACACCCCTGAACTAGAATAAACACCAACTCTATTTTGCAGTGGCCTAGTCCTTCTTATATGTTCCAAGTTCAGTGCCCTGGATGCAGAACAGTTGTTGTGTTGTTGCAGGACCTGTCGTGTAAGGACCAGGAGAAGGTGGCTGAGGTGAACTGTGTCAGGGTGGAGCTGCAGGAGCAGATTGGACATTTACAGGCTGAGAGGACAGCACAGGGAGGACTCAAAGCGAAAATTTGTGCTCTGGAGAGAGAGATTAAAGGTATATATCTTTTTTGTAAATACACATGTTGAGAGGTCATTTTATTTTCCTCTGGTGCCTTTATTTTCATCATGCAAATGTATTGTCAAAGGAAATTGCACAAGCTTCTCTAAGAGGAATAACTATTACATGTGTAATATATGGAAATAAAATAAAAAACTCAGATCAACCAGATATATCAATAATTCGAGCGCACAGCTGATTTGTATTATAGTTATTCACTGTTGTGTAACCAGATCAGATCTTAAATATATATTATATATATTTATTATATAATATATACAGATATGCAGATTAAAAAAATATATTACATTTTTTTTTTAATCTGCAAGATTTTCTATGACTCTGATTTCTCTGTGGCTTGTTGCCCTGTAGTACTGAGCAGTAACCACAGAGAGGCACTCCTGGACAAAGAAAGTGAGATGTCCTGCATGCTGGAGAAGCTGCGGTTGAAGGAGGCAGAGATCCAGAGAATGAGGGAGGATGAGGCTACCAGAGCCAGCTACCTGCAGAGTGCCATCCTCACCTATGTCCAGGGTTCACCTCTGGGACACTTCAGCAGCCCCAAGAAATGACAGAGACTGGTCTGGCTACATTTTTCTAGATGGGCTAAGCTACTAACTGAGCCAGACCCAAACCTCACAGGCATTTTACTTTTGTGACCAAACCTGAGAATTAACCTAGCACAGTCAATGGAAGTAGCAGTTCATTTGCATTGTGTGTCCGTGACACACAGTCACTACCATTATGACAACTTGCCTCTTACACTTTCCCTAATCTTAACCATGCCAGCGCAATGCCTAAACCTTATCTCTTTAACAAAGTCATAACCTTTAAAGAAAAAATCTTGAAGTTGTAAAAACAGGCCCAAAATGCCCCCTTAGTTCTAGGTTACATGAGTTTTAGATTATCAATATATGTTTGTCAATATAATCTAAATGTCTCCATTTCCCTAGGTAGAAGTTTCAGTGAGCACATCTAAAATAGCATTATCCATCACTGTAAAATCTGAAGCAGGAAATTTATTGATTTACAAAGACTTTCATTTTCACCCTGTTTAGCATCAGTGACTTAGCTTTAGCTAGTTTTGTCAAGTAGGTCTGGCTAGCCCCGTTGGAGACCTCTGTTTTAGCAACTGTGTCAGCAGTGACATTTTCTTCAACAAACAAACACTTTGAGTTTTGCAGGCAGGATTGAGAGAATAGGCTCTGGCATCCTCCTATAACAATGACTATGTCATTCTTATCACAGTCTGCAGCCTTTTTTAACAGTTCTGTCTGTTTGTCCATCCATCCACCCTTAGCTTAGCTCACCTAGCCTAGTCATTAAAGTGATAGCTTCTTTTGAGGCTGTGCGTCAAGATAAATGCTAGCATTATGTTGTTGCACCATGCTTAAAACGACAAGCCAAAGATGCTGATGTTAGCCAAATTTAATGTTTATCGGCTACCAGGTTCACCAGTTTAGGTGAACATGTTAACATGCTAACATGTCCTAACTTCACAATGAGGCAAATTCTTGGTGATCTGTTCAAGAGACAACACATTTCCTCTAACACCATTTTTGATGTTTATGGTTCTAATGGGATTATCATAGAAGTGATGCCACTTTCTACCAAAAATCATAGCAATCCATCCAATAGCAAATTCGGCACGCACAGTGATACTCAGTATATGAGCCTTTCATCTAAACCTCAACGCTGTTTTCCTAATTTTTAACTTCCCCCAGTTTCAGTGAAAATAGCGATTATATCCAATCATAGATTCAATTAAATGAGATTACTGACCCTCTTGCAGGCCAGATACAATTTTATCTGCTCATTTTACAAAAGCTATTTTTATTATAATTCAAATTGCTGTTTTTGATATCCTTTGATATATTTGTGTGTTCTTATAAATTTGCTGTGTTTTTGTTTACACGTGTTTTTATATCAGTAAAATGTGTTTCTTCATTTCTGAAAAATTGTGCACCGTTGTTTTTTATGTGCTAATGTTTAAGTGATTGGTCTGAATTGCTCTGTTATTCTGCAAAACAGGTGACATTACAGTATCTACAGTGTAGTGCTTTGGAAGGGTGGGGATGTATGAGGTCACTCGGTCTTGGATTTGTAGACAAAGATCTTCAACTTCCAAGATAATTGACATAGACATTTCAATGTTTTGCTCCTGTGTAGTTTCTTCACTGTTGAGCATGTGATAAAGATAGCATCTTATGTACCATACAACAATATTAGTGGTAGCTAATATTTTGTTGTAACACACGCACGCACACACACACACACACACACACACACACACACACACACACACACACACATATACAGTATATATAATTGTAATGCAATTATATATACTGTATATGTGTGTGTGTAGACCTTCATAGACCTTGTGCTCATGGGATCATGACAACAACAGTGATCAAATGTATAGGTCTGTTTTTATCATTTATCTAAAACATTACATTTGCATGACATCACCAGTTCCAGTGAATGTGAACAATTTACAGTCGTAGATATGTACAGTAAGTTCCCTCAATAGCTGAAAATATGCACAACCTTGTTGAAAAAACAGAGAGGCTCTCTCACACAGCCTGATGTAGTTTGCTGCACATGTGTTAAACAGAATACTGCAGTAGATCAAAGTCAAACAGCTGAGGCAAGGCAAGAGTATTCGTATAGCACCTTTCAAACACAACGACAAAACACGAGTCTGGAGAAGAGATGTTTTATGATAAAATTAATTCAGTGATTTGTGTATGAGCAAATCAATCAAATTTTATTTGTTGTACAAATTGCCTCATAGGACTTAACAATCTGTATAGGGTTTCACATCAAATAAAAATTGGGGAAAGCTGTGTCACCAGTAAATAGCACCTAACTTAATGAATGAAATGAAAACATATGATATCAATCTGGCGGTGGCTGAAGTTCTGTCATGTGATATGAAAGGATGCAAGATGCTGTCCACTGACTGTTGTCCACTGTGTTGCCCTTCATGGATAGACTCAGACTATAAAACTCCTCATGGCTCGTCATGAGAGAACAGATTAATTCAGAAGTTGCTATACAATTATTTTGACTTTGTTTCTTCTATCTCTGACTCTCGTGCCACTGAAATTTGAATTTCCCTTAAAGTGGGACAATTAGCGTTTATTTTGTCTTACCTCTTCTATGAGAGCTTTTATTTCTGCGATTCATTATATAGTACCCATTTGAATATTCTGAAGACAATGTTATGTACCAGCAGGATCACCTTTGGCCGGTACTCAATTGAAAGCCAGTGCAAAGCTAAAACAACAGGGCTCTGATATTACAGTAAAAACAGTGTAAGCGAACACGGAAGTACACGGACGGAATCCTCTCTTCCTCTGCTAGGATTACTGTTTCCTGCCGTCTGTCTCTTTAAACACGCTCGGTAGTTTCCGGACACGCTCGGCGCTGCTCGTCATCCCCGCTGCTCGTCATCGTCCTCTTTCTCTGCGGCTCCATCGCCGAGCGAAGTGGCCCGCTGCTCTCATCCCACACCTCGGCGCAGACTGTCGGATCGACTGACGCACCATCGGCGGCTCCCTGCAGACCAAGGCTCTTGCACAAATGCAGGCTATCAAATGCGTGGTGGTGGGCGACGGGTGAGAGCAGCGGCGCGTTTTTTCATGCGATTGAGTGGTGTGTTCGCGGATGGACGGACGGACGGACGGGTGGATGGATGAAAGGATGGATGGATGATGGGAGGATGCTGTGTAGGAAGAGGAGCAGAGGCTTCGCTTCGCTTATCTGACCTCAACTAGCGGTTACATTAGGCGTTGGCGCAGTCTCCGGTTGATGGTGGTGTTGGGAGCGGTGCGGTGCGGGATAAGACCTCGCCTCGCGCGCAGGCCACTGGAGGCTGCAGGTTGAAGTGCTGGTGCACGCTCAGGAATGTGTGGCCTGACAGTGACAGACGGGGCCCGCAGCTCGCGCTCTGCCCACTGTGTCCTTTCACTCTGCATCTGCCTTCTCCTCATTGCTGTTGTAAAATCTTGATCTGGTTGCTAGTTGCAGAGCGATGTGCTGGTGCGTCAGTGCTAGATCATGAAAACAAAAGGCCTCAGATCGGTGTGGGGTGTATTTTAATGATTACATTCAAGATGTCGAGACGAAACCATTAAAAAAAAATTTAATTCTAAGTGAAATTGCTCCTTTTTTTCTCTCCCTTGTTTTTCGAGACGCTTTCTAAAGACTAGACTACAAATGCTTCCTGTCATTTCACACCTAAACTACTTCGTGTCTTTATTGTGAAGGTGTGTTTATTTGGTTGTTCCATTCGTGCGCGTGGTATAGGTGACGTCAGACCGACAGTGTCGTGTCACATTTTAATCAGACTCTACTGACTGTGTGTCGCTTTCTGGTTAGATGTTGTGTGTAGTGGCCCAGACGTTTGCAGTCTATAGTGTTCAGAACTGGCTGCTGTGATAACATCTACCGCAAGACACGCCCACTTGATCAGATACTATTGGCCCCACCGTCATGTTGCAGCTCTAGCCACAGCTTTACATTTTGATGGTGGCACACACATAAAAGTCACCTTTGTGGACTGCTGGAAGCACTGACATGAACCTGGATTGCCTTTTCTTTGGAAAATGGTGGTCTTCCAGGATAATCCTTTGTTGGGAAATCTTTTGTTGCAGTACTACAGCCGACCTCTGGGACAAATGTCATATCATGCCTTTTCAGATTTTGGTTTACTACTCCTACTCATTTAGGTTAAGATGACACATTAAGCACAACTCAGATCTGTGTTTACAATCTTCAGATACAAAGTCTTTGAGATTTTATAGCGACTTCCTTCTCTATAGTAGCAGCCGCTAACGATGCTCATAATTATTACATGTACCAGAAGCAAAGTCAAGGCCATAATATACACCTATAGCAATGTTTTGTTTATAGCCTCAACTCTCTCGCACCGCCTACTAAAATCAAATTTGCATTCAGACTGAACACAATTAGGAGAATAGAGTACGAGAAGAGGAAGACATAATGTTTTCAGAGCTGGACCGAGCATAAGTTGAGTTGGGAATAATCTACCATCCCAACAATCACCAAACTCCTCGAAGGCTGTGTGACTGCTGTCTCAGAAGAATCCCTACTTGAGATATGCTCTTCTTCCTTGTCTAAAATGAATGGGTTTTAACTCTGTCCCTCTTGTTATTTATTCATTCTTTATTTCATGAGGAGCTTGTGGGGCCCTCAGGCAAAATGAATGTAGGCCAGTGTCTGTGTGGCGGGGGGGGGGGGGGGGGGGCCCAGTGGTGGGGGGGGGGGGGGGGGGGGACCAGTAGCCTGCTTTCACATGCACACATACAGTCATGTAGATACTCTTTCATTTGATGGGTTTACAGATTTGGTTTTGTGAATACAGTGTGTTCGTGGTGGTGTTAACATATTGTACTTCTATATTCTGTGTTGTTCCTGCTCCTCAGGGCTGTGGGTAAGACCTGTCTCCTGATTAGTTACACCACCAATGCCTTCCCTGGTGAATACATCCCCACTGTGTGAGTAAACCACACGTCGCATGTTTTCCTGGTTATTTGATGTAAGCAGTGGTTTTAGACCATAACATACCGTAATATACGATATGGTGTGGCATAAGGGCTCTGACACTTATCATGGATACAGTAAGATAATGAAACTTAAATAGACAGACTGTTTTATAGAGTTCAGTCTGATTTTTGGAAAAAAAAAGTTAGACAAAACAAAACAAAAGAAATCATCATTGCTGACCTGCTATTTTTTTAAAAAGAGAAATTTCAAACACCAACACTCATTTGTATCATCTGTATTATCTGTGCAGTAAATATGAAGCCATTCCCAGCAGCCACATAGGTTATCTTAGCACACACCACACAACAGGTCAGAAGCCTGGATCTTTTTGACTCCTGGAATAAAAAGTCTTATCTTGCTTCTTTGCTCCACACTAGTCATCTGATTCCAATAACAACATCTGTATATTTGGAAATGTGTTTGCAGCCTTTCCCCTAAATGAGCTGCACTTTACTCACCATATCTTCTTCCCCCTGCAGCTTTGACAACTACTCAGCTAATGTGATGGTGGATGGGAAGCCAGTGAATCTAGGCCTTTGGGATACAGCAGGACAGGAGGACTACGATAGGCTCAGACCACTGTCTTATCCACAGACGGTATTCAAACTCTCCCCCCCCCCCCACGTACACACAAACACACAAACACAGACTTTGCTCTCAACTAGCCATCTCTCTGGTTCTCTCCCAGGATGTGTTCTTGATATGCTTCTCCCTGGTCAGTCCGGCCTCCTTTGAGAACGTCCGAGCAAAGGTCAGTACGCTGACTGACCATCCCATCCCCTTGTTCCCCATGCCGAGTCTGACCACAAGGAGGCACATCTATGGCTCCACCTGGTTTATCATACTCATTGCCCGTCCAGACCTTGGCTTAGAATGGTCGGGGTTTGAACACATTCCCTGTGGGGATGTGGGACAGAGACATGTTGTAAGCTGAGGTCTGAACGAGTCCAGACACTCTGCAGAGGGAGAGTACGGGTCGCCTGTGGTTTAGTCTGCTGAGCATCATGAGACGCTCTCATATGAAATCACGCTTTTCTAGTGGTCCGCCCTCCCTCTGTAGAGTCTGTATGCGCCTGGTCTGCTGGGATTCTCTCATCATGGGACGTGGCGGCGGGTTACACTGACGATGTTTTGTGTTCATACAACTATGCGTCTTTCCGACTCAGCTATCAAGAACATTTTTCCGTTTCCACATCTCACAGAGTCTGTTGAATGTCATCGTGAATAGGTTCTCGTGGCGCTCCATGTATATGAACTAACTGCTCTTTTTCCTCCTCTCTCATTAACACTGGCCTTTGTATATGCACATGTATGCTCGTGCGTGCGTGTGTGTGTGTGTGTGGGCGTGTGTGTGTTGCATCAGTGGTACCCTGAAGTCAGACACCATTGCCCCAACACGCCCATTATTCTGGTGGGCACTAAGCTGGATTTGCGAGATGACAAGGACACAATTGAGAGGCTGCGAGACAAGAAGCTTTCACCCATCACTTACCCGCAGGGCCTGGCCATGGCAAGAGAGATCGGTAAGATCAGACCTTGTAAGAAGGTCCAGTCATTTTCCACCATGTTGATGTGATGTAATAACAGCTCCAGTTTACTTTACATTGTTAGGTGGGGACCAAAGGTCAGGTCATATTATAGGTCAGGTCAGATTTCATAAGGATTTGAGCAGAAAGGGGTTGATTGGGAGTGAACGTTTCAGAAGCCATGGCTGGTTGATGATATGTATGCTTGATTTTTATCCTGAGCCTTTCCTATACTTTTCGTACCAGAAGCAGAGTCACTAGGGCTGCAACTAACGATTATTTTTGTAGTCGACTAATCTATAATCTATATATTTTTCGATTAGTCAACGATTATCGATTATTTATTTGCTACATTTGCCGTTTTTAACAAAGTTGGGAATTAATTGGATTTCATTGAAAACCCGTGTATCTTTATGTGTATTGAGCTTTGTGACAAGTATTAGAGGCAATGTGTCCACTAGTGATGCATATAATAGTGTAATAGTAAAGACGCATATTTTTTTCAAATGGGGCTTAACCGGAGGTTTCAGTCACTGAAAATGACGTTAACGTTACTTTGAAAAACTCCGGGTGTTCCTCAGACACGTGAAAAGGTGAAACACAGTTTTAGCACCGTAACATGACGGTCGTCGTCGGCTTTGGATATCCTGGTACGTGTAAACGAAATTAACATTATCTTTTAAAGTGAAGTAGCCTAGCTATTGTTACTTTATACTGAGAGATGAATTTTTTGAAAGGTAGGCTAAAAAAAGAGAACAACTTACCCATCCGGAACTTTGGATGCCAAAACTCCCGATAGTGCACGTGACGTGTTTATTTTCTTTATTTTCCCGACAATACTCCCAGACTTTAGGCATTCGCGGTCTCACGCTAACATCACTATGCACCTCTGCTTCAGCCATCGTTGCTACTGCATCGACTTTGCTATTGCTATTGAACTTCTTCAGTGTTTAGTTCAATATGGACGCAGATGGTGCAGGATATTGCCTCTTACGTTTCCGGTGGCGCATTGCAACTTTATTTACATGTATTCTAATGAATTGAATGGCGTTCATCACGTTGCTTAAAATAATATACGACTAGACGACCACAACATTTCTGGTCGACCACATTTAATAGTCAACGTCGTCGACGTCGTCGACTAATCGTTGCAGCCCTAAGAGTCACTAAACTGCGTTTCCCATCATGCCCTTCTCCTGGTAATCAGGGGCTGTCAAGTACCTGGAGTGCTCTGCACTGACCCAGCGAGGGCTGAAAACAGTATTCGATGAGGCCATCCGAGCTGTGCTCTGCCCTCCACCAGTGAAGAAGAGGGGGAAGAGGTGCACCATGTTCTGAGGAGGAAATACTACAGTAACACTACACTACATCCCCATGAACAACCACTACTACTCGGAAAGGATGATGCGAGAGAGTGAGTGTGCGCCACTAAGATTGCTTTCTTTTTATTGATGTATTTTTCAAATGAATTGGGAACAAGAACATTGTTGAATCTGTTGCTTTTTACCATTACTAAATAGTTCTTAGTTCCAGCTATTTTGTACTAATAGAACCACATTAAGTTGCCATGAGGGCTAACAAAGGTTTCTATTACTCACCCTCAGACTGTACAATCTCTGTTTTCTTAGCCATGTTTACGTGGAACAAATGCAGTGTTGACTAGACAGGAAGTGAACTAGGAATATGCCCTCAGGTCAGAAGTTGCCCTTAGCGTCTGATCTAAGATCAGCATTTGGAAACAAAATACACCCGACTGCATCCATGAAGTTCCACATCGCGTGTGAGTCTAAAAGATAATGTGTAATTGTTGTTAGAATTGAGAACAATAATGGAATTTCCAGTTTATTACAGCCAAGCTTCCAGTTGTTTTCATTGGTCATGGCACCATTGTGCTCAACAAAACAACCACCTAGATCTTTTGGAAGCACACCTCCAGTTTAGCCAGACTTGTTGGAAAGGAATAATGATGGCAGACAACATCAGTTATGAACGCGGCCCTAGAGAACAAGAGGGTCTCTTCGTCAATATGCAGTGTCAAGATCCTCAACATTTCAGTTCTGTACTATTATGTTCCATGATCAATGTACTGATCAAGCTACCACACAGGCAATCTAAACCAGGTATTGTTGTGCGTTAGCATGTGAGCATCAAACAGGTGGAGTAAGTTTAGGCCCCCCGGTTCATTTCTGCCATTTAGTAGTTTAAGGTAAAGATGGCCAAGTAACCATTGTGTGACATGTTTCTCATGCATCAGCTAATCATGTTGGTAACTGTTAGTTATTAGTACAGATAAGTACATTGGACAAAACTAAAAACATTGATTTACAATAGGATTTTGTGGAAAAGACCAAGCACAACATTAAAATAGCAACCAAACCTAAGAGCAGAAACTGCTGTGCAGTGACGCTGAACAAATCACACATCCTCTTTGCGACATCTTATTTTTGACCATTTGAAAACTACTTTTTCTTTTACTACTATTTACTATTGTCTAATTTTAGTGGCTCTTCCACTCATACTTTGTTACTTTCAGAAGGTTTACACAGTTGGAGACCAACAGATGTGGCTGATATATGCTATTGAATCAAGAAATAATATTAAAGCTCTAATGGTAATAGTAGTTTGACCTAGATTAAGAGTCTTAATCTAGGGCCCATGTTCTATCTTTTTAACATGAACATAAACTAATCTCATAGTCTTCAACACTGAAAACAGTCTCTTAGTAGTCTTTGTGACGAAAGGCCTTGATATATTTAAAGACTCTAAATAGCAAGTAAGGGTCCTTAAATGTATTTTTTTTATTTGGTTATTACCTATTTTATTTGAAATGTGTCACTGTTAACCAGGTGCAAATGGAGAACCCAGACTGTGCTTTTTTTTTAAACACCTGAGTTCTTACTTTCAACAAAAATCTGATCTTAGTCAAGTGTCTTTGGGTAACTGTACCTAACTGCGGACATACAGCAACAGATGAGCATGCCAAAAGGTGGCGCTGTACAACCTCGCTGCCTGAGTTCTGCCTCTGAAGGTAAAAGGAGCTTGCATGGGTCTTAAAGTATTGTCTTAATTATCCCATTGTGTAGCTTTTGTCTCCGTTCCTGTCTGTGTGTGTGTGTGTGTGTGCGTGTGAGGCGTGTATATGAATGCTGGTGTCTGTGTGTTTGGACGAGCTCCTGTCGGTATCAGTGAGACAGTGATGTTTGATGGTTCGGGACAGTGCATAAAAGAGAGTATGGTTTTAAGCCAAGTTTTTTGTGTCTTGTTTTTGGTACTATTTCATATTGTATTGTAGAAATACACAATACTTTTCAACACTCTGTGGACATAAAGAAAAAATGGCTATCAGTGGCATCTTGTGATGTACAGAATAATACTTAGAAGAATGCATTATGAATATCTACATGTACCTGAATATTTAGCTAAGTTGCAGACTAAAGGGATTATAATTGCTCATGTTGAAGTTAGGAATGTTGCTAACAGTGTACATTAAAGGTGCTGATCTTTGTGGACTTTGTCACCATTGCAAACTGCATATTTTGCAACTTTATAACATGCATTTCTGTTTGGTTGCAGGCCTGCAGTGTGTGTCTCCCTCATGTGGTGGGACACACCACTGCAGTCCACTCTGTCATGCTGTCTCTGATTGGCATAGCAAACCCTGTGGTTGAATCATGTCATGTGGTCCTGCATAGCTAAGGTGTTGAAATGTAGCTAAGTAATGCTGAAAAAAAATCTACTATTGCATGTGAAAGTTCTCTGGTTATTTGAGCCACTGTAAGTCTTAGGAGAGGTTTAATGAAATGAATTGGCCATGTAAGTATATGATGTAAGGCGACTTGTACACTCGTTTTAACTGTTTGTCTTATTTTTTTATTGCTTCACGTTCATGTGGTGAAATATTTCATGTTTTTGTATACTAAATACAAACGTCTATGTAAAGTACGAGTGTTTTGTCATGATTTCATCTACACGGTAACCTGTCTCAGTATTCACCACTACCACATATGGAGCTATCTCCATATATGGCCATAGTTACAGGTAACAGCATAAGAGAAACACTGAACAGGAACAGCTGTGTAACATAGGTGCAGCTGAGTCAAGGAGATACCAAGTTAACCAAGAATCCTGCTCGAATGTGCTTTAGTATTCATTATCTGTTAAACATGTCATTGTTTCATAATGACATTTCGTTTGTTATTTCATTTGTTATCTGTACAGTTGATGCATTTTACTGTGAGACTGAGACTGATGGTAAAGTCTGTGGACACAGGTTGTTGTGTTTGTCTTCTGAGGACAGCAGTGACACATTGAAGCATCTCATGTTGATCAGCAAGCCAGAAAGCCTCCATCCACCGGTAGCGTGACTCCATTAGTCATACTGCTCTTATCACTCAGCAGGAACAAAATACTGTTCACCACATCCTCCACCTCTGCACACAAACACACAGGGACCTCAATTAACATTTGCGTTATACGCGTTAGTGTGTATAGGTACACATCATGATCGGAACACCAGGGAGGAAAGAGTGCTGGCATCCTGTTGTAAATTACAATGACAGTGGAGATATGAGGGCTCTAATGCTGGGTATCAGAGAAAAATATAAGCCTTTTACAAGTTCAGAGGACACATGTGGACTAGATTGACAGACTGGGATGAACAGCTGCTCCATTGTTCCACAGCTAGTGTGGAATCCACATTCCTGAATCTGTATCAACCTCCAAGCTTTTTTTTTCAGCAGCCTGGTATGAACACACACAATCATGTCCATTTGTAAGTCAGTCAACCTAACTTACATTTTCAACATGATGGAAAGCACTTGTTTGATTTCATTATGGGAGTGACAACGTTTATTAACTAGTGTAATGTCGTTGTGTTCATGCTGCAGTTTAGGGGCAGCAAAGAGATTGTGAACACTAAACTGACTTTTTATATCATTGCCATATTAAGCTGCTGTTGTCAACATGCTTGTTTATTATCCATCTCACAGTTGACACTAAAATGTGTTTTTTAAAATGATGAACTTTTCCTTAAAGGTGTGCTGATATCAGCCAGTCTGGCATTTCACCTGCCCATCACCTAATGCATGCCTGGATAGTGTCACCAACCTCTATGCACAAATACATCTGCACCAAACAGTGATCTTAGCAGAAATGGCTGTGTGTGTGCTCAGATCACCACGGTTACCCTGCAGTTTTTACTACCTTCCTGTGGTCAACAGTTTACATTCAGTCTGCTAAATCTGACCTGCAAAGCGGCCCAGGGGAATGCGGCTCATCATGATCTTGGATTTTTCAGGGTCACTCCAGCCCACACGACCCATCTCAGTCATCACCACTGTGGGGTTCACGCTGTTCACACGGATCTGACAACAACACAACACTGGCTTCAGTTTAAACAACTCCAACGCACCCTCAATCAGTCAGCTCCATGAGGATCCTTTTTTTAACCATCTCATGACCATTAAGTACTCGTTTACAGCAAAGACAAATAACGTATATTCATTATTATCATTATTTTAAGTAGCAGTAGTAGTGGCACGAAAAGATGGCATGAAACTTTACTAATCCCAAATAGATTGAATATGCAGTAGAGTCAAAAAATCTACTGATGTCATAATAATCGTACAACATGACTATGGCAACCATGATTAAAATAGGTATCAGAGTGTGTTGCACAGCATTATTGTATTCGCTCTTTCTAGTCAGTGAATGAATATAAAGTCAGTCTTTTCCACTGTAGGACCCAGGGACTTACTGTGGTGTATCAGGAACCACCTGGCTCTCAAACCATCAAACCCCTAAAATAACGGTGATAGTTTGCTAAACTACAACCACACCGACATGTCACAATGTTTCCTCTGGTGCTGTAAACTGACCTGCTGTTACTAATGCTGACACGAACATGTGTTAATCACCTTAGACGTCATGTGGGGACTAAGAAAAGGTTGATGACAAATTTGTATCTGATACAACTAAAAGATTCTTACACAGCTAAAATACACATTTTAATTTCATTTGACTCTATGGAGATCATCTAGTGGGCATACAGAGAGACAAACAGGATAGGCAAGGAAAGAGGGGGGAGGTCATGGCTGCAGCGGACAGGATATGACGTGTGGTGCATTCTCTGCCAGGTGAGCTGCTGGGATGCTGTGGATGTGGACGCCACTCTTTCAATTGTACTATGTGCATGCAGCCAAAAAACTAAATGAGAAACACAGTACTGACATAGAGATGGTTAAGTCCTATGAGGCAAATTGTAATTGATTGATTGATTGATTGATTGATTGATTGATTAAAGGCAAATATACAACATGAGCGAACAACAGATTTGAACTTCAAGTTAATGCAAGGCTTACGGTTGACAGTTACCTTGTGGGGTCCGAGCTCCAGAGCCATCACTTTAGTCAGCATGTCCAAGGCTCCTTTAGTGGCACCTGGGCAGACGTAGCAACATAGAGACAATCCTAACAGTTTCTCATTTCCATTTCTCCAGTTACTCATTTGCTTTTATTTTGGAACATTCTCGGACATGATCTTCTTCTCGGACTCACAATATACAGCATGGTCTCTGAGTGCACATTGCGAGGCCTGGCTGGACACGTTCACAATGGAGCCTCCTGATCCTCTGGCCTTCATACCACGAGCCACTATCTACCCACACAGACACAGGTATTGTTCGATTAAGCAGAGGCAGCTAGGCAGACATGTGAATTCAATAGCCACTTAAAGCTTTATTATACATCAACCCTGAGTTTACTGTTAACGTTTGGATATCAATAATTAACTGAGAAGTGCTGATTTGCGAAATCTTTTTAACAGGGCTCAAACATGAGTTGAAGGAGAGTTTAAAGCTGTGCGTCATTTTATAACAGTGCAACAGTTTCCATATTTGACCATAGTGGCAACATGTATAAAACTGAAGAAAATGGGCCCCAGGAGTGAACCTGAGGGAACACCTCTGGGGACATGGTATTAACGCTATCTGAAAAGACATCTTGAAAACTCTTGACTTGTTTTGGTTAAATAAATATGACAAATTATGCCAGAGAATCCAGTCCGTGTTTTATATAAAGGCAAGGGAGGTTATGAGGTCAGGAAAAGTATATTATATAATTTGGCTGTCTTTATATGAAGTGGTCCGTTAGGGAAGTACAGAGACATGTATAAAACGAGTGTTTTGTACATGGATAATACAAACGCAAGAATGGGTGAATATGAGCTGGTGGACTTTGCACCTGAACTTGTCAAAGTTTAAACAGCTGAACGTAAACAAAAAAACTTTGCTCAAAGCCAGTTGAAAATGAAACTACATTGGACAGTGGCTCCTGGTGATGTATAGACATTGTGTTGCTTCATTTACAGAAGAACCAAACTGCAAATGGAGACAAGAAATCAAAAGCAGTGTGTTAGTATGGGTTTTCTTTAGAGGAGCTGTTGTTTTACCTGGGACACATGCAGCACAGCTTTCACATTCACATTGAATGACCTGGGAACGAAAGACAACATATGACTGGCTAACACTGGGTCGTTGCCATAATTGGGGAAACAGTTATCAAATTCATCTTACTGGTCAAATTGGTCGGGTGTGACCTCCAGAAAGGGCTGCAGATTGGCACAGGCAGCGTTGTTTACCAGCAGGTGGATGGGGCCAACGTCCTGCAGGGCCGCCTCTGTGGCTCCCCAGTCTGCGAGGTCCACACACACTGGGGTGATGGACGCACACTGGGAGAGATGGAGACGGAATCACATGTGTCAGCGCCGATAGAAAAGATAGCAAAAAGAAAAACATTAACAATTGTGAAAAATGTGATTAATTTACACAATAAATACATTTACAAATAAACTGAGATAAACAGGATCATAAGCGGTTGTGAATAGAAAATGGAAGTAACAGCACAGGCTTCAGTATTTAGTGTAAGAGTCAGTGAGTGACTACAATCTCTAGTGTTATCTCATTTTTCTCATATTTTCTGTTTCTAAACCGAAAATGTATGGATAAGCTGTTAATTTACAGGGAGGGGTCAGAGGTCAGAGACTCCCTAGTTCCCTGAATATTGTGTTTTTTCCTTTGGGGTAGAGTTACCTCCTGTATTAGACTGTCCAGGTCAGCCTGCGTGCGTGTGACCGCCGTGACCTCTGCCCCACAGCGTGCCAGAGCCAGAGCCGTGGCTCTGCCAATCCCTGACCCACAAAACACCCAGAAACACAAAGACTTATCACACAGTGGAGCTCACACACACACACACACACACACACACACACACATTCTGGTCATGTCTCAGCCTACGCCTAAGTGGCCACCATGAACAAAGCCTTTTCTGTTAGTCTGCGTGACCTGAGCAGACTGAAGCTATGTGAATCGGTTCCCATCCAGCAGCATCATCACCTCAGCTCCCATCAGCTCTCATTATGTTCATTATTAATGAGCAGGATACAGACATTTAATTATAAAACATTGTATTTATCGTTATACAGTACTGGTCAGCAGGACATATAACATACGATTCAGCTGCAATGCACACTACGCTGTGCATGTCTGCAGGGGGAGTGACAGGCTCTATAATAGCAGACAAGAGTGGTGGCTGAGAGGCTACACAAGGGAAGCTGGGACCAAGAGGTCGCCAGGTCAAACCCCAGATCGGTTAAGCGTTGTCGACCCGGGCCGGCAGTAGATCAGGGAGAAGCGCCCCCATCTGTCCGTATGTACTCATGTGGCAATGGGTTGAAAGCAGAGACCTAATTTCCCCTTGTGTGAATTAATAAAGGTTTTTCTTCAGTATGTCTTCAGACAGGCCTGAATGTGCTGACCTCGGGCCTACGCTTCATCACTTCTAATATTCAAACTATGAAGAACTGAAATGTAGCATCAACAGCTAATCAGACGAAGCAGGTCCTATTTTGCTGACTTCTTCCAGTTTTTTCCCACCCCATGTTTTGCTCTGATTTGAATCTCCACTTTGCCAGAGTGACTGCACAACTGCCTGTTAAAACATTTCATTTGAAAGTAAACAAAGTCACATGATTCGAGTTCGAGCTTTTAAACGAATCCTGTTTGTGTCAGCGCAGAAACTGACTGGAATAACTGTAAAAAACAAAACAAAACTTTGGCTCCAAAGACACACACACACATTTCCTCATGATATTTACCACATGTACACAAAGCCACGTGCACCTGGCGTCTGAAAACATGTCTTACCTTTACCAGCACCGGTGACCAGGGCTCGTTTACCCGCAAAACAGACCTCCATGGCCAGCGGTGTGCCCTTGTGTGTGTCGTTAATGAACGTTTCGTTCATATGAACGAATCTTTCACGTGACCCGGAAAGAACGAGTCATCTCGGTGACTGATTCGTTCATTTTCATGCAGTAAGTAAGTCCCCGGCCACACGGCGGCTGCCCAAGCACAAAAAGAACAGGAAACAGAACTGATTCGTTCACGACTCAAAACACGAGTCTTGAGATTCGTTCATTTGTCACGTGATAGCGGCTCAGCCTATGCGCAGAGCAGTACACGAACCAGAGATTCGTTCACTGAGTCGTTCACTCGAGTCGTTCTCGTTCATTTGTCACGTGACAGCCAGCGCTGACTGTGTCGGAGCAGGAAATACGGAGCTTCGTTCACTCGAGTCGTTCTTTCGTTCATTTGTTGTGACCAGTACACACAGCGTTTTGTTCATACAGATCGGTCGCTCGTTAATTTGTCACATGACATCCGACATACATTATTCATTCATGAAATAATGAATAAGTAGTCTTCGGTTCTTGTACATGTGTACACTGTTGGTGTATATAATACAGTGCGTTTCTAAGTGTGTTGACAAATAAATACTTGATCATATAAACGTGTTGATTTTGTGTTATAATCTGCCAGAAAAAAAATAAAATCACATAACATTAATGTCACGTTTGGGACAGTAACATTTTAGAAAACTTGGGACTTAAAAGTCGTCATAAATTCATTGTCTAAATAAGTGACTGAGTTTTTCATTCACTCGTCCAGTCTGTACTTGTCTTGGTTTTATACATAGAGTTTTTCTTTTTAATTTGTTAAAACCTTTAAGTTTGGTCTTTGGGAACTAACTTAACCCCCTATTTGAAAAAAAGTCCACTTCCGCTTCCTGTGTGGTAGCCTGTCTGTCATGGAATTCGGGATCACGAGGAGCAAACATTTGGTAAATATCGCTTTATTTCATTCACAATATTACTCCACTGCTTCACGTGCAAACCCACAACGTCCATATGTGTGTTTACACGAACTAAATGACGTTGTTTATATTGTCTGGCGACGGTTGTGTGTTTGCACGTGGTTGACGGTCAGATGAAAGAAGAAAACATTCACACACAGTGTCATTTACAGGAAGTGTGTAAAATAATACAGTACTGATTCCCAAACACTGTTGCTGTGTCCGAAATCACTCACTCGTTCCCTACTCCCTACATACGGAAATAAATGTAGTCGACTATATAGTGAGCTCAACAGAAAAATCTTTCGGACACTTTCTGACACTACTCTCGGCGCCGGTAATTACGTCATTGCTGTCGCCAGCGATGACGTAATTACCGGCGCCGAGAGTAGTGTCCGAAAGATTTTTCTGTTGAGCTCACTATATAGTGCACTACATATATTTCCCTATATAGGGAGTAGGGGTTAGGGAGCGATTTCGGACACAGCATGTGTGTTTGGGAATGTGTTTGGTGGAAGAAACAGACCCACAGTGTTATTAACAGAGACGCAGAGAGAGAGACCAAAGCGGAAGTGACCTGATGTTGAGGACGATAGATCCAATCAGAGCACAGAATCTATTGATGATGCTACATTAAGTCATAGAATGTCACCAGAGAGCTCTCTTTATTGATTATTGTGTTGTATCTGAATCCAATTGAGTGTCTCAGTTATGCGATGTTAGATGTAATCATGACATCAAAATAAGAGCAAAAGAATCAAAGCAATTTAGCAAAGTCATCCTGCACCAGTAAAATCTAACTTCATATAGATGAATGTCTGTAGCTGATGTGGCAGCTGCCTGGTCACTTTAACTGTGCCCTAAATCTTTGTGTTGTGTTTTTTGCCTCAGGTGCTGGACAGTGGTACCATCCAGGTGTTACACCACCGTCCAGGAGTTAGACCACCGTCCCCTCATCCTGCTGCCAAACAAAGAGGAATCAGCTGGAGTCAGCCAAGGTAAACTTGTGAAACCCTTCACGCTAGATGAGTCGACACATAACACTAACAGTGTTATGTTACAAGAAATATTTAATTAGTTTATTCCCAAACAGTACAATATTAAAAGAAAGTAGGGGGGGCGGAGAGAGAGAGGCTGTTTGCTGAGATGTGTAGAGAAGCAGCGCTCAAGTGAACTCAGTGAAGAAATTCTAGTAATTTGCTGGACGCAAAGAGCACAGAATCTATTGATGACACTACAGTAAGTCATACAGTGTCACCAGAAATCTCTCTTTATTGATTATTGTGTTGTATCTGAATCCAGTTGAGTGTCTCTGTTATGTGATGTTAGATCACATAGAATAATGAGCATTGATTTTGATGATATGGAATAGTGCATTAACAATGATACTTTATTCATCTGTTGTTGGTTGTTATTTTTAAATAACCAATTGAGGCTAAATATGCTACTTTTGTAAATCAGTTGTGTTTTTGATGTAATCAGGACATCAAAACAAGAGCAGTCTGTAGCTGACTACACATAACACTGAAAGTGTTATGTTACAAGAAATATTTACTTAATACAATACAATAATACAAGAAAGTATAAATAATTTGAAAGCAGTTTTTTTCAGCTTCTGGGGATGGAGTGTGTGTAGTTCTTTGTACAGCATCTTTTACATTGATAACCTGCTGCAAAGCTTTGGCCTAACCAGAGAGCAGCTTCTGGCAAAAGGTGTTGACAATCCTGGCCCAGTATTCACAGGCAAAGATCTGTAGCTGTGACGTGTTTCTCACTGCAACAGCTGTCTTTAAATCCCAACACAGATTTTTCATAGGATTTAAATCATGTGAATGTGATGGCCAGTCCTGAATGTCCCAGGAGCTTCTCTGAAGCCAGAAGCTTGAACCTTACGCACTATGCTTCCTACTGTATCTCTAGATACATTCAGAGTCTTTGCAATAGTTTTATAGCCCCTTTCTTGGTTGTGCAAAGACACGTTGTCTGACCTTCTTTGACAAACGTCTTTGTCGACTTTGCCATATTTTAAGCCTTGAAGGTTGAACTAAATGATCTGTCAAGACAGTCATTCAGTGATCTATATAGGGCTCAGTTATGATGGTGTGTGGTTGTGACAGTTGTTATGTAAGTGTAGTTTTTTGTGTATGCTCTTCAGAGTGCTGTTAACTAATGGTTTGAATAATTGTGCACCCAGCTCAATCAAGTAATTTAATCAAATTATAATGTTGTGGAAGAAATTATGTGAAGGTTTGTTGCAATGAGGTAGTTTGTGTGTATTGATACTGTTCCGCCATCATAAACAACGTAAATATGTGACATTTTACCAATGCACCTAATCTACCATGGGTTTTGAATGTTTTTGCCTGCAACTGTATCTGCTTATTTTCGGAGTAGTTCTTCGATAGATCCAATAAAAGCACAGAATCTATTGATGACACTACAGTAAGTCACACACTGTCACCAGAGATCGCTCTTTATTGATTATTGTGTTGCATCTGAATCCAGTTAAGTGTCTATGTGTTATGTGATGTTAGATCACAGAATAATGAGCATTGATTTTGATGATATGGAATAGTGCATTAACAATGATACTTTATTCATCTGTTGTGGGTTGTTATTTTTAAATAATCGATTGAGGCTAAATAATGCTACTTTTGTGAATCAGTTGTGTTTTTGATGTAATCATGACATCAAAACAAGAGCAGAAGAATCAAAGCAATTGAGCAAAGTCATCCTGCACCAGTAAAATCTAACTTCATATAGATGAATGTCTGTAGCTGATGTGGCAGCTGCCTGGTCACTTTAACTGTGCCCTAAATCTTTGTGTTGTATTTTTTTGCCTCAGGTGCTGGACAGTGGTACCATCCAGGAGTTAGACCACCGTCCAGGAGTTAGACCACCGTCCCCTCATCCTGCTGCCAAACAAAGAGGAGTCAGCTGGAGTCAGCCAAGGTAAACTTGTACTCACTTTACAAATGCTACAGCTGCAGGCCAAATTATTCAAACCCTTCACGCTAGATGAGGTCTACTGGTAAAATGTCAAATAATTAGGATGTTAGTGACAGGCACATTTTGTAGACACTAAAAGTGTTATGTTACAAGAAATATTTAATTAGTTTATTCCCAAACAGTACAATAATAAAAGAAAGTATAAATAATTTGAAAGCAATTTTTATCAGCTCCTTGGGATGGAGTATGTGTAGTTCTTTGTACAACATCTTTTACATTGATAACCTGCTGCAAAGCTTTGGCCTAACCAGAGAGCAGCTTCTGACAAAAGGTGTTGACAATCCTGGCCCAGTATTCACAGGCAAAGATCTGTAGCTGTGACGTGTTTCTCACTGCAACAGCTGTCTTTAAATCCCAACACAGATTTTTCATAGGATTTAAATCATGTGACTGTAATGGCCAGTCCTGAATGTCCCAGGAGCTTCTCTGAATTGAATCCAGGTATAAGTAGCTTTATGTAAACACAGCCAGTGCCAATACCAGATAACTTGCCAGATAACAGTGATACATTCCAAAAATCACCTGGTGTTTTGTTCTGCACTGGCTCTTTCCTCAGGAAGCAGTTTGGAACCCTCTACTTCCTGGTAGTCAGTTAGTGTCAAGTTCCTCTACTGATTTGGTTTCATTATTCCACATGGCCAAAGATGGCTGCTGTTATGGAGGCTGTGCTGTAGAGTGTAATCATGATTAATGTTTGGCCACCATTAATTTGTGCTGTGCTATTCAAAGAAGCAAGTGTTTGCCATGTGCTGTTATGTTGTGGACATGGAGTCTTTCAAGTAGTTTGTAAGAAATAGTTCATATGGCTGCTGTTGTGTCAGTATATTACTGAGTGTTTGCTAAGAAGTATTTGAATAATTTATAGCTGTCTCATTTGTCTGTCAGGAAAACAAAGCACAGAATACGTGGTTCAAGCTGCCTGAAGGACACTCATTTGTCCTCTGCCTGGAAGGCCAGCACCACATCCCAGCAGGTGAGAACAGACACATACTAGTTTTTATTCTTATGAAAACCATAAACAGTTGACATGACTGGTTTCCAGAGGCAGTTATATGCTTTGGAATGAAGACATAACACAATGACACAGTTTCATTATATTTATTATATATAAATAATATATAAAATTATGTAAGTTTTACATGTACTTTGAGCTACAAAGTAAGTATTAGTATTAATAAGCTGTTATTATTTTTCAGCTCGGCTGAAGCAAGTAGCGTGTGAGGCCAGATCCAACAGGTGAGCACATAGCATGTAGTTGAGGGGGTTGTGAGTTAGTGTACTAGCTTTCAGTGTTGTTAGCTTTCTTTGTAGCTTTGAATGTTGGTAGCCAGTTGCTTGGCTGTCGGCCTGCTTTCGTTGCTTTGTCTCTTGTAGGCTGAGTTTGACAGCCGAGCACATAGTGTGCAGTTGGAAGAATTGTGAGCTAGAGTATTAGCTTTCAATGCTGTTAGCCTTACGTGTAGATTTGAATGTTGTTCGCTTTTTGCCCAGCTGTCAGCCCAGTTTCCTTGGTAGCGTGTTAGATTTTAGTTGTTGACTGTTTTCATAGACTCAACTATTTCAACTACAAGCTACGTGCTCGGCTGTCAGATCCGGCCTCCAAGAGACAGCAAGGAAACCGGGCCGACAGCAAAAAGCTAACATTCAAAGCGACAAATAAAGCTAATCCACTAACTCACGACTCCTTCAACTACACGCTACGTGCTCGGCTGTCGGATCCGGAAACCGGGCTGCCAAGTGACAATAAACTACGTGAATACACTTGGCTCTATTGTAAAATAGAGACACACAAACGATTGTTAAGCTCACCTACACCGCTGTCAGGAACCATGTCTTTGATAGCGCACACGACCCAGCTAAGGCAGCTAACATGAGGACGCTAGCTTTCGGACAATGACACCACAAACATCTGTGAACCGGGATCACGGCACCGGATCTTCAGCTGCAGGCTCCTCGTCTCTGCATCTGGAGAAGTTCCACACGTTCTCTGCGGATAGGGAACAAACATGAACAAAGTTACACAATCAACCACCGGGTCAATGTCGGGAGACACACGAATCCGTCACAGGCTCAAACACATCACCATCCTTTGTCTACAAATTACAACAAATACACTTTCAACAAACATCTAAGTGAAACAAAATGTTTACCTACCTTCACCGTCGCGGTAGTGATTAGTGATGTGTCGTTAATGAACGTTTCGTTCATATGAACGAATCTTTCACATGACCCGGAAAGAACGAGTCATCTCGATGACTGATTCCTTCATTTTCATGCAGTACGTTCCCCGGCCACACGGCGGCTGCCCAAGCACAAAAGGAACAGGAAACAGAAATGATTCGTTCACGTTCACAGAATTGTACATGATTATTTGCATGGAGCAATTGCGAATTGTAGAAAAGAAATGAGACACTACTTTTTGATGTGCACAAGTGACACAATGAATGAACAGGTGGTTAGGTAGAGAATTTCAATTCTGATCTGAGAAATGTATTGAAGCGACTGAGAAAAACTGTCATACCAATAATGTTATCTTAAGATAACTGTTAAATTGAAGTATTATTAATAAATTCCATTATACTTTAGTATTATTATGTGTATACTTGGATTAACAGTTGGTTTATCACAGCCAGAGTTGGATTTCACTCATTTATTCATTGTTGAGAATAATAATAATATAATAATAATAATTTCCATATCAGATTGGACATAATGCATATCACATCACATAACACAGCTCTACATACATACTGTTACATGACAGTACATTGGATGTTACTCTGTGGTATACATTGGTGGTATACATATCCCACTTCTTTCTGCTTTGTTGGTGGGACAAAAGCAGTTGTCCTCAGGTGAACCACTGTACAATCATCCAGCATACATGTTGAATCATCCCATTGAGCCTATTACTCTATTCAACTATTGTCTATTAAACTAAGTTAAACATCAATCTCCTCTGTGCCACTGGACACTGCCTCCACCCAGCTGTGGTTGTTACTTCTGCTGTCATTTTCACTTCCTGGTACCAGAACCTTGACCTCTTTCATTGCAGACCTCTGTGCCACAGTGGGGCTCAGAGCACCTTCAGACTCCTGCTCTTGATTTGGCCTCCTACAGTTCCAGGGAAGAGGTAGGTGCCCTTTGTAACATTTCCAGGACAAAAGAACACCTGCAAATACTGAGAGCCA
>JAFBJQ010001315.1:0-27500 GCA_016785345.1 Trinectes maculatus
CGCGCCAAGCGACTCAAAGTTAGCGCAAATAGCCGCGAAACAACTGTGCTCAACGATTAAGTCTTTTTTCTCAAACAAAAGTAAAAATTTCAACATGTCCAAGCATCCCGACTCATAGCCACGTTATTAAGGTTTGTAATAAACAAAACCGCTTGGAAATCAGTCAAGATTTCAGCGAGTTAAGAGTATTTTTGATAATGCAGATAACTTACCTTCCGTCAGCTACCATAGGGCGTACCAGACTTCTATACTGTAGTAAGATGGCCGCCGTGTAGGGACGCTGGTGACTCCGCCTCGAGCCATTTAGCCTTTCTTATGTCTATGGTCTCACCACGCACCGCTAACGAAAACCCGGAAGTCGCTACTGCTGCTCGCCGCTTAAATCCACTGCTGCTCTTAGGCCGTTTGTCCCGTCACCGCCACCTGTAGGTCAGGAGAACAACTACAGGTCTCGGTCCAAATAATGAATATTCACGCTGACAATAATATTTACGTCAACTACATAAATATTTAGTGTTATTTGTGTCATTTGTGTTACATGTGTGTGTTCTACATGTCTCTTCAAACACTGAACAAATAAAAAAATAAAATAATTATCTTTTGTGGAAGACATTTAAGACTTTTACCATTTTGAGGCCCAAACATTCCAAAAACGATAAATAAATAAAAACACTTTGTTTCAGGTTTGTTAGAAATGTCTTTTTGTGAATTCTCACGGTAACAAACACAAAAACATTCGTCACCGCTACTGTTTGTGTCAGCTGATGCGTCTTTTTGTCACGTGACACTAGTTCGGAAGCTAACGGCTAACGGTGTTGTTTAGCAGTGACTGTGGATGACAGCCGGTTCTGACCGGGACAGCGACGTGGCGTCACTGGACCACGGTACCGCCTGTCCCCGGCGGTGCAGCCCCGGTCCTCTCCGGCCCTTTGCTCCAGCTCTTCTTCGCGTGCACTTGCTCAGTTATCTTGGTGACTTTTGCCCTTTATCCCGCTGCGACTCATGCTAGCATTTAGCCGGTTAGCTCTGTAGCTGGCTGAGAGAAGGACGGATCGGCGGCGGCGGCGGCTCTGGACGGGCATCGGCTGTGTATGAGATGGCATCGGTTCGTGTGGCTGTCCGGGTCAGGCCCATGGACAGGCGGTGAGTTCAGAGGTCAGAGGTCAGAGGCGTGGCTGTGTCCCAGCGGCTGAATCACCCTTTATTTTCAGCTGTTTGTACCTGGGAGGCAGAGCAGGTGAACACAGGAAGTCGTCATCATCATCGTCATCACCCTCACCTCATCTTCATCTGACAGATGTAACATGGCAGACTGTGTTCACAGTTAATACAAATTTAATTATCATCACAGTCATTTAAAACCAACACACGCTGTAGGGGTGTGTGTGTGTGTGTGTGTGTGTGTGTGTGTGTGTGTGTGAGTGTGTGAGAGAGAGAGAGATGAGTTCAGTCTTGGTTGTGGTGTCAGAATCAGGTTGACATCAGAGAACATGGTTGGGGGAATGAGTGTCCCATCAGTGTTTACATCAGGCGTCTCTGAATCTGAATCAGAATCAGAATCAGTACTTCATTCAAATGACCTATGACCTGGTGATGTGTGACCTTCACAGATGTGTGGATATGAAGCTCCTGCTCAGTCAACCTGTGTCTTGTAGATTTTGTTGTTGTTGTTGTTGTTGTTGTTGTTGTAGAGTGCGGGAACAAACTGATGTGGAGACAGTTAATGTGATCTAATAAAACCCAGCTGAGTAAACACATACAGGACTCAGGGGACAGGACTCCGGGGACAGGATCCGGGGACAGGATCCGGGTTCAGTCCTGTGGATTCTGGAGTCACACACCTTCTTATCCAACAATGATGTTAAAGTTCACTTCAGGTTGTGCTGTGGTACCAGAGGTCACATGGTTTGTGTTGGGAAACATTTCTTCAGCTTTCAAGAGACAAAACAGTCTTAAATGTTTATAGGCTTATAATCTGCATATAATCATCAAAGCCTGGTATCAACATGTTATCAGTACATATACGTTAGAAGTTACCTTTATTTTATTTTATTAATAGTTTACTTATTAAAAAAATTCTACAATTTTTCTAAAATCTTATGAATAAAAATACTTTTTATCTGCTCTCTCTTTTTCAGGGAAAAGGACCTGATGGCAAAGTGCATCATCAAGATGGAAGGAACCAAAACGTCCATCTCCAACCTGAAGGTTTTTCTTATATTGTTGTTGAAAATGTTCCGTTCACTTGACCTTGAAATGTTTGTAGCTGATTGTAGTTTGTGCTCTGACCCCCGAAGATCCCGGACGGCATTGCAGGAGAGCCGATGAGGGACAGAAACAAAACCTTCACATATGATTTCTCCTATGACTCGACAGACTGTAAAAGTTCTACATTTGTCTCCCAAGAAAAGGTAAATGCTCCTGTGTCTGTTTTTATCTCCCACATCAGCATCCGGAGAGTCTCTGGTTTGGGTTTCGGATCAGAGGGTCGGTGGTTTAGTTCTTTTTCTCGTTGCTGAGAGACTCTGTTCAGATGCAGGTGTGTGGAGCTGCTTCACAAGAAGAGAAACTAAAACATTAATGTTTGTCCTGTGCTTCCAGGTTTTCAGAGATCTGGGCTCTGATGTGCTGAGAGCTGCATTCGAGGGCTACAACGCCTGCGTCTTTGCCTACGGTCAGACCGGCTCTGGGAAGTCTTACACCATGATGGGAAATCCTGTAAGACCAAACCCCAGATGTGTTTAACGCAGTCATTCCAGATGTTAACTCGCCCTCACAGTGACTCCTCTCAGTGTGATAAGCTTCCGAATCAAATGGACTGATCCGTGTGCTGAGCTCGACTGATTTGGTCTCAGATGATAAGGCTAGAGAGTCCAAACCTGGAAAAAACAACACAAGGATTTTAACTGACACCTGTAAAGACAGTGAAGGAGAAGCTGGGACATCCAGTATTTAGTAGTATTTAGTAGTAGTACAACTGGCTCCATGAGACACTTGAAAATGATTCATTAAATGAAAATCCCTTTTGTTTTAACAACACGTGTAGACTCACTGCTGTGTCCTGCTGCTGTTTCATTGGCAGCATCATTCATTTGAAGATCCAGAGAATCATGTGAAGCGTGACTCTAACCGTAACGTGTTGACGCCGTGCAGTCATCTCAGCGCCGCTGCTGACTGACACCTGCTTGTCTCCTGGTTTCAGGGGGATGCAGGTCTGATTCCAAGGATCTGTGAAGGTCTGTTCAGCCGCATCTCAGAGGCGACTCGCTGGGATGAAGCATCGTTTCGAACAGAAGTCAGGTGAGACCTGATGTAGAGGAGCTGCTGCATCATGTCCACATCCACAGTCACAGACCTAAACATTGTCTGTTTCTGAACCTGATAAATACAAGTCGGTTAGTCAAACATCACGTGTCCACGTTTGTTTACTACACACAAGTTTGAAAGTAGTAACTATAGTAACAGTCCTGGAAAATCAAACCATCTGTTCTGGTTACATGATCTGTTCTGACACTATATTCTTTAAGGTATCAACCTCCATCCTCCTCCTCCCCATATCTTATCTCAGAGACACAGAAATGAATAATAATCAGTCAGAACTAATGTTTTCTGCTGCTTTTTGGCTTCAGTTACCTGGAGATCTACAACGAGAGGGTGAGAGACCTTCTGAGGAGGAAGTCCACTCAGACCTACAACCTGAGAGTCAGAGAGCACCCAAAAGATGGACCATATGTCGAAGGTGAAACCTAAACTGTCTGTCTGTCTGTCACATGCGACGTTTTTTGTTACTATGACACAATAACACCAACAAACTATAGTTAAATGACTGTTTTTGTCATTGGAGTCTGGTAAAACCGAACAGAGTGAACAACTCTTCTTCTCTTTGAATCTTGGAAGAATGTTGACATATGTCCTGTGTCATTTCTGGAGGTTCTGCAGGTTTACCATTTCACTGATATTAATTAATTATTAAAATGTGACAAAAAGTAGTAAAAGTAGGAAGAAAATTAATCAGATTGACTGATCTCTGTGTTCATGTGATGACCTCTGACCCTTCATCTTAGATCTGTCCAAACACCTGGTGCAGAACTACAGCGATGTCGAGGAGCTGATGGAGGCTGGAAACATCAATCGCACAACAGCCAGCACGGGCATGAATGACGTCAGCAGCCGCTCACACGCCATCTTCACCATCAACTTCACACAGGTCAGGACCAGGTCACTGACCTCAGAGAGCAAACAGTGAGAGACAGTGAAGTTCAAACGAGCTGCTGCGACGGACGCAACGCGTGGCGCTAAACGAACACTTTGTCTGTCAGGCCAAGTTCGACGCAGAGATGCCCAGTGAAACAGTCAGTAAGATCCACCTGGTTGATCTGGCTGGAAGTGAGCGAGCCGACGCCACCGGAGCTACGGGCGTCCGACTGAAAGAAGGTGGAAACATCAACAAGTCACTGGTCACCCTCGGCAACGTCATCTCCGCTCTAGGTCAGAAACACACTCTTGCTTCTTCAGCTGTGACACATGGGTGGTTTTACATAAAAAGATTAACGTTAAAAGTCAGATCGGACTGTTTTCAGTAGTCTTCAGATGTTTAAATTAAAACCTCTCAGACAACATCAGAAAGGTGTGATGATGTTTCCTGTCTGTGTCCAGCCGACATGGCGCAGGACAGACTGAACACCAACCTGAAGAAGAAGCCAGTGTTTGTGCCCTACAGGGACTCGGTGCTAACATGGCTGCTCAAAGACAGCCTGGGCGGCAACTCCAAGACCATCATGATCGCCAGTGAGTCGCAAAGCAAACCTTTCCTCATGTCCGATCGATGTCCGATCGATGTCCGATCGATGTCTGATCGATGTCTGATCGATGTCTGATCGATGTCTGATCGAGACGGTCTGAAAATGTTTTTTTCCCCCCCATCACAGCCATTTCCCCTGCTGATGTGAACTACGGAGAGACGCTCAGCACACTGCGCTACGCCAACCGAGCAAAGAACATCATTAACAAACCAACCATCAACGAGGACGGCAACGTCAGGCTGATCAGAGAACTGCGTGCGGAAATTGCGCGACTGAAAGCTCTGCTGGTTCAGGGCAACCAGGTAAACATAACACTGAGCCTGTTGTTACCTCTTCAGGCCAGGAGGGGGCTTGAGTGTGAGGAGTCATGCTGAGACATGGAAGATATAAAGGTGAAAACGCGTGAGTCAGTGGTTTGTTGTGGTGAAGCTGTGACTCTGTGTGTCTCTGTCAGATCGCACTCCTGGATTCACCCACCGCTCTGAGCATGGAGGAGAAACTGCATCAGAACGAAGCCAGAGTGAGTCGCACGTTTCACACTGATGATGTCAGAGCCGCGACTGAATGACTTCATCTGTGATAAGAATCCCGACTTAAAGGCTCAGATTCTGTTTTTATCATGATTCAAAAATACAAAGGTTCTCATTCATGAAAAAAGCCTCACGACGATTCAAGTCCACAGTGTAAACCAGTGATCATGAAGTCATGTGATCTGTGGCTGTTGATGTTGCAGGTCCTGGAGCTGACGAAGGAGTGGACCAACAAATGGAACGAGACCCAGAACATCCTCAAGGTGAGAATGACCAGGATGGATCACACACACACACACACACACGTTCAGACAGATTCACAAATACACATCAGCTCGGGCTTCACCCACATCGATGCTTCTGTGTTTTTGAAATAAAACACAACCCAACAGTTTGTTGCTCCAACAAAACAAACCCCTGCTCTGATGTTCACCATCAACGTGACTTGTTCAGATTTTCTGTCACTAAGCAACCAACTGCAGAGAAGACAGTTTGCTTCCTGGTTTACCAGAACACAGCTGTGTAAGACGTTCTCATGAGATGAAACAGTAAACAGGATCAATCTGCTGCTGCAGGAGGAGACTCTGGCTCTGAGGAAGGAGGGCATCGGCGTGGTGTTGGACTCGGAGCTGCCCCACCTCATCGGCATCGACGACGACCTCCTCAGCACCGGCATCATCCTGTATCACCTGAAGGTCTGAGACATTTCCTCTGTAGATCCACTGACCAGGAGGAGTTTGACAGGTGGTTCAATCAAGTTCCAGGAGCTGAATCGGAGTTTGTGTGTTTGCTTGTCCTCAGGAGGGTCGGACATATGTGGGCAGAGAGGACGCATGTACGGAGCAGGACATCAGTGAGTCACATCGCCCAATCCTGTCCTGTCACAGATGTCACAAACATCATTCATCCTCTGTCCATCCCTGGCTACAGCAGGTTCATCTTGTCTTTTATTCCTTCAGTCCTGCACGGTCTGGACCTGGAGAGTGAACACTGCATGTTTGAGAACCAGAACGGCACCGTGACCCTGGTGCCGCTGGGTGGAGCTCAGTGTTCAGTCAACGGGGCTCAGGTGACGGAGCCGTCACAGCTCAACCAAGGTGAGGAGTGAACATCAGACGAGGATTGTTGGTTGGAGTGTAGGAACAGCGAGTAGTCGTGAGTGAAACATGTCTCCCGTCGTCGTACAGGTGCTGTGATCCTGCTGGGCCGGACCAACATGTTCCGCTTCAACCATCCAAAGGAGGCGGCGAAGCTGAGGGAGAAACGAAAGGTGCGTTTGTGTTGAAGTTGAACAACGCCTCCGATGAAAATGTCCAGCAGGATGCTATTCAAATGAACAGATTAACTGACGAATGAATGATGACCTCTGACCTTTGCCCTCTCAGAGTGGTCTGCTCTCCACGTTCAGTCTGTCTATGACAGATCTGTCCAAGTCCTGTGAGAACCTGTCCACTGTGATGCTCTACAACCCGGGGTGAGTGACGAGAACGTCAGCACACACACCTCACACACCCCTCAGTGACATCACACACACCCCACCCCTCAGTGACATCACACACACCCCACCCCTCAATGACATCACAGCCTGCAGGTCACAGGTAGATTTGCTTTTCAAGCTTCAGTGAGGAGTCTATGTTCATCCAGTCTGATGAAGAGTCGGATCAGACTCAGTCTCAGCAGTGAAGACAGTCAGTGTCCTGTTTTCTGTTTACGCTGTGGTTCAAGCCTCTGGAGTTAACTCTGTCCACCATGTCCTCTTGACAGTCTCTTCACACAGAAGGGCCCCGTCTTCCTCAGGTAGACTCAGCCGTCCACTTTCTGTCCTCACTGTCCTGTGTTTGACACAAAGACGTTTGTTGACTTGTCCAGCTAAACCCTCCTCTCCTGTATTTCATTATTATTTACATCGTCCTGCTGCGTTTGTCTCTGTTTGGAAACTCCTCATTGCTTCTATGGCTTTTCACCACGTGTCGAGTGCTGCTGTCTCTCACTCTGCTTGTTGTCGGTTGTTGGACGTCTGAGCCTGCTTTTGGTTTTGGAGCTGATGGAGTGTTTTGTCTTCTCAGGTTGGAGTTTGAGAGGCAGCAGCGAGAAGAGCTGGAGAAACTGGAGCTGAAAAGGTACAGGAGTCTTTATGTTAGAGACAGCGTCCTCACATCACAAATGAATCTCCGTTTGTTGGTTTCTTGTCGTAGGAGGTTGATCAAAGAGATGGAGGCAAAGCAGCAGAGTGAGAAGGCGGAGCTGGAGCGCCTCCAGCTGGAGGTTGAGAGTCAACGCAAAGAGTCCGAGGAGGTGCAGCAGCGAATTCTGCGTCAGGAGGAGAGCCTCCGCCGCCGCAGCCAGGACATCGAGAGCCGCCTGCGAGACTTCCTGGCTGAGAAGGAACGCTTTGAGGAGGAGAGACGCTCGGAGATCCAGGGAGAGGAGCTCCAGTGGCGGCAGCGGCGGAACCAGCAGCTGGTGGGTGAAGCATTGGAGGAGCAGGATGAGGAGCAGCGGCTGCAGCAGGAGGCCGCAGAGCAGACTGAAATTTACCGCCAGCTGACGAGGCTGAAGAGGGAGCGCGAGGAGCAGAGGCTTCGTCTGGAGGCTGAACGCCGGCGGCTGGAGGAGCAAGAACGAGAGCAGCTGAGTCTGGTGGGGAGGCTGGAGGAGCAGCTGAGGGAAAAACACGAGGCAGCCACCACACTGTTGACCCAGGAGGACGCACGCCGCCTGGAGGAGGAGCGACGAGCACTGGCCGAGATCAGAGGAGCACTCCTCCGTGCCAAAGAGGCCGCAGAGCGGCCAGATGTGGAGGACGCCGGCGAGGAGGCGAGATCTGCTCAGGCTCGATACACAGAGTTCAAGGCGGCCCAAGTGAAGGAGCTGGGCCAGCTGGAGGAGGGGCTCCATCAGCAGAAGGAGCGGCTGGAGAAGGAGGCGGCTGCTGAGCGAAACGCAGTGCTGCTCCTCACTCACAGCCTCAAAGACCGACAGCAGCAGCAGAAGGGAACGCAGGAGAGCATGGCCGCCTGCCAGGAGGAGCAGCTGCTCAGACAGGCAGAGCACAGGCTGCAGTTCAAGGAGCAGCAGCTGACCAGCCTGTCCGACGGCCTCCTCCCCACGCTGGCCGAGGAGAAGCAGAGAGCCATGGAGGTGCTGGAGCGCAGCTGCACAGGTGGAAATGGGAACCGGGACGGTCCACTAGGACTGGACAACACACTGTACCAGGTGGAAAAAGAGCTGGAGGACAAGGAGGAGAAACTGAACCTTCTCCTGCACAGATCTCAGCAGCTCCAGCAGCTCCAGGAGACCTACGAGTTCACAGCCAACGTGGCCCGGCAGGAGGAGAAGGTGAGGAGGAAGGAGATGGAGATCCTGGAGTCAAAGGAGAAACAGCAGAGGGAGGCGATGGAGCAGGCGGTGGCCCGGCTGGAGAGGAGGCACTCAGCTCTGAGACGCAGCATCTCCCTGGAGCCTGACACCGAGGAGCAGAGGAACCTGAGGGTGGTGGAGCTGGAGCAGCAGAGGTCATTGTTTTATAGAGGCTGGATTTATAAGACGCGTCTCAACACCGTTTACAGCTCAGCATCTTGTCCTCTTCTGCAGGGTGGAGCTGGAGATCCAGCAGCTGAGGCAGAGGATCAGCGAAGGGGAGGAAAACAGCAGGAATCACTCCATCAGTAACGAGGAGAGAGCGAGTCACAGCGGCTCTCCGGTCGGTCACATCCAGAGTCTGAACACGCTGCTGCCGCTGTCAGACGACAGGTACTGCACATAACAACCGGCCCCTGCATTACTTCACTGTGAAATAATAGTGACGTCACTGGTGCTAATTATCAAGGAGAGAATGCGAATTTAAGAAAACAGGAAATCATTTAGCAGACAGTAAATAAAAAGTTTCCCTTAAAGAAATCTAATCTGATAAACGCATGTTTTTAATATTGTCGAGTCAGTGAAATGTGATATCATTTACCTTTTTTTAATATTGATTGTGAAACATTTTCTAAAATGTAATGTTATCGTCTGTTCCTTCATTTTTTAATTCAATGTATTTTCATATGCGTGTGTGTGTATGTGTGTGTGTGTGTGTCTGTGTGTGTGTCTGTGTGTGTGTATTGTATGTAGTTTATATGAGTTTTCTGTCTGGTATTGACTGTTTGTCATTCATATTTGTTACAGGATAAATGCTTACATTGAGGAAGAAGTGCAGCGACGACTACGTAAGATGAACCTTCTGAGAGGCGGCGGTGGTGGCGGCGGCGGCGTGGAGGATCTGTCTCAGTCCTGTGAATCTCTCACGGTGAGAAACTGTCACATGCTGAGTTTCACCTGTGGGCTGAGATCTTAGTGTTCAGAGCAGATACAGTTTATGTTCAGATATGATGTAATGTATGTTCAGAGTCATATCGTATCTTAATGTGAGCTGATATTTAACCCTGCAGGACGAGGAGGACGTTAGGTCACCAGATGAGGTAAGACCAGGATCCACTGGCTCATGAAAAAATGAAGAACATGGAGTCGATTCCCTCAACAGTCAACAACAGGAATCCAGGTGACGTTCTTGTTCTTTTTCAGGATGATGAGAAGTTGCAGAACGTGAATCCAAGGAGGCTCAAATATGAGGTACGACAAGTATCTTGTACTGATCAATCATCAATCAACCAATCATTAAAAAAAAAATCTACAATCATGCTATGTGTTTATAATGCAGTGGTTCTATATCTCTGCAGGAATCAGTACATGAACATGATTCCCCATAAATCATTAGAAATCAAATGTAACTCTGAAGAGAAATAATATCTGATATCAGCGGCTGCTTACCTGGACACCCGATACGACAGCTCACTGTCAAAGGGCGTTAACCCACTGCATGAGACGTAGACAAACAGATAATAAAGCACCCCGAAATGATCCAAAATGACACCGTTCATCACAAAGTGGAATCAAACATGAGTGAAGTGGTATTTTCAGATTCTTTTCTTCAGTGAAACGGGGAGCGAGGTGGTGTGAACACAAGGTAGTGATGTGAGCACCATCCACCTCGTCACTGAAGAGGTCGTTATCATGAAAATCGTCTCGCTCATGTTTGTCTGGAATTTAAAGATGACTAAAGCACTTTGGGAGAATTGTCCTAGACCTTCTCTAATTTGCATGACAAACCTCCTCACACAGTTCATTTTGAATCACTAACCATCCACCTGTGCACCTGGCGATGAGCCGTCTGTAATTCTCAGTGGGCTGAATGATGGATTTCAGTATAATTGGAAGAGCCTTCACGTCCCTGTTGGTGATGTAGTCATGGACTCCCCCTTGTGCACACAGAGAGCCGGCGTGTTGGGGACTAGCAGCCCGTCTGTGGAGCTTGAGGCAATGTCTCCTCCTAAGGTCAAACAAAACACACCAGAAGAATCAGATGATCTCCAAATAGTACTTCACAAAGAGGAAACACGAGTTTCCATGGCTGAAGTGTCGACAGAGAAAAAAGAACCTCACCTAGATACTGGAACAATCCCATGTTGGCAAAGCGGAGTCGGTTTTCCTTTAGGAGAAGATGCTGCTGGTAAACTCTGTATGAAAAACGCTGTGGGTGACAGATTAGATGAAAATGAAAATATGACCATTACGATTAGGAATAACTGTGTCTGTGTTGTTCCTGATGACGGACGGGTTGAGAGCAGAACAAAGGAGTTTCTTTTGAGTCAATGTCCTCACTCTTACTCAGAAGAAAAGATGGTGGAAGAGTTTGCTGGTGATGACTCATCCAGGTCACAGAACTCTGTTGATGGTTCTATCACAAGGAAGGAAAATGTTAATGATCAGAGAAAGCACGAGACAGACACAGAAGATGGGAAAGCTGCAGTGAAGAGCAGATACGTTTTGGAATATTTTGTTGGAAAACTGTCTGATGCCTACAAAGATGCACATAGAAGGCTGCAGCGCACACGGGACATCATTCAAAAAGTAGATGTAGGTGAGATGAAGACCGTCCTCTCTCATTATGTGACCATGGTGTCCAAAGAACTGCCACTGATTCATCGAATCCAGGTAAAACCACAGCCAGAACTCTGCAGACCTGCAGAACGCAAAGTCTGTTTTGTTGATCTGTTGAAGGATCAGGCTCCTAGTTCTCCTCAGAATACCAGAGGAACTGCGATCGTGGGGCTCCCAGACTGGCCTGAAGGATCTGTGACCTTCACAAACGAAACTCCTGAGGTTTTTCGTCAGAGCCTGGTGGAGATGCCACCAGTCTTGGCCGAGCTACAGGCATGTTCATCCACAGAGATGCTAAAAAAGTTAGAATATCTGTCTCCTCAAAAGCAAGTTGGTAGGTGTCTGAGTATCTTCTGGGTCAAAACAGCCAACGTTGAGCAACCCATTCCAAAACCTGGGTGCCTGCTTTTGTCAGAAAAGGACATAAGAATCGTCTCAACTAGGACAGATTCCAAGGACACGTTGGCTGTTAATCATCATTTTAATCTCCCTGAAATCAAGAGGGTCCAGATTAGTTTGGCAGGGCAGCACATCCGTCTAAGTGGCGGCACAGAAGACGCCATCTTGGCCATCTTCACCCACAGCAAAGAGCTCACCCAGGAGTTCTGTAAGGCTTTGTTGAAGGCCGTTGCTCCTGAAAAGTTCTCCAAAGGGACTGAAAGTCACCCGTTACTTTCCGGTGACCTCATGGACCTCTCCCTGGACTGGACGTCTACTGTTCCAGATATCATCCTGGATAGCGGCCTTCACGTGACCTCCAGATTCAAGCGGGTCCTGGCAGACTTGCTCTACATCATCCACGGCAACATGGATGGACCTGACAAACCTTCCCTTGCTGATGTTTGTCCTCTTCTCTACACCAGTGCCAAGGTGGTGAACTCCACACGAGCGCCCCAGGATGCCATCTTTCACTTCCTCCTCACAGATACGCATGTTGCTCTTCTCCTTGAGGATGGCGTCTTTCACCCAGTTCCCCGTGGCTCCAGTTTGGTCCCTGTTCAGCCTCAGTTTCAGGGTCTTGAACTCCGCAGGCGATCGGACATCAGATGTCTGCTTGTGGGGCAGAAAGAAGGCTGTTTAGTGGTCGATATCGTATTTTCAAATGATAAAGCACAAGCTCTGCAGCAGAGGGAGGAGTCTTGGCTGGACTCGGCCAATGATGACAGCCATCGGTGCCTTTCCTGGAAGCTATGCTTTGGCTGTACCTCAGAAGCTGTGATGCTGATAAACCATCTGTGTACCTGAGCATCACACCTGGAGGACTTCACCTGAAATGATGTGCAAAGACAGCCATCTTAAACGTGTCCAAAAAGTTCCTTTTCATTCCGCTGTTAAAGAAACGATCACGCACAGTATGTTAAATAATGACTCCTGACAGAAGGTCAAAGGTCAAGTCACGGTTAAATGAGAAACAATAAAGTGATTTGAAACATTTTAACTATAATGTAATTATGTGAAATGAGATAAGCTCGGCATCTAGTTTACCTTCAGTCACAGTGAAAGAAGATAAAGTCTCTTTAACTCTATGAAAACGATGTCTTGGTTTTGTCTGTTTACTGTTTCTCATCATTTATTCTCTTGAGTTTTGATCACATTGTTTCATCTCATGATGTCAATGTAAACAGATACAATAGCAAGAGTAAGGAATAAAGTTGGATTGATGATACAAAATTCTGACTTCATGGCAAACGTTTACTCTTCAGCGCCTTTTCTTCCATTTTGTCACCTTATCTCCTTCACTTCCTCTGCAGCAGTTAGTTTGTCGTTCTCTCAGGACGAGTGCCGACGGCCTCCAGGAGCCTCTGAAAGTTTGCATCCCTCGTTACATTCTCCGTGGGCAGGGCAAGGACGAGCACTTTGAGTTTGAGGTGAAGGTGAGTTCATCCAGCCACGTTTCTGTCTGTGCTAAATGTGCTAAGTCAAGATCCTCCTGTTTTAATCAGTGAAGAATCCCTTGTATTCCCAGTTAGTTGTCTGTCTTTGTTTACTACTTGTCCATTAACTTGCATTGAACTTTCTCAGATCACTGTGATGGATGATACCTGGACTGTTTTCAGACGTTACAGTCGTTTTCGGGAAATGCACAGGAGCCTTAAATCAAAGTATCCAGAGGTGAGACAGTTTTCCAGACGACTCGCAGGTCAGAGTCTGTCGTCGTGTCTGATGTCTGTGGCGTTGTGTTTCAGCTGGCAGCGCTCGAGTTCCCACCAAAGAAGTTGTTTGGAAACAGAGATGAGCGGATGGTCGCTGAACGACGCAGCCACTTGGAGGCAGGACATTTCAGCACAGCGCAATCCAAACATCACATTTGAGTTTAACATCAGAGACGTGGAAATGGTGGGTCATTCTGTGCATTTGTCGTTTTTTTTACAGCGTTACCTGAGGAACTTGTTCCGGGTGATGCTGGCGTCCTCCAGCTCTCCTCTTAGAAACGACACCGAAGGCGGCATCGGTCTGTCCAAACACACCGTCTGTGTGTTCTCGCCGTTCTTTAAGAAAGGCGTCTTCGAGTACAGCAGCCACGGCACCGGCTGACTCCGCCATGTGGCCTCTCAGTGCCTCACACCTCAGAAGATCAGAGGATGGAAAGGTCACAGGTCAGTTTCCTCTCTTGTGTCCTGGACGATGAAGGTGGGCGCCACTCAGCTTTGCATTCACGTGGAAACGGCGTCTGTTAAAGTAGAAAACGAATGGGTGACTACAAACAATAACTGTCACAGCCTGTGTTCAGAAGGAAAACAACAACAAGACGACGAGTGAGTGTTGAAGTGAAGACAAGAGAAGTGTGTTTGTGAGAGAACGGTTCCAAACACATCAGCTGATGCCTACTGTTCCTGCTGACATCACTACCTCACATCTCTCCAGGTTCCGACGTTTCACACAGTGAAGAGCAGTGAAACGTGTCGATTAGTTTACACAGCTAATTCTTTTGGAAAAGATCAGTAGTTTGTTAAAGTATGAAAGTGTTGTCGGCTCAGTGTGATTCGTCATATTGAAACACGTGAACCTAAAGAGAAGCTGGAATGGACACTGGATTATAACTTCACGGAGACATCACTTTTTCATTCATGCTGTTTGTTTATTATGCAGAAACATTTGCATGTAGCCTGTTCGACATTGTTTAGTTTCAGCATTGTGTTGTTGTTTATGTTTGTCGCGCCTGACACTAAACGTACCACATAGCATCAGAACAACCAATGACAGAGCATTTCCTTCAGGACCCACACTGTGCGTCTGCCGTGTACAATGTAAATAAATGTAATGTACAGAATTTTTCTATATGCTCATATACATGTGTTGACATTGAATATATCAGTAAAGGAACAAGGCAGAGTGTGTGTGGGCTGTGTTCATGTTACTGACAGGATGTGAGTGTCTGCTTCCAGCAGGTAAAACTTCAGCACTTTACTTAAATAACGCAAACAGAAAGATCAAAGCTACTGTTCATTATTCATAACTTATCATTGGTTTTTGCTTAAAGGAACAAACCGTACTGAAAAGAATCTGAATGGAAACATGAACACACACAGATTAAATCTGTGTGTGTTCAGAAAGCAGGTTTAACAAACTCTGAGTTTAAACCTGATCTCTGGGTGGACTAACTCTGAGCCGTCACACAGAACAGGTGATAGAGTTCGGGCCCTGTGATTGGCTGGAGACCTGCCCAGGTAGTAACCTGCCTCTCACCCTGTGTCTGCTGTGATTGGCTCCAGTTTCCACAACCATCTAGACAATAAGCAACAGAACGACTGACTGAATGAACTCTGGCTTAAGTTAACCCAGAATAAACCAAATGCACAGGGTTAGCTTTACAGGCTTCGTTGCCATAGTAACTGACTCAGGGTTCAGCTGAACCTGCTCTCTGGGGCCCTGGTGCAGCAGATGAACCTGGGTTTGGTTCAGTCGGTGTTTGGACTCTGGATCTGCTCCTGGGGCCTGAAGGCAAAGTCGTGCAGAGGGACGCCCAAAGCACTCAGCTTCTCCATGCAGCTGTGCAGCAGGTTGTTGTACTCCTGCAGGATGCATGTTCAGATCATCACCACAGGAACTGACTCATCACTGCTGCATAGTTTAATTAGACCAGATCACGCTCATTCACCTGGCAGTCTCGACCCGTGTCCTCCTCTAGGACCCTGATGGCAACTTGTCTGGATGCAAAGATCTCCTACAAGAAGAGAAACTGCAGATGTTAACCAAAAAAACAAAGATGTCTCCTCACAGGAAGCTGCCAGTGTGGAGATGGTGACATCACATCACATCCCACCTCCAACTTGTTTGCCACCCGGCTGCCTGCCGTCTGGTCTGCAGTCGGGTCTGTGGCGGCGGCGGCGGTGGCGGCAGCAGAGAGAGCGGCGTAGAGCTGAGCCTCCTTCTTCTCGACAGTTTGTATCAGAGCTTTCAGCTTCATCTCCAGCAGCTGCTCCTTCAGTCTGCTCGTCTGCTGCAGCTCCAAGATGGCCTCTGTCTGTTTCTTCAGCAGCTCGTCACGCTCCCGCTGAACCTGCAAACAGCGACACGTTTACACCATCACGCCTGCTGCCACGCTGAAGGTCACGTGACAAACGTATGTTACCTTTTCAAATGCCTGCAGCAGCAGCTCGTGCTCCACCGTCAGATCCTTCAGCTCCTGTTCTGTCACCTTCGCTCGAGCTTTGATCCTCTGTCCCATTTTCATAATGTGAGTGAGACAAAAACAACGCAGTCAGCGACTTATGAGGCAAACTTTTAAATCAAAAACACTGAAGGAGAGTCTCGTGATACATTCAGAGCCCTGTGCAGTGAACGCACCACCATGTGGGCTCTGGTCTGGTTGTAGTCCTGCAGCTGTTGTTGGAGCTCAGGCAGCTTCTTCTCTGCTTCCTGCAGAGACTCATGCAAACGTTTGTTCTCCTGCTGAGCGGCTGAAAGATCGTTCTCTGCTCGAGACAGATGCTTCTGCGCCTCTGCTGCCTCCTCCTGACAAAACGAAGAACTACATGAACAAGATGTTCCTCATCCACTTCCCCTCACAGAAGAATACGTGAAGTTTGTCTCTCACCTTCAGCACCTTCTGATCTGCCAGCACTTTGGTCTGAACGGAGGAGTAATATTCTTCAGCAGCTCTGAGAGCTCGCTTGTGGTCCTCCATCAGGTCCACGATGCGGCCCTTCATCCTGTCCTCCACCTCATTGACCTCTGACCTCCGCTTCTTTCCCTCCGCTTCGACCATCGCCTCCATCTTCTTATGATATTTGACTTCGATTTCTATCATAATAAAACAGAAGATGGAGTTCGGGAGCTTGTGTTTTAATACACATCAAAATAAAAACTGTCTTAAAATACAAGTTTACATGCAGTTTTTATACAACACAAGTTTTAATAATAACATATTATCTGAATCTGTGTGATTTATTTCCTTATTAGCATTTGATTTGTGTTACAGTTGCAGACAGATAATGGGTTGATCTACATTTATCAATCACTTCTGAATATCTCATTTATTTGCCGCTCAGGTTACTCACCTCTGAGTCTGTTGCCGTAGTAGTTGCTCAGCTCCATCAGCTCCACCTGGTGGTTCTGTTGACGTATGAAGAAGCTCGTAATCATAAAACAAACCTTCAGAGAAGGAGACGAAGACAGAGACTATTTTTAGACATGAACTTACCAGTTTTAACTCCTTGATGCCGGTTTCGTTCTGGATTGTCTTCTCACGGGCGTCTGCCTGCAGACTGCGCAGGTCCCTCTGAAGGCCGACCTCTGACCTGGTGTGCTGGGTCTGGACCAGAGAGGCAGCGGCGGCCGTGTCCATCTTCAGCTCGGAGACGGTGTTGTGGTGCTCAGACAAGACGTGCTTCAGCTTCTGCTTGTACACCTGAAAGCCAGATGTCACAGGTGGACTTCAGAGGTGAGCATCATGCATCAGTCACAGCAGAGTTAGTGACTGCAGATATGATTCAGACAGGATGCAGAAAAGTGATGATGTCATTTCCTGCCGGTGATATTTACAGAGAAATGGTATCATAAAGTGTGTGAATTTATTTGTGTTGATGATTATTTCTAATCTTCATTTAGGTTTGGTCACTTTTAAAACCAACCACCAAAAACCAAATGTATTGATTATCAATGGAAACGTTCTGGAGGTCAGCTGCCTGTCAGTGAGGCTCCTCACAGGTCGACCAGGTCAACGCGTCGCTCACACTGATCTCCACTCGGTGGCGCTCCTTGGCCTCCTCTCGCTCCCTCTCCCGGTGTCTCAGCTCCTCCTTCACCTGCTCCAGGTCTCTCCTGGAGATCTCCCACAGCGCCTGCACCTTGTCCTTTTCCAGCTGGAAGTAGCTGCGCTCCTCACGCTCCCTGTCCAGCTCCTCTCTGAGGCGAACGATATGCTCCTCCAGCTGGACACACACACACGCACACACACACACATCTGAGGGGTCAGGGGTCAGGAAGCATATTCAAGGACCAGCATCAGATAGAAATACTTCAGTGCATGTTTGAAGTACTTGTTCTTAAAGTATAGTTCTGTGAGTAAAAGTACCTGCAGGCAGCGTCTGTGTTTAATGAGGAAACTCCAGACTTCACTTTTATTATTCAATAAATAATTCATTGATTCTGATATTGGCTTTTAGTCATTAATGCTGAATTAGCAAACACCTGGGACACATGACCCCTGACCCGTGAGGTCAGTCTCAGGGTTAGCAGCTGCTTTAAACGTTGTAAACGGGATGGTCACGTGTCATAGCATGTTGACATGCTACAATAATAAAAGCTTTACCTGTAGCGTGTTGCTTTGTGTTACTCACACACAGAGGCACACACACACTAACAGGGTTTCGTCTCACGATGGCCTGAAGCCCAGGCTAAAGCTAGCAGCGTTAGCATCGACCCGTAGCTCTCACCTGGTCTTTGGACATGTCCTCGGTGGACAGACCGTCCACCACCGCAGACGTCTTCCGGTTCCCGGCCTTCTCTCTTTTACCAGTCGGCGCCTGGAAAACAAACAGATGTTTAAATACGCCAGCAGGCTAATGCTAAGCTAACCCCGCTAACCGAGTCGTTACAATCACGTGTCGTCTAAAATAAAACATCGGACAAAAAGTTATTCGAATGAAAAGTTTGTGGTGAAAAGTCAATGTTTACTCACCATCATGAACCAGAAGCTGCAGCCTCCGTTAGCCGTTAGCTCCAATCAAACACAGCCGCTGCCATGACAACGTCATCACGTGTACGCCGGAAACAGCTTTTCAAAATAAACTTCACGTACAACGTGTTTCCATACAAAACGAGCAGATACTAAACGAGATGAACCTACAGCCAATTCACACTTTGATCAAACCTAATCAATCAATCGCTTAATCGATAGCTAGGTGTCTCAAATCATCCAAAGATAAACACTGAACACAGCTGCTACAGTAACGATGATGTAATGATGTCACCCAGCCATTACACATATCACTGTAGTGGAGTATTATTTTTTACACTGAGTCAAAGATCTGAGCATGAACACTGAACGCTGACTCAGACATTTACCTGCACAACGACACCATCAATCAGTTACTGACAGTGAAACGACAGGAAAACATGGCTGCTGTGCACGAGAGGCGTCAAGGGAGCGGTTTGGAACGCGTCCCACAGACTGAAGAGACACTGACTCTGCTGATTGTGTTTATTTATTTAGAGCAGCTGACCTCTGACCCCAGGTCCCATCTGTGGGTCCGTTCAGCCTCCAGAACACATGACTGTATCATCTCCATCACAACACAACTACACCGAGATAAAGAGCACACAGACAGACTCAGTGTGTGTGTGTGTGTGTGTGCGTGTGTGTGTGTGTGTGTGTGTGTGAGTCAGAGCTGACGGGTTATTGGCTGCTTCCTGTCTGCAGTGGATTCTGGGCGCGTGTATACACACACACTCATCATCACACCCTGTGGTTTTCAGTTTGTTGACCACGACACTGTGTGCGTCACTGTCGGGTAGAGCGCAGGTGTTGTGTGGTGTTCAGGTGCGGACGTTTCCTTCTTCGATCTCCTCGTAGATGACGTCGTCTGCACCATTGTCGCTCTCGCTGTTTGCTCTCCTCCCTGAGGAGGGCGCTCTCAGGGTGAAGACGCACAGCACCAGAGCAGCTCCTATGACGACACCAGCAGGGATCTTCCACACGTCCCACAGTTGGTTCTCTGTGTCTGCAGCTCTGTCCTTCTGCTCTGACCCCTGGACACGGCCTGGTCCACGCCGCCCTGGTGCCGCTGTCTGAGGCAAAGCGTTGGCGTCTGCGACCACCTCCAGATACGCCGTTCTTCTGCCGTTACAGAGATACCATCCACTGTCCCAGCTCCGGACGCTGCGGATGACCAGTGAGTTGTTTTCCAGGGAACTGCAGCGTTTGTCCCGCCTGTCCTCGAGGCCGTTTGAGACGCTGAGAAGAGTCACAAGATTCCCGTTGACGACGCGGCTCCAGGACACATCTCCAGCTCCGTGAGGACAGGGCAGCGTGGCCACTGTGTCCTCCAGCACGGTGATCTTACAGGTCTCTGCTAAGAGACAAGACACAAGTAACATCCTGTGATTTGACGTCTTTGACAGAAACACTGTGTGGGACGAGTGTCGACGTTACCCTCGTCTTACCAGCAGAGAGAAGACAGAGGAGGACAAACATGTCTGCAGCCTGACGATGGAAACACACTGACAGGAAGTTTGATCATGATTCATCTGTGAGTGATCCATCACACTGCTGACTCCCCCCCCCCCCCCCCCCCCCCCCCCCCCCCCCCCGCGCCCCCCCCCCCATCAGACCTGGTAGGAAGCAGAGCCTCTGTGACAGGAAGTCCAGGTATTTTGGTCCAGGACGCTGTTTGTTTGCTCTCACACCTGTGACCCTGACTGTCCACACGCACACCTGAACACAGCGTTTATCTATACACTATAGATCTAACATCGAATATCTAGGATCAATATCCTAGATATAAGGTCAACCTTTGACCTTTTGGATATAAATTCACAAACTCACATTGCTACATCTGTCTCTGGTCTGACCCTTGTCCCGCCCACAATAACAAACCGGTCACGTTGATATTCACGTCACTGCTCAACTTTATTCCTGAAAACACAGCAGTTATATCTGACCTCTGACCTGCCAAACAAATCACATTCCTCCATATACACTCTGTTATGAACAGTCGCAGTGCGACGCCTGTGCATCAGCGCCAGTGTCTACGACTCGTCTGTCCTGATTGGCTGGTCCATCTTTGACAAATCCCTGAAGGACGCGGTGGCCGAGCCTCGCTTTGCCGGTTTGGCCTGGGAAGAGGAGGAAACGTGTGTTAAGCCTGTGTGCGTCTGGACGACAGGTGACGTCAGCTGTTCACACCTGTCCTGTCTCACCTGTGAATCGTGAGGCTTCCAGCCAATCATGTAGAGGATCTCAAAGGTGGCAGGAATGGAGCCGTCCTCGTTCCCGTACATCTCTGCAACATTCCAGACAAACACAGAGGTCATTTATCACCAACACACACCAACCATCCTGCTGAGGTTGAAGGTCAAAGATCATATACATTCTATACCCTCTGTGATGATGCCATTTTAGTTTCAGCTGTTTGTGAGTATCAGCTGTTTGTGTTGTGTGTCACTTTGCGGTTGTTGTGTGTCACTTCTCTACACACTCACCTTTATAAATGGCTGCTGCAGCTAATATTGTGTCTCTGTGCAGAAGCGACCTCCGGTTCCAGGCACAGTTACTCTCACCCATACCTGCACAGCACGCAGATAACACACTGTGGTTCACTTTATTAGGGACAACACACTTTATCCTGTGTGCAGACACAGTGTCAGGTCGAGTGTTGTTTAGTAGCAGCTCAAAAACGTAAACACGTGTCCAACATGTCACATGTCACAGCTCTGATACCTTGTAAATCCATCATGACCTCCATGATTCCTGGATAATGAACCTGAACATCATCGATGTCCTAGAAGAGGGTCAGCAGTGACAACATTTAAGACACACACACACACACACACACATGCACACACACACACACACACATTTTTATCTTCTTTATTCCTTCTTTATATGGCTGGAATGTTTTTGAGGAGACGTTTGATATAAAACAGATTCGTTTTCGTTTTATACGTTGACTTTTCTCCCGTCAGTCGTGATTCTGACTTTGCGCTCTCACCACAGTCAGCATGTTGAATCCAGCCTGGCCCAGCAGGTTCCCCAGGTCGGTGACGGCCGTGTAGGGGGAGACGTGGGGGGAGAATCCTCCCTCCCTCTCGGTCTCAGCCAGCTGCAGGGAACATCTCAGCTCGTACAGCGTCTCCCCGCCCACCATCGCCCCGATGAACACCCCGTCCGGCTTCAGCACCTGCTGGATCTGAGAGTCGGCGTGTGATAGGTCAAAGATCAGAGGTCACACATATATACACATAATGTCTTCACCAGCAAAACCGTGTTCATGTTGTTGCGGTGAACGTGACAAACGTATGAGACGAAAACATGTATAAGTATATGTATACAAGTATATGTATGAATTTGTGGTAAATTACCGTAAATTCCGGACTACAAGCCACTTCTTTTTTCACACGCTGTGAACCCTGCGGCTTATTCAGTGATGCTAATCTATGAACTTTTACGGGCTAACGAGCTTCATGCCGCCCTAACAATAAAAACACACTTTCCCTGTTTTTCTGCACATTACACACAGCGTCAGTATCCCATACAAAGCACATGTAAAAATATGCCATAACTTTAGTTCTACTCTGTCTATGGACAAAGTGTATATACGCGTATGTAAACTTACTTCCGCACTCGCGACACAAAATCAACCGCAGATTCTGCGACGCCATGTTTGGCGTCTGTTTCATCCTAAAGACTCAAACTGTGTTTCTTTCCACACCGGTGCGTGAACTGCGTCCACGGTGACGTGGTTTTTTAAATCTCTCTGTGTAAATATCTCATGTTACTACATGGACACCTGCGGCTTATATATGTACAAATCATGTTTTCTTCTTAAAATGTGTGGGTGTGGTTTATATACAGCTGCGCCTAACAGTCCGGAATTTACGCTAGTGTTTTCTGTTGTGAATGAATTGTGTGTTGGGACCTGTCTCAGGGCTCCGGGCAGGTCGTTGATCCAGTGCAGACTGAAGGAAATGAATCATCAACATGTCAAGAAAACAGTGAGCGTGAAGATGAGCAGAAACATGGCAGAAGCTGTGTGATGGACAAAGACAACAAATCACCTCAAGCTGCTCAGGACCAGGTCGAAGGTGTTTTCTTTAAAGGGCAGAAACTCTTCATCTGCCAGGACGCAGTGAGACGGGATCTCTGTCTGTCTGCTCCGCTTCTGAACACACAACCAGAAAGCCATGACAACTCATCTCATGTCCACAGAGGGACAGAGGGTTAGGGTTATGTGCCTCCTTTTACTTTAATTTGAGGTCATTCAATGTCATTCGTTTTTTCTCACGACATCAGGTCTGACATCAGCTCTGACTCTGACATCAGCTCTGACTCTGACATCAGCTCTGACATCACCTCTGACACGCCGTCACCTGTGTGTGTTTACACTCACCAGGGTTTTTTCTGATACGTCAGTCAGGAACAAACGCTCCACAACATCCTGAAACAGACAACAAAACACATGGGAAGTTGTTTTCTCTCTGAGAACAGTTTTACATGACTTACATGTGACACACACACACACACACACACACACACACACACACACACACACACACACACTCTGCTTAAATGCTCGGCGATGTGACTCTTCCCAGCACCAACATCCAGCGCCAGAGGAAACGTCCTGAGAAGATGATAAGAGAGAGGAACATGAGTCATCATCCTTATGAATAATAATAATAATAATAATAATAATAATAATAATAACTGTTATTATTATGATGATGATGATGATTCATGTGAGAATATTCTGACGTCTGTATCATATGGACGATGCTCATCATGAACCCACCTTGAAATGTCATAGACTCGATCAGCAACTTGACCTCCGACCTGCAACCAAACAAAGTGTGTGACGTATTATATCCATGTGTGTGTGTGTGTGTGTGTGTGTGTGTCTAAGATGTCCTGGATATAATAAATAGAGGCTGATGCAGAGACACGTCAGAGACATGGCCAGTGTCAGGTTTTACTGACTGACCCTGAACGCCTCGTACCTGGTCTCTCAGGTAGTCGTACAGGTGATGGTTGTGCAGTGATGAAGCCCAGTTCCTCTGCCTCCTCTTCATCAGCCTGTCGAACACATTCATGGCTCCTCTGCCGGACAGCGGCCTCCTCTGGCCGGCCTGCGCTCCGCCGGGGGCCGCGGGGCCCGGTGGGGCCCGCAGTGTGTGCGGGACTCTGCCGCAGACTCTGCGGATCATGATGCCGCCGCTGCGGGTCAACTGAAAACAGACGACGGGCACTTCCTGTCAGTGAATGACGTCAGAGCGGAGCAGGAGGGAAAACGTGGAACTGGATCAGCTGCAACATGTTCTCACGTCCTCAACGATCAACCAGTTTGACTCCTGTGACGTGAAAACCATCGAGTGTACTGAAGGATATGTTACTGGACGCTTACACAACACAGGTGTCGTCATCACAAATCGACGATTCACCGTTTGTCTGGTTCTGACAGTAACACAACACGGAAGTGACTGTTTGCTTTTCATACGAAATCATCGACACATTAATCAAACTACTTTAAAACATTTTACAGATTAAAAGATGAAAAACTAAATTATAGAACACTTTAGTAAAACACTTTGACTGACAGGGACAAATACTGTGGAAAACGCCTTTCAGTCTGTTTGTCCCACTCGGCCTCCCGTAGCAAGAGGTGGGCGGGGCACACGGCGGTCACGGAGAGGTGCATGCTGGGAAAAACACGTGTGGCTGAGGAAACACACGGTGAGTCTTTTTGTTTTCAACATCTGATTATTATGAACCTGTTGGAATGAATCTTTGTCTCGCGCACAGTTTGTTCTTTAACGTCATCGGCTGTACAGCAGCAGTGTGACGTCATATTTGTTTGACCGAGGAAACGAATAACAGATACTGTGTTTGTTTTTTTGACTAAATGAGATAAACAACGGGGCATTAAAGCGAATGACGTCACCCAACCGACAAAGTAAATAACTTCAATTCACCAGTTTTCACAAGTTTCCTTCAATCCGTCTCCATAGCAACAGGAGACAAAGCTTTGTGATGACGGATCATTACGCTTCACTGAAACAGGAAATACAGACATACATCTCCTTTGGTTTATATTCGTTTCGTAGTGAATAAAGATTATTTTAAGAATAAAAAATAAATAATCTTCTTCAGCAGGTCAAAGATCATCCAGACGCTGTTTGACAGGAGATCCATCCATCCATCCATCCATCCATCCAGGACGTTCTTCAACATGTCGTCCAGGAAGAAGCAGGGCGGTGACGAGCGCTTCCTCCGCGTCCAAAAGGACCCACGCTTCTGGGAAATGCCAGAGCGCGAACGCAAGGTCAAGATCGACAAGCGCTTCCAGTCCATGTTCCACGACAAGAGCTTCAAGGTGAAGTACACGGTGGACAAACGAGGGCGTCCCATCAACCACACCTCCGTCGAAGACCTGAAGCGTTTCTACAAGCTCTCCGACTCTGAGGAGGAAGAGGAGGGAAGAGCGGAGCGGCGCAGAGAGGAGTGTGAAGATGAAGGTGAGAGGAGGTTTGTTTATCTTATGCTCCAGATGTGGTGTCACCCACATGCAGATGTGATGTTGTGGTGCAGCAGCGTGGGATGACGGGAGGTGATGTTGATGGACGAGGAGCTGAATTCTCCTCAGACAATAATGAGAAATGATACAAATAAACTTCAGTCAGCTGATTTCTCTACCTGAAACACTCTGTCCCTCAGATGATGAAGATGATGAAGAGCGGCAGCAAAACGAGGACGAGGTCAGTGACAGCAGCAATGAGGAGGAGGAGGACAGAGATGATGATGATGAGGAGGAGGAGGAGGAGGAGAGGGAGGAGGCGGGTGATGGACCCCAGGCTGCTGAGGAGGAGTCTGGTCTGGACTCAGAGGAGGAGGACAGTGACAGTGACAGTGAGCCGGATCTGGCCCGGGGGAGGGGCAACATGGAGACCAGCTCAGATGAAGATGATGATGATGTGGACACCATACTGAGGAAAGAGGAAGAGGAGATCGAGCACGACTGGGGCGAGTTGTGCAGAGACGCCCCCCGCAGCGAGACGGTGAGCTGACGTCCAGAGTCTGATGTCATCAGTGATGCTGCTCACGCGCTGAACGTTGTCATTGTTTGTGTCGTTGTTTGTGTCGTTGTTTGTGTCGTTGTTTGTGTCAGGTGTCGGCCCGACTCGCCGTCTGCAACATGGACTGGGATCGAATCAAAGCCAGAGACCTGCTGGCTCTGCTCAGCTCCTTCACTCCTAAAGGGGGCGCCGTGCTGTCAGTCAAGGTACAATAAAAGATTTTCTCAGTGTTTCCCATTTCCATCTGTCCCAGTGTCCCACCCTCCCACAGCTGACTGTACGTCTGTCGTCATGACGACTGCGCCTGCGTGAAACAATGGCGGAAGGTCAAAGGTGATGGCATCAGGTGTGAGACAGTTAAAACATGCTGGGTGTTGTCGTCCAGATTTTCCCGTCAGAGTTTGGGAAAGAGAGAATGAAGGTGGAGGAGACGCAGGGACCGCTGGAGCTGAAGGCACTGCCCGACGACTCGGAGGATGATAACGACGAGGAGAGGTAATACACACATACACACACACACACACATACACACAGAGCGTGTGTTCTGGATGTGACGAGCGGCGTGTTGTTGTGTGCTTCAGGGTTCACAGGGAGAAGATGCGCGATTATCAGTTCAAGCGTCTCAGGTATTTCTACGCCGTGGTGGAGTGCGACTCCACCGACACCGCCAACAAGATCTACAGCGAGTGTGACGGCTACGAGTACGAGAGCAGCTGCTCCGTGCTCGACCTGCGGTACGAGAGCCCCGCCCCCAATGTCAACGCACACACACACACACACACACACAGACTAACGTAGAAACCCGTCCTGCTGACAGGTTTATTCCGGATACAGTCACGTTCACAGAGGAACCCAAAGACGTGGCGACCGACGTGAACCTCTCAGCCTACACGCCCAAACTGTTCACCTCATCCGCCACGGCCACCTCAAAGGTCAGACACTGACCCTGTGTGAAGATGATGTCGTGTCCCTGAGGGACATCAGGACTTATGTGTCTGTGTTGAACCAATCAGGTGCAGCTGACGTGGGACGAGACAGACCACGAGCGGGTGACTGCCTTCAACAGGAACTTCAACAAGGAGGAGCTCCTGGAGATGGACTTCAACGCCTACCTGGCCTCCTCCAGCGAGGACGAGGAGGACGAGGGGGAGGGGCAGGTGAGCGGAGACGGCAGCGACAGCACAGCAGAGGGTGAGAGACGTATCTTCAGTATCAGTTCTTCTGTGACTTCTTCTGAGACGGTGTGATGTTCAGGAGTTGTGCTGAACGTTGTTTGCGTCACAGCCGAACAACCAGAAGACGCCAAGACAAAACCTGAGAGGAAGAAGAAGAAGGTGACGAGTGGGGAGCAGATCTCTCGGTACAGAGAGCTGCTGAAAGGTCTCCAGGACAAAGAGAAGAAGCTGCAGGAAGACAGAGACATGGAGATCACCTGGGTGCCAGGTATCATTCTGTATGAATGAGTGACAGCAACAAGACGGTGGCCGCACATTGCTACAGGTTTGGTTTGTTGGTTGTGTCTTCAGGGCTGAGGGAGACGACGGAGCAGCTGGTGAAGAAGAAGCTGGAGGTGAAGGAGCAGCCGACGCCGTGGGAGAATTTCCTGCAGAAGAAGAAGGATCAAAAGAAGCAGAAGAAAAGTCAGAGGAACCAGGTGAGTAGAAACTCCACCCAGGAATCAGTCTGTGTCACAGTTCTCTGAACATCTTCCTCATCAGCTGCTGCTCTGTGTTTGTCCAGAAGCAGGAGGACGATGACACAAGCGATGAAGAGCTTCCTGCAGATGTTGACCTCAGCGACCCCTTTTTCACCGAGGAGCTCGGTGCGACAGGTGATCGATTTAATCTCTTATGAATATTCAGAGAAAGTCGTGCTTATAGGAGGAGAAGGTTGGAGAAGTTCCCTGTGACCCTGAAATGAGAAACACCTTGCATTGATCCAGTTAGCCAATCACGTC
>JAFBJQ010001315.1:32500-60000 GCA_016785345.1 Trinectes maculatus
GTAAGGGAGTGAGGGAGTGAAGGAGTGAAGGAGTGAGGGAGTGAAGGAGTGAAGGTGTGGCCATGGCGCTGACCTGAGGAAGTGAGCCACTCTGGCCATCAGTGCTCCGGCTCCGGGCTGCAGCACGTTACCTGCACACAGGTGAGCACACATCACAGGTCACACTGAAGACAACATGTGTTCAAACATCTGGCTGACAGAGTCTGACCCCTCTTACCCACACAGACGTCTCCCAGCCGCGCGGCTGACAGACCCACATCTGTCAGCACAGCTGTCATGGCGGCGCTCAGCAGCTCGTCAGGTGTGCTGTCCTGGAGTGTGATACAGGTGACGCAGGTGATGCATGTGAGACAGGTGATGCATGTGACGCAGGTGATACAGATGAGTCACGTGTTACCTTGAACGCGCCCCTCTTGGCTCGGCATATCGCAGTCCTCCGTCCGTGAACCACCACCACGTCGTCCGGACTGCTGCCGCCCGCTGGTCCGCTTCCTGACCCGGAGCCGCAGTTTGAGCCGCACAGACCCCGGCTGAGGTCAGAGGGCGCGGCGGGAGACAGGTGACCAGATATGACCTTCAGTCTCTGCATAGTGATGATCAAAACACCCGAGCTGAGTTTGTGAAGTAACACTTCCGATCACTTCCGGTAAAGCTGACGACGTCATTGGGAGAAGAGGACCAATCAGGGCGCGGTGTTTTCTTCTTCTACTGCTGATTCTTATGCAGCGCTCAGTCGCCACAAAACAAAACAAAACAAAACAAAAACACCTCACAATGACGCAGCGTTTCACGTCGTGTTTTAAAGTTACAGTTACAGAATGAATTCACTCTCCACAATATAAACAAGGTCACAGACCGTGACCATGGCAACGCCTCACTTCCTGTTCAGTGGAAAAGTGAGCTACATTAACGTGTAATTATTACAATAATATAGAAAAAAAAGACAATTAAGTTATATTAATATCTAAGTCAATACTCATTACAGATATACACAAAGTAAACGAGCGTGTAAACCACGCCTGTCTGTCTGTGTGTGTGTGTGTGTGTGTTTACTATTGTAGTAATACATTTAAAGTAATACAAGTCCTCCCAGTCATCCATAAGTGATGAGTCATTCAGAGTCAAGCGACACCTGTAAACAAACAAACAAAAACAAAGGGATTCTTCACACTCTGGTTTTATGGGGAAGTGCTGGTTTTCCATACAGATGAATATGGCTCTTGTGATTGGCTGTAACCTTCCATTCAGTGGTTCCACTCACAGAGACCAAACACACATCATCTGAATCTTTTATTTTCACTCTCCGTCACGTCATAAGGCCACTGACTCTGCACATTCTAATCAGACGACAGGAAACAAAGACATCAAAAATATGTTATCTCCTTAAATAGAATCAGATACAAAACCGTTTGTCCTCCACGTCCACACAGATGAGACGGGACACATATTTACACAACATTAAAGACAGGGCAGAACGAAAGTCTACATTTTTCAAAATATGGAGAGGAAAGTTGAAGTCTTTTGAGATATATTGATATACTGAAGGTCAAGTTTCAGGTGAATAATGGCTGAAATGCCCCTTTCAATGAGAACAACGGATCAGTGAAGCACCAGAGGAGGGAGATAGTTCAGACAGCGAGACGAGCCGTCACAGAAGAAAACATGAACTTCATTTAAGGTCAAATCCTTCTCAAGCCACAGCAACTATAACAGATGTTTCAAATGAAACCAACATCCTGGAACATCCTCCATAATAACTCACCAGCTGAGCTCCAGGTGGTTTATTACCCATGATGCATCAGGAGGCCCAGTGTGACCCTGTCACTTAGCGATAAACACAGCTCATAGCATCTTTAAGGCAGAAAGCTGAGAGGCGGAGCCTCAGAAATGACTCACAGGTGTGTTCTGTATCTTTCTTGTTATATTTATCCGCGCATGACCTGCTACTTTACACACACATCCCCTATGGAGTAGGGAGTAGGGAGTAGGGGTTAGGGGGCGATTTCGGACACAGCCCCTGTCACTTAGCGATAAACACAGCTCATAGCATCTTTAAGGCAGAAAGCTGAGAGGCGGAGCCTCAGAAAAGACTCACAGGTGTGTTCTGTATCTTTCTTGTTATATTTATCCGCGCATGACCTGCTACTTTACACACACACGTAAAATGTAGGTGTTTACATTTAGAGATGAAACCATTAGCCCTGATACTCACACTCATTCACTGACTGGATCAATTAATGGCTCAATCGAGTTCAGCAGATTCAACAGCTGATTAATGGGTTTTGTTGTTGAAAGTGAGTGGAGCATCATCAGATCAGACTGGTCCTTTAAAACAGCGGTGTCAAACGTACGGCCCGCGGGCCGGAACTGGCCCGTCAGAGGGTCCAGTCCGGCCATTGGGATAAATCTGCAATATGAAAAAATACATAAAAATCAAAAAATCATGAACTACATTTTTTAAAAAATAAATATGCAGTTCCTATGTTGTCTGCTAGAGGCGCACTGTTTTAGTCAGGGCAGACAACATGATACAACACTGCCACTGAACTAACAGCAGATGTGATGACATAGAAGATACAATAAGTCCAAGCGTAATTACATAGAATCTATGTAATGACACTATGAGTTTACTGGTCTGGCCCCCTTATGGTCAGATTAGGCCGTACGCGGCCCCCAGACCAAAATGAGTTTGACACCCCTGCTTTAAAGGGTCAGTTTCAAACCCACATTCATTATTTTGATTATTTTGTGTGTCTGTGGATTCAATTACCCATTAGATACCACCTGTAACCACCGGGGACTGAACAACAGCAGCAGCAGGGGAGGAATGTGGTGATTCAGATGCAGCAGGTCCAAACTCATCTCAGTTACACTTCAAAGGAAAACTCATCAAGGCAGTGAAGCTGGAATCTTTATGGCGTCTCGCTCGCCTCCAGATCAGGCATAGAAGATGAGTTCAGGGATCTGTCCTCCCTGCACTCCGGTGCCGTTGGTGCTGTCGGAGGAGCACTGGAACTGGAAGGTTACTTTCCCACACTGCACCTCTGTCATGCCCTCCTGGCCGAAGTAGCTCAGCTCATTGCCGTCCAGCACCACGCTGGCGGTGTAGAATGTGTCGGGCTCAATTTGCACTGGGTACTCGAACCAGACAGGGAAGGTGCTGCTGGAGCCGTCTGAGAAGTACTTGATGATCCTTTGGGCCATCGGCACGCCTTGACGCTTCAGCTCGATCTTGGCACTGTACTCAGCTGAACCACAGCTGGATCCATACAAACCAAAGCCTGCGATGAAAACACGCTTGTCGACTGCAAACTGGATGCTGTCACAGCGGCCTCTGTACCGCCACTGGTTGCTCCTGTACGCACAGGACTGGAAGCGGTGGCAGCGCTGCGGCGCCAGGCCCTTACGAGGTTTGGTGCAGAACAAGAGATCGGGCTTCTTGGCAGCAGTGTACCACAGGAAGATGTCGTTGGTCTCATTGAGTGTTAGAACACCAGCCTGTGCAGCTCCGTTGGCGAAGTCCTCCAGTGCCATGGTGGGGATTCGAATCAGGTAGATGGCCTTCCCCAGCACCAGGCGCTTGTTCTCGATGGTCGGGGACAAGTCTTGTCGTTGGCACTCGGCCTCGGCCCAGTTCAGTGCCGCCTCAAACACCACCATCTCTTTGGCGTTGAGTGTCTCCCGTTGCAGGATGCTCTCCAGCGTCTGCGTGTCAATGTCGCAGAAGCCCTCGGAGCGCAGAGCGAGCTCAGCCTGGGCGTCGATCACCTCCCAGCAGCGCTGAGTCAGGTCCGGCTCCTCGAACAGGCAGCTCTGAGACAGCAGCACACAGGCGTTCTTGGCGCTTAGGCTCGTCTCCAGAAAGTTGACACAGGCCCGGGCCAGGTGAGGCACAATGTACTTTTTGGCGGCATAAAGAGTGGCGAGCACCGTGTCAGCACACAGGTCGATCTCATCGCAGTAAATGTACCTGCGGAGTGAAACACAGACGACAGATTCACTGACAGTTAAAAGAATTCGACTTCTAATATTCAAAGAGACGACAACTACAGATGTTTCTTAAGAAACGTCAACAAACTTCAGCATGGCCAGGAAGGAGGGAGGCTCCACATCAGGGATTCGGATCTCCTCCTTATCCTCGGCCAGTTCTCCATAGAACATGGCGTGGAACACGGAGCTGCCGACTGCCAGGACGTACTAAACAGAGCAGAGGAACAAGATGTTAGACACATTTATACCAAACAGACAAAAACCTTACAGCTCGGGTCACGTGACTCAGGTTCACCTCCTGATGTCAACCAGTTGCGACATCATCAACATGGGAAGTTTAAGACTTTTTACTTCATGTCTTGTCTTAACTGTTCATCACAGAGAAGTTATGATCATAATCTGTCTGTGCGTTTTTCTACCTGTGATTTTCAGATTATTTCTCTGAACACTTTAATGAGCTGTAAATGAGCTTTATTCTGAATCCCAGAATAAAGTTTCTCTTCTGGTTCATCTGATTAAACTTTGTAAATAACAACAAAGAGACAATGGAGGACTTTGTTTCCGCCTTTTACCTTGTGTCCTGGAACTCGCTGCGTCCCACCTGGTGGCCCCACCACAAAGTGAACATCTGCCATCATCTCATTGTTGAACATGACTGAATTTCTGCAAAGACGCAGGATTCACCATGTGTTAGTGTGTTGTCAGAAAAAAATGGTTCACAGGGGGTTGTGTGGTGATGGATGCTGTGTGTTGATGGAGGTGGTCGAGGCTGTGTGTTGATGGAGCTGGAGGCTGTGTGTTGATGGAGCTGGAGGCTGTGTGTTGATGGAGCTGGAGGCTGTGTGTTGATGGAGGTGGGGTGGTGGAGATGATGGAAGGTGTGTGTTGATGGGGTGGTGGAGGTGGTGTGTTGATGTGTTGATGGGGTGGAGGAGGTGGTGGAGGTTGTGTGTTGATGGGGTGGAGGAGGTGGTGTGTTGATGTGTTGATGGGGTGGTGGAGGTTGTGTGTTGATGGGGTGGTGGAGGTGGTGGAGGGTGTGTGTTGATGTGTTGATGGGGTGGTGGAGGTGGTGGAGGGTGTGTGTTGATGTGTTGATGGGGTGGAGGAGGTGGTGGAGGAGGTGATGGAGGCTGCGGGTGAAGGCGGTTCAGACACTCACCTCTCCCGGATGGTCGGGTACAGGCCCTGCCAGTTGCAGCAGCTGTGAGCGGCGGTGTTGTTGTTGGTCAGGTTCTGCTGTTCGTACTGCTGGGTGGAGGAGGAGGTGGAGCTGCTCGATGAAGCGGATGGGACCAGCTTCTTCGTGGGGAACAGCTCTGCGGCCATTATCTTCCAGTCAGGCCGCTCGCCGGCTCATGGCTGGACGGCGGGGCTCGGAGCGGAGTGTGGGATCCGGGCTGCAGGCTGCGGGGGAGAACGTTAGCGTTAGCATCACACTGGTCCTGTTCTCCTGCTGCTTCTGTAAACATCACACACTGACTCACACCGTGACTCACATCAGCGATATGACACAAACAGACACGACGCCGGAGTCACAAACAAAACGTCCCCCAAAAATCTCCCTGCTAACTTCTACACGTCAGGTTTGTTAGTTAGCTAACTGTTTAAAGGTTCATCTATCAAGCATCGTTCGACTGTTTACAAAATAAAGTAGGAAAGAACTCACTTCAGTGTTTTGGAGAAATATTTATGTTATATCTTCTCATCCCGTAGTTTTTATTTTAGCTGTACATTAGCGTTGTTTACTGTGACGACCTGCTACTTCTTCTTCTGCTAATCTTTGCAAGAGGAGTAGCAGCACCGCCCCCAGTGGACGCACAATAGAACAGCACACAATGGTTTTGTGTTCTGTAATTTTCACTCATTCACACAGTTATTTAATTTTTCCAAGATGTTACATGTTAATCTGTTTATTTAAGTTTGGCACAAAATACGATTTCATATTTTTGACCAGTTATAAAAAATAGACCAAATCAGAAACGCAATAGTCTACTGTCTTTTAATTTGAAATTTATTGTTTTGATTATTTTGGCTCTCTTTTTTAAGCATTTATTTTTCTTTTCAGTACGTGAATGTTTTTTCTTTGTTTTTAAGTTTTTAATACTAAAACCTTTTTTTTCGTTAAATGAAAACATTTTATTATGTATAAAATTTGTGTGCTGCCATATATTCAGTATGACGGACAAAAAAATAAACAAATGCAGAAATTCAGCAAAAAACTATTGTAGGAGCCTGAATGCATTTATTTGTAAATGTATGTTGGATTCTTAGTTTATAAATAGGACACATTTTGCATTTGGGGTATATTTATTTTGACTTAAATTTGAATTGTATTTAAATGTATTAATGTTTAATTTCAAAATAGGGAACTAAATTCTGTTATTTTGGTATTGTAGGAGTGGTCAGTGGTCGTTTTTTGTGTGCTAGCTCTCACGAGAGTTAAAAAGTATCACAAGTTACAAGGGAATGAGCGACAATAGTTTTTTCGAACTCTTCTCGTCTCTTGTCGTCATTTCCTTGAATGGAAATTTTGGACGGAAATATTGACTGGTGGAAAAGGATGTCGGAACATATTTTTATCTTTTTATGTCAGCAAATGGTTAAACTTACTGATTTGTCTGTGGATTTACTTTTTGAATTACGAAGTGGAATAGGAGAGGGAAAGTAGGAGTGTTGAGACAGAGCTCCACTCATTTGGAACCTACAACTCTTTTTATGCATGAATTTAAACGTTATTTCTGCATTTATGCAGCTGTACTCAAATCATATTCTTTCCCTCTGCTGTAAACAACTATTAATGACACTAACTCACCGAAGGTGCACAACGTGCGACCATACTATACAACATATTCCTTTATTGTTGTTCTTGATACATTTTTTCAGTCTCCCATTTGGAAAATAAAAACAACACAAGAAAAAGCAAGCAACAGCTGAATGTTCTTTATTTACAGATCAGCTTCTATATTCTCTTTGTAATATTTCAATGTACACATTAAACAACAATAAGAACAGTAATTTACAGGCAAACGGTTTCCATTCAGGTTTACTGCTGAAGGTGATAAAAGAAATATGTCCAGTTACTGTTCAAGTAGAGAAGGTGATGAGACATTGGCACCCTGGTTCCCATGGTAACGGGTTTATCATCAAACAGTGAATGATAAATGGCACAATGCTCTGAAGATGGAGTCTGCTAAGGTTCATTGATCCCTGGGTCACTGATTTTTTTCCCCGACACGAGATCTGGGTTTCTGCTCCATGAGACGAAAAAATAAAAATCTTTATCTTATCTTTATCTTTGCATCAAATAAAAACTGACAGACTGACAGATTGTTTGTCTGTGCTCATGTGTTACATGTTACAGCCTGAAGGTGCCTTTTTTTCTCACCCACAAACACAAACAAGTGACCCTCTACTGGTGAGATGCATCAAAAGCCTGGGTTAAGTGTGGACGTGGGAGAGAAACAGCAGACGCCTGTTTTGAGGGACACGTCACATTAGTATGAACCTGTGTTACTCTGATGTCATGATTTCAGCACAGTTCAGTCAAAGAGAGACGGACACTCAGCTGTCTCTGCGTGAATGTGGATCTTTTTACAAAAATGACCTAATAACTTCAGAGAAACTAATCCCTGCTTCAGAGAATAATAAAAACATCTGTAGCTGAATGACAACCAACCAGACTCCATTCTTATCCTCCACAAGTTACCAGGAAAGCTGAATTTAAACTGCTCGCCGAGACTCGCCAACCTTCCTTCACACAAAACATTTGCTCTTTAGGCTCAATGAAAAGTCTGAAAACACTTCACCATCTTACAAGTTGCATTTTGAGTTTCCCTTATTACAGACACCCATAACACCAGGTTAATAAATAGATCTGCTTTAATACCTAAAAACTGTACAAATATCCATGAATCCTTTTTACACCAAGTTTACATTGAGAAACAGCTGCTTTCTGTGAGATGATCGTTTTGGTAAAGGTCAAAAAATCGAATTAAACTACACTGAAAGGTGGAGTGTCACCATCCGGCAAAACCACAAAATAATATCTACTGGTAACTTATCACCAAGCACCAGAGTCTTAAGACCTGGCGAGTGGAGTAACGTGTTCAGGAAGTCAGCCTGTGTCAGAACAAGACAAAATGCTACTGAGCAGTAGCAACAACATGTGTCTGGTTTAGTCAATGTCGTGTCCTCTGGCCTCAGCTCTGCATTTCAGATTCATTATAAATATGTTAAACATCTAAAGAAGAAGCAATAAATAAAAGAAGCTTTGGCACAGCTTCTCGCTGCAGGTTGTCAATAAGTACACAACTCAAAGCAGCAGCAGTAGAAATAAAGCCTCGTCATGTCAACATGCTGACCTTGCAGGTCAGGTGTTCTTCTGACACAACCGAAATGTTTTTGTCTCAGACAAAAATACTGAATATCACCACAAATGAAGTCAAAGCAGAAAATCCTGAGCAGAGTCAGACGTCGTCTCTATATGATGATAAATCTGAAGCAACAAGGCACATTATCATGACAAAGGTTTCAAAGCAACACAACAGACACACCCCCTTCACTGGTTTAGGGATGGGCAGGGTGGTGGGGGTGGGCAGGGGGCATTAACCTGTTCCATACTGCAGCTTCTGTAAAATGTACACAGTTCTTCTTGCTTTTATTTTTTTTATCCGGTTCCTTCTCCCTCCTCTCTGATCATCTCAGCCAGAGGTTGCTTTGTTTTCTGGACCCAGGCCAGCCTGAGTCCAGGAGGCGGGTGGGGACGCAAATATTAGACAAATCAAGGAGCAGCTCACTTTCACCTAAAAGAGGAGAAACAAACTCCCCCACCGGTCGAGAAACTCCACCGTCCTCCTCGCTCTCAGGTTATACAAAGACCTTAGCGAGCGCGTCGGCCCCCGCGCTGCCGATGTAACACTTGGTGGGGTGGAACGCCACATCGTGGATGGACTCGTCAGACTTCTTGCGGTGGGCGGTGAACTCCTGGATGCACGTTTTGCTCTCCATGTTCCACAGACGGACGGAGCAGTCATGACCTTAGGGAGAGAGATGTCAAGAACAGGTGAAGAACAGGTGAAGAACAGATGAAGAACAGGTGAAGAACAGGTGAAGAACAGGTGAAGAACAGGTGAAGAGCGGGTGAAGAACAGGTGAAGAACAGGTGAAGATCAGGTGAAGAACAGGTGAAGAATAAGTGAAGAACAGGTGAAGAACAGGTGAAGAATAAATGAAGAACAGGTGAAGAACAGGTGAAGAATAAGTGAAGAACAGGTGAAGAACAGGTGAAGAATAAATGAAGAACAGGTGAAGAACAGGTGAAGAACAGGTGAAGAACAAGTGAAGATCAGGTGAAGAACAGGTGAAGAATAAGTGAAGAACAGGTGAAGAACAGGTGAAGAATAAATGAAGAACAGGTGAAGAACAGAGAACAGAACAGAGATTCACACAAACTGAAACATGACAGAACGATGAAGACTTACTCCCAGACATGAGGTACAGTCCATTCGGATCCACAGCGAGACTCGTCACAGAGTCCAGGTGGGCGACCATGGAGTGGATCAGTTTACCTTCACAGTCATGACACATACATCAGATACATCAGATACATCAGACACATCAGACACATCAGAAACATCAGATCCTCTCTGAAGACAATATGGATCTAGCTGTTACTGGTGCCGTGTCCCCTGTGTTTACATGCTGGGACACATTCATGTGTTTCTAGCATCACTTGTCTTGACTGTTACCATAGTAACTGACTGCTCCAGCTGAGGACAAGTAAAGATAGCAATGCAGCAGTTGCTTTATGATATATGACCTCTGACCTCTGGGGGAAGGGTCCGTATCCCACCTGTGTTATTATCAAAGAACTGGATGTGTCGGTCCTCCTGAGCGGTGATGGTGATTGGCAGCGTGGGATGACTCAGCACTTTGTTGATCTTGCAGGGAGCATCTCCATGTGGGCAGACGTGACAGGGATGTTAGAATCTGACAGTCAACCAATAAGCTTCTGTTCCTGCACCATGACGTCACATCATCACGCCATTCATTAAACCTCAATCACGTTATCTACTTTAATCTGTTCTAATGAATGTGTGAGCAGCATTGATGTTAAACTGTAACACTTCATCAATCAATCACTGTTCCGTTTTCAGATCCTGAATGAATTCTGCTTTATTAACTTGTATTTTATTGAATTCTATAAAAACCCTGTTTATGCGTCACATGTTGATGAGGTGGACCTGACTTACTCAGTGGCCCATGAGACTCCAGCTTCAGGACGAGCTGCTGTGTCTCCATGTTGAAGAGACCGATGTGTCCGCTGGTGAAGGAGGTCACCATGTGAGCTGGCTCACTGCTCACCAGGTCAACCGAGGTCGGCGTCCCGAGCTCTGACACGGAGAGGGGGGAGGGGGGAGGGGAGAGACTCGTCAGGTCGACAGCATCTTCACGCAGAAACATCTTACGCTTCATTAACTTTATGAACCAGACAAAGCTGCAGACAAAAGAAGATGTCTGAATTCTTGTCATTTAAAGCGACTTAAGACCAGTGATGATGTCACAGAGCAGAAGATCAATCAGGAAGTAGCTGAGTGTCAGCTGGAGCCACAGTGATCCGTTTCAGAGAAATCCTGTCCAGATGCCTCTCACCTCCTCGCTCGTTGAAAACCGCCAGGGACGGCGAGATGTCGGCGGCGTTCCACAGTCGCACCGTCCCGTCAGCCGAGCAGGAGAGAAGGCGGCGATGAGCCGAGCTGTAGACCAGACCCCACACAGAGTCTGTGTGACCGCACAGCGCCCCACGCAGGACAGAGGACTCTACAACGACAAAACCATCACATTTAAGTGTTTTCCTTTAAAATGAACAAACACACAGAGAGTTCAAACTGTTCTTCCTGCTGATCTCTGCCTGTGTTTCATTCTGACTTTTCCCTCTTTGATGTCATAATATTTAACAGGCAGATCCAGGAGCAGCTAAAGATCATCTTTATATTTCATGTTCCTCGACCACGACTGTTTCACTGTCTTCTTCTTCTCCTCCACATGTGCTAATGTGTCAGACTGGAACATACCATACGAGTCATAGGGGTCAGTGTTGGGGTTGGGGGTGTTCCAGCTCTGAATGGTCCCGTCCACCCCCCCACTGAAGCACTGCTCGCCACTGGAGCTCATTGTGACACAGAGCACAGCGCCGCTGCACAGAACAGGAAAGACCTCATTTATTATTATTGTATCTACATTAATCTATTATTGTATTCTGAACCTTCATATTTGACATGAACTGTCTTTAAAGCTTTAATAAGAGGAATGAAGCTGATGTGACAGGAATGGAGGATTTTTCAGGATCACTTTCAGATTCTCCTGGTACAGAGACACGCGTTTGTCTTTTCATCTCCTCATATTTACATTATATTACAAGTGAATCCCTGGACTTAAACATGAAGTGCAGCACATTACAAATCACAAATTAGTTTCACACTGACTCCCTTGACAAATGAAAGGATTTTAAAACAGTCACATGACTTCAGCTCATTGAGCTACTGCTCACCGTCAGTATCAGAACACATGAAGCAGGTTAAACAGTGTCTCACCTGTGGGCTCTGAACGTGTAGATGGGCTCCACATCTAAAGCAGCACATCTAGAACGTTGATGCAGGACAGTTTGTACATATAGAGACAGAGTTTATACATATGTGTGTGTGTGTGTGTGTGTGTGTGTGTGTGTATAAAATCATCTCATAGGTAACCTCAACCTGTGCTTGAGGTTACCTATGTGAATACTCTGATGACGGGACATTTTAAAGGCTCACTTCTTGGCAGGTGCCGTCTTCTGGAGGTTCCACAGTTTGAGGGTGTGATCCTCAGAGGCAGTGACCAGGACCGGCTCCACCGGGTGGAACGCCAGACTCCGCACCGAGTCAAAGTGGCTCCGCAGGGTGAACTTGGGATTCCAGGTTTTCCTCAGGGCGTCTGTGTTACTGGTGATCTGAGAGATGATGCAAAACTGTAATACTACATCATAGTACACTGCACTACTTTGTACTGTGTCTACAATACACTGTAACACACTGTACTATATCGTACTACATTGCAGGGCAGTCTACTACATAATACTATAATGCAGTACACGGTTGTGGTTCACTACAACTACGTACTCCATCGTTGTGTAGTGTACCGACTGTGTGGTGAATGTACTTTTTGTTTATAAATAGAAAACTAAATGAGATGAAGTGATCAGTGTCACACGGTGGAAAGAGGAAACAGGTGAACTCACGTCGTACACCAGGCTGTCGGCCTCGTTGGCTACAGTCAGCCCAGCCAGTTCTCCCAAACCCAGCTCGTTAGAAACCGCCTCATCCACTCTACCCAGGATGAACGACTTCCCAGATGATGGCAGGAACGTCATGGCTTCTGCGGAGACAACACTGTGTCAGCTGGGACAAGAGCCGGTCTGGCTGGTCCACATGGATGGACAACCTCAGATAACCAACGCAAACAACAGCTTCTGATTCACTGAGGTCTGTTTACCTTCATCCGGTCGTCCCACTTCCTGCTCACTGAGTTTGGGCACACTGGGCCGGGAGGACGGCGTCACAGGAGGCTGCATGGGGGGAAGCTCCTCAGCGTCACGCAGGTTGGCTAGCATGTCCTGAAGCTTCGACCGATTTGGTCCTGGAAAAGACAGAGGAGACGTATGAAGTGCAGTACAGTATAGTGTCGATTTGTGTATTCATCATCTTATTGGACTGCACCATGCTGCTCATCAGAATAGCTTGTTCACCCACTAATAGGGAAGGTGAGCTGGGTTTAGACCGTGGTGAGCCAGGTTAGTTTTACCCTGATGATGATGATGATGATGATGATGCGTCGTTCATTGTGAATATTTTTCTGTTAATTGTGTCTGGTTGACAGTGTCACTGCCTGGGACAGGACTTACTCTTCACACCCTTCTTGCCCCTGCGTTCCTTCCTGTACTGCTCCTTGAGCTGGGCAATCAGTCCCTGGTCCACATCCCAGGACACTTCACCCACAGGAGACTGGTCTTCCTTCTCTACAGGAAGAGAAGGGGGGGGGGAAACATGTGTCATGAACTAGAACAACCTCAACATCCACCTGCTGAGGAAGACGTGTCGCCATGCCAACATCAAGAATACAGACGGTAACGTAGTTGGTCAGAGGATCTATTATTATTTTTAAGGACATTTACTCCTGCCAATGTGATTCAACTCACACACACACTCACACACACGCACACGCACACGCACACACACACACGCACACACGCGCACACAGACTCAACATTTTAAAGAAAATCTGAAAATTAAAATAATAATAATAATAATAATAATAAGTTACAGTATATTAATTGCTAATTTTGTCACATAATCAATTAATTGACCAACTGTTCTATAGTAGAATGAGTCAATTTACAGAAACAGAAACGATAACAGTGACCTGAAGGAGACATCGCAGCCCTGAGACGTGACGGTCTGAGGAGACAGACACGCCTCACAGTCAGTGTTTGTGTGTATACACAGGTGTGATAATGTATGTGTATTGTCTGTTACACTGACTCAGCTCTGCTTTATAACTATCTGCACTGAGAAGAGTTGACTCGAACTGTGGGGGAAGAGCTTTTTGTCATCTGCCAATGACTTTGCATGTGTTGCTAGGAAACGGCTGCATCACCGGCTGGGAACTTTATTTTATGGGGGTGCAGCGGCAGCCGGTAAGGAGATGCACACGGACACAGATGCGTTCGGGATCGTGGCGATACCGTAGGTAGGCGTTTGTGTGTCTGTCTTCAGTCCTCTCACCTTTACTTTACTTACCCCATTCTCCACTGTCCTCACAACTCCTGGACTCCACTGATCCGTCCAGCTCGTCTGGACTTGCCAGGAAATCAAAACCCTTCAGAGCCTCCTCTGTGTCGGGGTCATCACTGAGGTCAGAGGTCGTTGAAGACGGCGTTGATGACGGTTGCTTCTTCGAGACATCGCAGCCCTGAGACGTGACGGTCTGAGGAGACGGACACGCCTCACAGTCAGTGTTTGTGTGTATACACAGGTGTGCTAATGTATGTGTATTGTCTGTTCCACTGACTCAGCTCTGCTTTATAACTATCTGGACTGAGAAGTGTTGACTCGAACTGTGGGGGAAGAGCTTTTTGTCATCTGCCAATGACTTTGCATGTGTTGCTAGGAAACGGCTGCATCACCGGCTGAGAACTTTATTTTATAGTGAGATTTATAAATAGAGAGGAAACATGTTCATGAACTCACCTTTTTTTTAAAATTGTTACGTCACAGATTTATACTGAACATCATTAATATATATTTACACTGTTCATCTGTCACTGTACGACACATACGACATGGCATGTTTTCATGTATTCACTGTTTACAATAAACTGGGTGATACTTCAAACGTCACTTACTCATCAGCAGCTGCTTATTAATACACATCTATTCGTTCATTCATTTTGTACCGCTCGCGGAGGGAGCCAATCCCAGCTTACATCAGGCGAGAGGCAGGGTTCACCCTGGACAGGTCGCCAGCCTATCGCAGGGCCATAGAATACAGGGGGTCCTTGTGTTACGACAGTCGCGAGATACGTTGTTTTCGTGGTTACGACACATCTCCCGTGAACCTCCTTGTTTCGGCTTAAGCGGTTTGCCCCCGTAAATATGTACAGACACGGACACAGATGCGTTCGGGATCGTGGTGATACCGTAGGTTTATTCACGACACAGGGTCTACACGGTTGATATCAGAAATCTAAAGGAAATGCTCATTACACTCGCGATCTTAACCCCTACAGTGACAAAAGGCAATTCACCATAGTAAACTCTTATTGTAGGGTGGTGTTATAGCGACATCTAATGGCACAATGTATGCACAATGGCACAATGAATGTATGTTCCGACTAACGTCGAAATTCGGTTACGACACATTCTCAGGAACGGATCTCCGTCGTAACTCGAGGACCCCCTGTGTATATAGACAGACAACCATTCACACTCACATTCACACCTATGGACCATTTAGAGTGGCCAACCTAACCCCCATAGTGCATGTTTTGGGTCGGTGGGAGGAAGCTGGAGTACCCGGAGAGAACCCACTCAGACACGGGGAGAACATGCAAACTCCACACAGAAAGACCCCCGAACCCAGATTCAAACCAGGGACCTTCTTGCTGTGAGGCACGAGTGCTAACCACCGCGCTGCCCTACGTATATACATATATTCATCATTATTGATATTGTCCCATGGAACCTGGTCACCAGTTCTATAAAGAGAATTTTAAGTTGTAGATATTTGTAATAGAAAATGAGGTAGGCGTTTGTGTGTCTGTCTTCAGTCCTCTCACCTTTACTTTACTTACCCCATTCTCCACTGTCCTCACAACTCCTGGACTCCACTGATCCGTCCAGCTCGTCTGGACTTGCCAGGAAATCAAAACCCTTCAGAGCCTCCTCTGTGTCGGGGTCATCACTGAGGTCAGAGGTCGTTGAAGACGGCGTTGATGACGGTTGCTTCTTCATCATCTGTACAATGGCAAAGACTCAACAAACTCAGTTTTTTTAAGTGATGCAGTGTGAGTGAACTGTCACAGGATCTCCAGGATGTCTCCAGGATGTGTTTGTGTGAATGTGTGTGTGTGTGTGTGTTGTCGTACTGCAGCCAGGTCCAGGATCGTTTTGTCCCTCAGTTCACTGTCCTCCTCCTCTTCCTCGTCGCTGAACTCTGCCGCGGCGCTCTCAATAAACTTGAAGGCCTCCAGCACGGTGGCTGAGTTAGACACGTCGGGTTTACTGGGAGGAGACGGTGAAAAGTCTGAGGTGAGTGAGGTGGAAAAGGCGACAGGACAATCGAAAACTGTCTGTGTCATTTAAAGGGGAAGTGACACAGACACAGCTGCAGAGCTGCTGCCATGTTCATATAAACACATGTGGACAGGATGGGACGTGGTACCTGACCATGCCGCTGTCCTTCAGTGAGGACGGTTCAGTGCCGTTGACCATGAGTTCAGGTTTGTTCTCTGCAGGTTTCTCGGTGGAGTCTCCGGTCAGGCCGAGCAGCGCTCTCACCCGCTGAGACTTCACATCCAGGATGGTGTCAGTGTAGCCCACCTCCTGCAGGTATCTGAGGGCAGAGCAGCAAACAGGAAGTGGCACGGTGAGCCAGAGTACAGTGTATGCTGGTGTGAAATAGTCGACTTTAACACAACCCACTATCTTTAGTGGGGGGTGAGGAGAATAACAGATACAGCAGATACAGAGAGATGGGGAGAGTGAGAGTTACACAACACAGGATTGAGTCAGTGTGCGACAATTAGTGGGTGAACAGGACGTTTGCCAGCGAAGGTTCAGATTGTGTGACATCATTCATGACAGGATTCACACAGAGACACAATCACATATATTTACTCTGTAAAAGCTGCGACTCCGTTGACAAAAACACAGAACACTGATGTTGTTGTCTACAGCTACGTCGTACAATTAGCCTCACAGTGTGAACATCAGCAGTACAGGCTGCTGTTCAGTTCTGCACTGACTGATAAGATTTGATCAAAAATAATGAAAACGTTAAAAACATCAGCGTTTAGTGTCCTTTCAGTTTTCTCAATTCTTCTTCCATGTAAAGTATCTGCTGAGACGTGAACAACAGAAGTAACAGAAGTTTAGAATCTGAGCTGTACCTTAGATCTTTAGTTTAATCCTCAGTGGTCGAAAGTTTATTCTGAACAGGATCCACTGTTTGTTCCCACAGAGACAGAGACAGAGACAGAGACAGAGGAGAGACAGAGACAGAGACAGAGACAGAGACAGAGGAGAGACAGAGACAGAGACAGAGACAGAGACAGAGAGAGGGCGAGGCTCATCCTCCCTCTCTCTCTCCCTCTCTCTCTGTCTGTACCAGCCGCTCCGATCGCAGGAGGCCTCAACGTCTCCACACAATCCCCCATTCACCAACACACAAACTTGCCGTGTGTGTGTGTGTGTGTGTGTGTGTGTGTGTAGACTCACTGTCTGAGCAGCTGGCGTCCTTGTTTCCAGCTGAGCTGATGGCTGCTGTTTGGAGGACTGGGAGCTTCACTGTCATTTCCCTCATCTGAGACACAAAGACACAGTCCTGGTCATTACTGCTACACATAAAAGTTTCTGTGTGAATGTGATGTCCAGTGAAGAGTGAGGAAGAGACAGAGAGACATCTGGACCAATCAGAGCTGACGCAGAGCAGAACCTGATGGCGACGAGGAGGAGACGAGGAGGAGACGAGGAGGAGAAGAGGAGGAGATGAGGAGGAGACGAGGAGGACACGAGGAGGAGACGAGGAGATGAGGAGGAGACGAGGAGGACACGAGGAGGACACGAGGGGGAGACGAGGAGGAGATGGGTCTTACCTGAGTCATAACTCGGTGCTTTGATCTCTCCCTGATTCAGCTCGGTCCCATATTTCAGTTTATGATATTTGGCCCTGAAGGTGATGGGGAATGTGCAAACACACACACACACACACACACAGAGACACACAAATATTATATGATATTAAAGCATATAAATCCTTTAGAGCAGAGGCTGAGACTGAGTCTTGACGTGGAGGTGTGTGTCTGTGTGTGCGCTCACCGCTCCTGTTTGAGGGCGTACTCCAGCATCTTGATCCGTCTGACCAGATCTTTCTTCAGGTTCTCCTGACCACGTCTCTCCCCCTGCAGGAAGGCGATCTGAGCCTGGAGCAAACAGACGAAGCACTGAGTGACGGTGGAGAGAAGACGGTGCAGGTCTGTGGTTTCACCTGTCAGGTAACATGAGGCTCAGAGGAGCAAAGCAGAACCACATCATCTCCATTAAATATGACGAGAAGTTAGAACTCATTAAATCATTACAGCGAGTCTGAATCCAGCTGCCACAGCCACCGTCAGCTGTGAGAGTCCTTTATGATCTCTCCTGCTGTGTGATGATCACATCCCACACACAGATGTTGTATCACATCTAATTCTGTTCCCAATCAGAAACACTGAGAGCAACATAAAGAGAAGCCTGACAGGATGTAAACAATCACCAGTCAGAGTGCACTGTCAGTCAGATGCCATTCAATGATTACTTATTAAATTATTAATTAGGATATTTCTAAAATATCATTGGGTTTGTTATAGATGAATTTCATTTGTATTTGTATATTCACATATTCACAGTCTGCACAGGGTGTAACATCCTCTGACCTCTGACCTACACCCCACAGTGAACACACGTCAACTGATCAGCTGTCCCTCAGCTCAAAGGAATTAATTAACCAGTCGTGGCTGTAGAGGGCGCTGCTGCTCCACAACCATTACAATGTGTTTCCATAAGCTCATGATGAAATAAAACATAAAGGATCAATTAACAAGTGAAAACTTGTCTATTAACACATGTGCCCTCAATTCTGGCAACAACGTGGTGGGATGCTGCTGCTCTGTGGGAGAATTCAGAGAATTTAAATCCGTCTCCCACAAACAACAAGTCTGAGCACCACTTCCTGTCTGGGTCAGTGGGCATCATGATGTTCAAGGCACCAGAGGTGAGCGAAGCCTCGTGGGAATCGGGACAGGCTGACTGAGGCTGACTGAGGCTGACTGAGGCTGACTGAGGCTGACTGAGGCTGACTGAGGCTGACTGAGGCTGACTGTCCTGTGTGACCAGCTCTCTCCACTCCACCTGTGATCCGTCTTAACATTTCCGCTCAGACACAGAGGCGGCAGCAGGGTGTTGCCATGGGAACAGACGACCTGTGACCGACCTGGGCTCAAGGTCAATGGAGAGAAGGTGTCAGGCCACAAACCCCGAGCTGTGCTGAGGTTCTGATGACTCTGACTTCCAGGCCATTAAACACACAAACTGACTGGACTGCGTGTTTGCAAACCAACCCAACACACACACACACACACACACACACACTCAGGAGAAAGTGGGTCACTTCATTCATGTCTGACACACTGTAAGTGGCCCGAGGCGTCAGCATGTGCATCTCACTGTCACAGGACAAACTCCACCCTGCCTCCTCCATTTATTTACGGTAAGTTAGGGCCTAAGAATGAAAAGTAAAATTCTGTGTTTGAGTTGCACTGAGAACAAATAATCATTATGGTGTATGGTGAGGGTGTAGGTCAGAGGTCAGAGGATGTCACACCCTGTACTCTTTGTTAAAGCCCTATGAGGCAAATTGCAATTTGTGAATATGGGCTATACAAATAAAATTTGATTGATTGATTGATTATGGAAGATAGAAAATGCCACGGCGAACTCATCCAACTTCAAAATCCAAAGCTAATCAATGATCAGTGGTCGCTGTGTGCCCCCCCCCAACCCCCAACCCCTGTCAGCAGGTCAAACTGTCTCGCAGCCTCTGATACACGTTTCCCCTCCAATCAAGAAAACTCATGATTTAGCTAAATAAAGGTTTGTTTGTCTGATTCCTCTGATGCTCGCTCTGCTGTTGCCATGGTGTCTGATTATGAGGATGAACCCAGAAGAGGGGGGGTGGAGTTTGACAGGCTGTTGTTGTGTGGGATGACATGCGGCGTGTCAGGAGGCCATTTCTTTCCTTAATTACATGTTTTTACTGACACATCTGAACGTCATGTTGCTGCAGTGGAGCCTTCAGGTCTGTCTCACACTCACACACTCACACACTCACACACTCACACATTCACACACTCACACACTAACTTTACATGTCTGAATGTAGACGCATGTTTAACTAACCACTTTATCGCCATGCTGTGAATTTATAGACAGACGCACGCACGCACGCACGCACACACGCACGCACACATCTATCAGACTAGAGGAATGTGTGTTTGTGCCGTTGTAAGATAACACCTACACTTATAAATCTCTCTCTCTCTTTCTCGCTCTCTCTCTCTAAGACTAAAACTAACACTTCCTGGTCATTCTCAGCCTCGCAGCCTGTCACAGTGTTTCACCTCCTTCTCTGACCCATCAGTCTGTTGGAGGTCAAAGGTCATCTAAGCCAAACAATAATGGGTTTTGCATTAAAGCCTGGTTGGACAAAGCGGCAGCGCTGAGGTGTGGCTCCAAGTGGCATTCGCCTCCACAAGTGGACACCTGTCTGAAAAACAAGCAGGTGTGCATATTATTCCTTATAGAGGAGCTGCACACAGTAGAACCCTGCTGTTGTTGATGTGGTATAGAGAGAAGGAGGAAGTGTTGTCAGAGAACCAGTGACTTCAGTAGTTACATAAGACACTGATGTAACCTCATCCCTCCAGCTGCATTATTTACACACAAAGACCTGGAGCAGTGCTGCTGCGATGCATCATCCACAACCACTGTACCCACACAACACACTGCCACAGCTTCACCTCACACACACACACACACACACTTAGTTAGTGAAAGAAACAACAGAGAGATGAAGGCAAGAGATCCAGCGACAAGGGTGCACACCCCCCTCTATCTGAGCAGCTTTTATTTTGAAAGAGCCAAAGTGAAAACATGGTGACTGTACATCATCTACACACTGGTGTGGAATGAGACTGTCCATCTTGCTACTGTCCTGCGACACAACCACACTCACATAAGCAGCATGGGAGGAAACTGATAAGTGGAGGTCAAAGGTCAGACCAGAGTAAAATCAGGAGCAGGATGTGGGAGATCCTGCTTCCTGGACTCACATGAAGACCTGAGTCTTCTCTCTCTCTGTCTGTCTGTGTCTGTCTCCCGAGCTTCAGGTCTGTTGTCCTGCTCTCCTCCCACATGCGTGACTAATTTTCATGGATATCCGTCCCGGTTCCTTAGGGTCACTGACCTCTGAGGACGCGTCTCAGCCTTAGGCTCCAACACTGATCACAAAGGGTTCGTCTCCAGCAGCAGAACAAATGGATTCACAACAGAAAATCTGTCTCTTGTCCCTGGGTCAGCTGACTGCGCCACACTGCCATGGTCTCCGTAAGCTGCTCGAAGACACGTAGGACGCCACCGTGTGCTGCCGCCGTGTGCCACTGCCAGGAGGGCACATGGTGCCGCGCGTCATTAACCCAATGTCACAGGAAGTGACTCTGTCATCACGGCAGTGCTCACCTCATGACTCTGATACTGACGTCACAGTCTGGACACACGGCTGGACATCAGAGCAGGACACAGACAACTGAACACACTGAGCTGTGTCTCTGTGGCAGAGCTGTCAACACGATGGACTGAAACAAATACAAACAAAGCTAACCTCATCTGTATGTCAGGACGTCTTGACTCCTCCTACTGGTCCTGTCCCGCAATGAATCGAATGATCAGCCATCACACCTGACCCCCACCTATCACCTCCCATCACACCTGACCCCCACCTATCACCTCCCATCACACCTGACCCCCACCTATCACCTCCAAACACACCTGACCCCCACCTATCACCTCCCATCACACCTGACCCCCACCTATCACCTCCCATCACACCTGACCCCCACCTATCACCTCCCATCACACCTGACCCCCACCTATCACCTCCCATCACACCTGACCCCCACCTGTCTATTTCAATGTATTACATGTGTGTAAAGCTGATGTGTAAAACACTATTTGTCCCACAAAAGCTCAATAATCGTTATCGAGGTCAATGTGTCTCAGGTGTGACTGAACAACACCCACACCCACACCCACACCCACACACACACACTCACACCCACACACGCACGCACACACACACACACACACACACACACACACGGTGTGGTCATCTCTCAGCTGATACCTTAACGCGCATTAATCACACACACACAACACGCACACACACACACAGCCAGCTGGAACATGCTAACCACAGCTAACCTGGTTAGCCTGGTAGCGCAGATGAACATGCGGGACAAACAGTCAGGATTGGGGGTGTGAACAGGTCGATGGTTCGGGTGGGTGATCCTTCACTAACAACACACCTGTCACAGCAAACCCCCCCGCCACATGACGTCATGAATGTGCGTCATTCCGCGGACATACCCCGCACAGAAGCCAACACAAAAACAGACGTGTTCACGGGAGGAGGACGCTTCACTGTCAAACTGACGCCGAATCGAACAACACACTCGTCCCACACAAACGACGTCACGACTGTTGTTGTGCTGTGAACGTGTCGTCACCGACTGGAAGCGACGCCTTACATTTCCTCATTCTTCAAAGCGGGTTCGTCCAGCGTCGCCCTGTTGACGGTGGAGCTAAGCTAGCGGACATAAACAGAGCGGCTGTTAGCGACAGGCTGTGTTTACCTGCAGCTCGGCCCGCTCCACCTCCCACTGAGCCCGCTCCACCTCGAAGCGGGCCCACTCGTACTGGAGGAAGTGTAGAATCCCCGGGACGCTGAACTGAGCCCTGGCCGCCTCTGCGGCGTCTCCAGGCGGCGGAGCCTTAACGCTCCCCCCGCCGGGCAGACCCGCACTGCTGCCGCTGAAGAACACACCGGGGCCCGCCTGCTCGTCCATGACCGGACCGGGGCGATGTGGCTCTGCTTCGGACCGGTGCTTTCACCCGCTGCGGTAAAATGTCCTCCGAAGAGAAGGGCAGTCCATCCACGGTTCTGAGCGCCGGGCAGAGCGGCTCCAGTCTGGACCTGGACCTGCTGTCACACCGACACACGACCGTGCAGACGTAACGGAAATGACGCAACACAGAGTTTCCGATCCAGACCTTCAAAGTACAACACCAAGCCCCCCCCCCATACTCATCACTGAAACACTGCGCATTCAATAGCACACTACACACTAACACACTAACACACTACACACTAACACTAACACACTACTGTAGATGTATCATATAACATATTACAATTCAACAGCACACATCAGTGAGTCACAAACAAACAAACAAACAGTTTTCTCTTCCGGGTTTATTTTCCACTCATGTGAATGTGTCTCCTCTTTTATTTTTTCTTATGTTTGTATTTCGTGTTCACTAAACTTTCATTTATTACGTCACTAACGTTACTCTTTAAGGGGGGGGGGCGTCCTATAACGTGATGAAGCTCGCTGATGATTCGCTCTCTGAGTGCGCCACGTGCTAATCAGCTGATGCACCGCAGCCGCTCCCCCCCTCCACCCCCCCCTCCTTTATTTAAGCCCATACAGACCGGCTGCTGCTCATCACTCAGACCCACCAACACAACACAACACAACACAACATCAACACAACATCAACACAACATGACGCCGTTTGACAAACACCCAGCGCTCAGCAAACCCTTCAAACAGAGGAAGAGCTTCGGTAAACCCCTCACACACACATACACACACACTGACACAGACAGGTAGAGACAGAGACTGATGCTGTGTGTGTGTGTGTGTGTGTGTGGGTGTGTGTGTGTGCGCGTGTGTGCACAGCCACCAGGAAACTGGAAGTAGCAGGGATCAGGTCCAAGTTCCCAAACAAAATCCCGGTGAGTGGAACCAACGTCTCTGGATGAAGCTGTTTCTGCTGCTTCCTGTTTTTAACCTGTTCTCCACCTGGGGTCATAGGTCATCATCGAGCGCTACGAGCGGGAGAAGTATCTGCCTCCACTGGATAAAACCAAGTTCCTGGTTCCACACGAGCTCACCATGACTCAGTTTGTCACCATCATCAGGTAACGTTCTCCTCCACCAGGCTGTGTGAGTCTGTGTGAGTCTGTGTGTGTGTCTGTGTGTGTGTGTGAACATGATGGATACATCATACACCTGACGTCATGGCAACAGGAGATTCATCATCAAACAGATTGAAAATCGATTCTGACTTTAAAGATGCTGAAGGTAAAACTGAGATGTTCTGCAACACATACTGAGGAGGTGTGTGTGTGTGTGTGTGTGTGTGTGTGTGCGTGCGCGCGTGTGTGTGTGTGTGTGGTGAAGCTGTTTATAAATACGAGCACCATAAAGAAGACTGTATATGATAATGTTGTTGTTGGTTCTGGATCAAGTCCCAGTCTGAGGATGTTTGACTGGAGGATGATTAGTCGTAGCCTGTCTGCTTGACCTCTGACCTTTCGATCAGTGTGGATGACATTCACTCTGCTGCGTCACATGATTTGTGCCATTTGTCACATGGCCATGTGTCACAGTGACATGACAAAGTCGACAGCTGGAGCTGGATGTTGTAACTCGGCTTCATCTTCTGTGTGAGGAAATTGAAATTTCCCCACTGTGGGACTAATAAAGGAATATTCCTTATCTTTACCTTACCTTACCTTATCTTAAACAGTGTGTGCCACAGCGTGAAGGACGACCTGTATGATTTATAGTTTAGATCTAAGAATGTATCTGTTTGAGTGGGAACCAAAGGATGTGAATAAAGATGTCTGACATCTGGCACTCAGGTCCTGAGCCCTGGTCCCCACACTGACCTGGTCCTGGTCCTGGTTGAGGGTGATGCTTGAGATACTTGAGATGTTTTGGAATTAGAAATGGAATGCAGCTCCAGCGTGCCGACAGCCGGCAGGACGTCTCCTGACTGACCGCTCTTTGTCTCTTGTCCTCGGCCCTCAGGAACCGGATGGCTCTGCTGCCGACTCAGGCGTTTTACCTGCTGGTCAACAACAGTGGGCTGACCAGCATGTCCCTGACCATGGCTCAGGTGTACAAGGAGCACCAGGACGAGGACGGCTTCCTCTACATGACCTACGCCTCGCAGGAGATGTTTGGACACGGACAGTTTCCCACATCAAATTTTAGCCGGTGCTAAAGTTGCTGGCCTCCATATCAACTGTAAATATAAAAAATATGTTTTATTGTAGTATTTGTTGATGGTAAGATGGATTTTAATTAAAAGTATGTGGTTCCAATAAATCCTATGTCCAAACTTTGACAGTCTTGCTTGTTTTGATGGTCAAATTAAAAACATCAGGATGTTTCTCCTTTGACCTCCTTATTAAGCCTGAGTGTAATCATCTGTATCTTCCAGCTCTTATTGAGGTTTGCAGTAGCTTGAACAAATCCAAACTAAAAATCCAAATAAACTGTGTGAATGAATTCATTCATTACAATAGAATTTCTTCAGCTTCAGATGTGAAACAAACCTGATCTGATCCAGACAAGATGTCTGACAGACTGTGATTAAACCTGTCACACCACTGTGTCCTGTGAAGCCTGTAAGTCATGTGATGTGTTGAGAGGTCACACTGACCTTTGACATTTGACCTTAGAAATCAATTAAGCACCCGGATCTTGAAATAGCTGTGGCTCTGTAGTGTGACAGTGATGTTTCCAGGCAGCAGGCAGGAGGAGGCTGCAGAGTTTTCTTGGTTCCTGTTCCTTGTTGTCGTTTGTGGTGATGATCGTTAAATCTGATGATGGAAAAATGATTATCAGGCTCTGACGTTGATAACTGAAGAAACTATGTTATTGTATCGCATTCCTTGGACAGCGCAGCGAGGAATGTTCATGTTATGCACAGTCATGTGTTTAGTATCGTTTCATGCCTTGGGAGTTGTTGTGAGACGTTGTCTATTTGTGTGCTTTAACACAGTTCCTCAGTGTCATGAGGGCCATGACTTAAAGCTGCTGTTTAAATAAAGAGACATCAGTCAGACTCAGCCGTTCATCACCCATGGGAGAAAAACCTCAGAAACCTCCGGGGTATCAGGAAGTGATGTCATGAGGAACTCACCTGTCTCCGTCTGCGTGACCTTCACCGGCCTGCAGGTTGAGTTGATGTGGTCCTCCTGTGTGACCAGCAGATGGCAGTAACGATCCACTGACCGGCAGCTGCTGAGCCTCTGGGTCTGACAGACCACAGTGTGTTGTCATATAATCCAGTGAACGCAACACTAACACAGTGTGTTGTCATATAATCCAGTGAACGCAACACGGACACACTGTGTTGTCAGCTGCTTCACGTCGCTGTGTTTGCAGTTTTATCTCACTGATAAAGTTTCATCATCATCACCATCATCATCATCATCATCATCATCATCATCATCATCATCATCATCATCATCATCATCATCATCATCATCATCATCATCATCATCATCATCATCATCATCATCATCATCATCATCATCATCATCATCATCATCATCATCATCATCATCATCATCATCATCATCATCATCATCATCATCATCATCATCATCATCATCATCATCATCATCATCATCATCATCATCATCATCATCATCATCATCATCATCATCATCATCATCATCATCATCATCATCATCATCATCATCATCATCATCATCATCATCATCATCATCATCATCATCATCATCATCATCATCATCATCATCATCATCATCATCATCATCATCATCATCATCATCATCATCATCATCATCATCATCATCATCATCATCATCATCATCATCATCATCATCATCATCATCATCATCATCCAGTGAACGCAACACGAACACACTGTGTTGTCATATAATCCAGTGAACGCAACACGAACACACTGTGTTGTCATATAATCCAGTGAACACAACACGAACACAGTGTGTTGTCATATAATGCAGTGAACACAACACGAACACACTGTGTTGTCATATAATCCAGTGAACGCAACACGAACACACTGTGTTGTCATATAATCCAGTGAACGCAACACGAACACAGTGTGTTGTCATATAATCCAGTGAACGCAACACGAACACAGTGTGTTGTCAGCTGCTTCACGTCGCTGTGTTTGCAGTTTTATCTCAGTGATAAAGTTTCATCATCCTCATCATCATCATCCTCATCATGATGAAGCACACACGGCAGAGGAGGAGAGGAGTTGAGACATCAACTCTCCCTGAACTCTTCAAAACGTTAAACTGATAAAATGACCACGTGGTGTTATTTTGACAGCGACAGCTGTAGGTCCTCATTGCGTCTGCAGGGGTCACTGTGACTCCAGGCAGAGGCTGCGGTCCCAGCATCCTCTCTGTTTTGTTTTGTTTTTTAGATCTTTATTTATAACCATGGAAAATGTTATATCATATATAGACATTCAGTAAGCTTATAACTGTAACATAATAAAAGACAAATAATATATATCACTGAAATCAAAATCAAATAAATAATTAAATAAGGCACTGCTCTTCTTCTTATTTTGTAAGAAGATCGTCCTCTCTGTCTGTGACACAAACAATGACGGCGGTCACAGGTGTGAATCACAGTCCATTCACATCATGCAGCTCATCTGTTCTTCAGCCTAAAAGGTCAGGTGTCGCGCTGCGGCTTGACCTCCACAGACGACCTCTGACCTGCCAGCTCAGTTTCCGTCTCTGCAGAGAAACGAGCTCACACTGTTTCACAGCAGAACGTTCCTGTGAAGAACCTCATCTGGTGTCTCCATCCCTGCACACGGGCCAATCACAGAGCAGGCTGCGGTTCCTCTGCCAGACGCCGCCAGAGCGGGGACGTCCCTCTGTTTCCATTGTCCTGAAGACTCCTCCTTTAACCACGTGTTGACCTTACCTGTGTTTATATCAACAGCTGAGGAGAGAAACGTCACAATGTGTCGGACGTTTAGTGTCTTTTGTCCCGATGATGAAAACCT
>JAFBJQ010001315.1:61326-75428 GCA_016785345.1 Trinectes maculatus
ACACACACACACACACACACACACACACACACACACACACGCACACACACACACACACAAATAAAGACACACAATAAAACAAGAAGAACTGTATCAAAACCGAACCACAACCAAGAAACACAAGAAAGAGAAGTCATTGTTGTGTTGACGCCAACATCTGAGATGAAGATGGCTGCATGATGTTTGTCTGTCTCAGTCAAACCAGAGTCAAACCAGAGTCAAACCAGAGTCAAACCAGAGTCAAACCAGAGTCAAACCTGAGTCAAACCAGAGTCACTCATCAGCTGTTTGAGTCCAGGGAAAAGCTCAACACAAAAACAATGACAGTCACAGTCTTCCTGTCAGGCCTCCATGGAAACCGGGTCAAACATTCTCACAATTAGTTTTTGGTTTTTTTTTTATTCAGAGCCGTTCACACCAGACCTGGTTCAGGTTCAGGTTCAGGTTCAGGTCCAGGTCCAGGTCCAGGTCCAGGTTTAGTGCTGTCTTGATGTGGAACTGTGTCCCAGATGCTTTGTGACAGTGTGTGTGTGTTTGTGTGTTGTTATTATGACATGTTGGGTCATGGTAACAGGGACACACCACACTGTCCCTGCCTCTGATGCTGAGCTCCATGACTCTCATTTGTTTTTTCACCCCGGCAACAGAATCCCTCTGAGAGAAGGCGGGCCGTCGCTTCACATGGTGTCGGGTCTCGGCCATATTGAATCCGAATGGGAACGGCAGTGTTGATTTACGCTCCGTCCTTCAATCAGTCAAACCTGAGTCAAACCAGAGTCAAACCAAAGTCAAACCAGAGTCAAACCAGAGTCAAACCAGAGTCAAACCTGAGTCAAACCAGAGTCAAATCTGAGTCAAACCAGAGTCAAACCAGAGTCAAACCTGAGTCAAACCTGAGTCAAACCAGAGTCAAACCAGAGTCAAACCAGAGTCAAACCTGAGTCAAACCAGAGTCAAACCTGAGTCAAACCTGAGTCACTCATCAGCTGTTTGAGTCCAGCGAAAAGCTCAACACAAAAACATTGACACGTCACAGTCTTCCTGTCAGGCCTCCGTGGAAACCGGGTCAAACATTCTCACAATTTGTTTTGGGGTTTTTTTTTTATTCAGAGCCGTTCACACCAGACCTGGTTCAGGTTCAGGTTCAGGTCCAGGTCCAGGTCTAGTGCTGTCTTGATGTGGAACTGTGTCCCAGATGCTTTGTGACAGTGTGTGTGTGTTTGTGTGTTGTTATTATGACATGTTGGGTCATGGTAACAGGGACACACCACACTGTCCCTGCCTCTGATGCTGAGCTCCATGACTCTCATTTGTTTTTTCACCCCGGCAACAGAATCCCTCTGAGAGAAGGCGGGCCGTCGCTTCACATGGTGTCGGGTCTCGGCCATATTGAATCCGAATGGGAACGGCAGTGTTGATTTACGCTCCGTCCTTCAATAGGCGAGGGACAATGGGAGGGGGACAGGCGAGAGGCCCCGTGATCGCCGTGGATACGCAGAGGCGAGACAGACAGAGCATTGAAGAGGACGAGGATCATCAGACAGCGGCGGCGGCGTCCAGCGAGAGTCTCAGGTTCAGGAGGAGAAAAGGCTCCTGGTCGGTAACAGGAGACAGAAGCTTTGTCTCACACATCACACTGTGATCACATCTCGCTCGGCATCATGGGATCTGTTCCCAGATAACGTCTTCATGTCCGGAGAAACGTTCAGCAGCGCACATCACGATTCAGGTACAAGCATAGCGCCATCAACTGGCACCAGAGAACTGAACGTGTTATATGCTGATGATGCATTTTCCATCAGGCGCCAGGAAACAGGAAGTTTCACACCTGAAGATGTTTACATGATAACATTTAGATACGGTCCAAGCACCACCTATTGCCACCAGGAAGTATGACACGCATCATCTGAATGACCAGACCTTCATCTCATTTAAAGCGAGATGATGTGTGTATGCTGCATGCTCCGGCGCCACATAGTGGACACAGAAAGCGTCATCATGTCATGTCAATAACATCTCACCAGCAGAGAGGTGGCGATGGCGTCTTCTTTTGCTGCCTTTCCTCTAATTGTTGTCCACTGTTGAAAAACATGAAGGTCTGAGTGAAGAATGAAGGAGCAGCTGGCCCCCTGCTGGTCTGACGGCCAATGACAGGAAATTCACCATCAACCGTCCACACGCCGCCTCATTTTAAATGAGCCATTCATCACGCGTCTCAAAAACAATGAGGTCATCGACCAAACAGGAAAACACACACACACACACACACACACACACACACGCACGCACACACGCACACACACACCAGCGGTAGAAGTCAACGACATCGACTGTCATTTACGAACGAGGCAACAACCACGTTTGTTCACTGAGATACTGAGACTCAGTTTGTGCTGTTTGATTGTTGTGTAGCATCTTTGTGTGTCTGCACCTCTGTCTGGTTGTGTGAGTGAGCGCGGAGCCCGGTGCAGCAGATAAATGCTCCTGACATGAAACTGAGCAGTTTGTATATCCAGCTCCTCCTGGGCAGGTTCTGTTCTTCTGTTCTTCTGTTCTTCTGCAGATGGTTCATGTTTGTCCTTGGCTCTCTGCCCTCATTGTGTGGATGGAGGAGGTCAAACTTCCCGCCTCCTGCCAGGCACCGGCCACCTGAGCTGCTGTTCTCCAAACGCTTCATCCTGAGCCCAGAGGAACAGGAAGTCAGAGATCAGGACCAAGGTTGCCACAAGTCGACCTGGACTCATTCAAACACAAACACGCCGCTGTCGACAGCTGGTTTCACCAGGACCAGAGGAAACATCAGGGTCAAGGGATGGTGGTCACGTAGATCTGCTGAGGATCCAACCCTCAGATGTTTCTGTTCTGAAACATGAGTCTAACTTCAGCTTGAAGGAATAAATGGACCTGAGGTTCAGGAACAGGAACCACTGGAGAACATGCTGACTGTTGTTTCAACAAAATGAACATGTTTTTTTTTCTGCACTTGAATCCATCAGACTCAGTGAGATGTGGCTCAGTAACTGGTCCCAGTGGATCAGGTCCAGTTTCCTGTGCAGGTTTGACTGTTAGTGGCTCAGGAAACTCCGTCTCCACGCTGCACTGAGGTCATGTGCTTCCTTTGCCAAGTTAACAGTCATTTGGCCAAATCCGCCTCGACCTCGCCACGAAACACAGTGCGGCGATGAGATCAGAGGTTACGTAACCGAATGGTGGCTGGATCCAGACTGTGAGGAGAGATGAAACAGCGGCTCGTCGCCAGCACCATGACAACATGGAGAGGAACCCCCCCCACCCCCCCCTCCATCTGCGGCTGTAAACACTAATCCTCCCCCTCCCCCTCTCTCTGCAGCCGCTCATAACCACGACTCAACCAGCGCTTCATCCAGGGCCAACGCGCCCAGACCCCAGGATGTATTGATCTGCCTCCTCCATCCACACCAGGTGCTCACGGTTACAGCTCCATACGTCTGCTGACACTTTACAACCCTGACGTCTGTCTTCAAACGCTGCTGAAGACAAAACACAGAACAACTTGGTAACAATATTTATTAATAATAATAATTATTGACAACAAAATGAACATGTTTTTTTTTCTGCACTTGAATCCATCAGACTCAGTGAGATGTGGCTCAGTAACTGGTCCCAGTGGATCAGGTCCAGTTTCCTGTGCAGGTTTGACTGTTAGTGGCTCAGGAAACTCCGTCTCCACGCTGCACTGAGGTCATGTGCTTCCTTTGCCAAGTTAACAGTCATTTGGCCAAATCCGCCTCGACCTCGCCACGAAACACAGTGCGGCGATGAGATCAGAGGTTACGTAACCGAATGGTGGCTGGATCCAGACTGTGAGGAGAGATGAAACAGCGGCTCGTCGCCAGCACCATGACAACATGGAGAGGAACCCCCCCCACCCCCCCCTCCATCTGCGGCTGTAAACACTAATCCTCCCCCTCCCCCTCTCTCTGCAGCCGCTCATAACCACGACTCAACCAGCGCTTCATCCAGGGCCAACGTGCCCAGACCCCAGGATGTATTGATCTGCCTCCTCCATCCACACCAGGTGCTCATGGTTACAGCTCCATACGTCTGCTGACACTTTACAACCCTGACGTCTGTCTTCAAACGCTGCTGAAGACAAAACACAGAACAACTTGGTAACAATATTTATTAATAATAATAATGATGATGATGATTATTACTGTTATTATTATTATTGATATTATTATTATTGACCCCTGACCCAGTGCCCACTGACTCAGTGTGTGTGTGTGTGTGTGAGATATATGTAACTATATATATATATGTGTGTGTGTGTGTGCGTGTGTGTGTGTGATGAGGATACAACAGGTTGCAGAAACACATTAGTTCATGAATAAAAACCTGTCACTGCAGCAACAAGAAGAACATCTAACATTCAGCGACCACAAGCTAATTTACATCCTCACACACGTTGGATGTGTCACTACACAATGAAAATAAACACCAGCGTGACACTGTCCAAAGTCAGCAGGTGACTGCGTTGTCCATCAGTCCAACTCGTCAGATGTAAACATCCAGATCACATTCCTGCTCCCTATAGGATGAACCCTGTCTGTGTGGATGATGTTTCTGTTTTCGGCTTGTAAACATACGAGCAGATAAAGAAACGGATCAGCGTCGGATCAGGACACAGTGATGTGTATTTGTATTGGTAAAAGGTTAAAGTGGCTCTGATCTTCTCTTTATGTGGATCATCACCAGCATTTTACCACAGCTGCACTGAAAATAGAAAACACACACACACACACACACTCATGTGTCAAACACAATAAGACCACTTCCTGTGGCTGAGGGGTGGAGGGGTGGAGAGGGGTAGGGACAGTGTCTGGATCCAGACGGTTGTGACAGACGGCGAGGCCACAGAGCGTTTCAAGAAATAAATACGTTTCATTTATGTGGCGTTGTATATGATTTGACAAACAGAAGATGATCCATGTCTTGTTGACAGTTCTGGTTGTTATGTGTTATAATATATATACATATGAGACGTATATATGTGTGTGTGTGTGTGTGTATATATATATATATGTATATATATACTGACCTGTCGCCGGGCGTCTCCGAAGCTGAGCTCGCTGTTTGATGTCATTGTGGTTTGGTTGTGGTTTGGTTGTGGTTTGGTTGTGGTTTGGTTGTGGTTTGGTTGTGGTTTGGTTGTGGTTTGGTTGTGGTTTGGTTGTGGTTTGTCGGGACGTTACGTAAGTCGTCATTATTTGAGTTACGTCATGGTTGAACTTTGCCTTGTGGCACTGACACTGTTTATGGACCTGAATGGAGGAGGTGTGACATCACACGCAGGAAGCAGAGGCAGAACGTGTGTATGTGTGTGTGTGTGTGTGCGTGTGTGTGTGTGTGGGGTCAGAGGTGGTGGTGGTTGGGGGTTGGGGAGGGGTGAGACAGGAACGGGTGCTTGGCCCAGTGCGGCTGTTAAAAGTCCATGAAGGTCTGGAGCAGCCGCTCTGCAGCTGATGAGTTTAGCAGTTTGTCCCTGCAGACGCTGTCGGAGAGAGGGAGGAGTGAGGAGAGGGGAAACGTGGAAGAATCCCAGGTCAGAGCGACGCTCCGACTGCTTCCACAGATCCCAGCTGAAAAAATAAAACAGCTTCACAGCCTCCGCTGACTCCGGCTCCAGACTCTTCACTTCCCTGCTGTCTGGAAACCTTTTCCTGAGGAGAGGAGCTGGAGAAGCTCCAAGCTGCTACGGCTTCACTCTGCTGGCGTCGCCATCATCATCATCATCATCATCATCAACATCAACATCATCAACATCATCATCAACATGTCAGCTCGGTAACAAGGCCGAGTCCCAGGAACAGATCTCATTCCCTTCCCTCCGCCTGACGATTTAGAAACGCAGGTTTTACTCAAAGCTGTGTCCTCCATCTCTATTTTCACCCCCCACCCCAACACACACACACACACACACACACACACACACACACACACACACACACACAAAGAGTGAGAATCCCCATCGTGGCTGCAGATGTGGCACATCTGGCTCCAGGGATAAGTAATTATTCCTTGCTTCCTCTGACCCCCCCCCCCCCCCCCCCCCCCCCCCCCCCGCGCCGCTGCTGCCGCCACGTTTTCCCAGCAGCCTTTGCCTTGGCAGGCGGCCGACCTCCCCCTGCAGGCCTGCAAAGAGGATTAGGACGAGGTGGGGGGTGGGGGCGGGTGAATGTGTGTGTGTGTGTGTGTGTGTGTGTGTGTGTGTGTGTGTGTGTGTGTGTGTGTGTGTGTGAGGGGGGGGGCTTGTTGTTTGTCTCTTGTCTCCTCACTTCGCCCTCAGTGACATCAGAGATGCTGCGAGGCGTCTGAAACGCTGGGACTGGGTTTGTGTATCGCTGAGGCCGCGATGACACAAACATCTACACAACAGTCATCAAATAACAAAACCCAGACTCCTGCTGCACAGAGCAGATATGAGAGCAGATATGAGAGCAGAGAGGGAATCATCTGATCTGCACCAACAGGACCTGTCAATCATCTCCACACCTTACACACAGGTCAATCATCTCCCAGAGGACAGGCAGGTCAACAGGAAACAGGAAGCAGGTCATGAATCTGACATCCAGACGAAAGAGCAGAGCCAGACTCTGTTTACATCCACAGACAAATCAGCTGTGGTCACTCACAGGGAGACAGAGACAGAGACAGAGACAGAGACAGAGACGGCTTCCTGACACTGTCTCAGCAGCAGACAGTGAAGGTCAATAGGTCAATTAGCAAGAATATGACATTCAGCAGTTGGACTGTGCAAAGGTCAGGTCACAAAGGTCAGGAGTGATAAATCTAATATCTGTGGATCTGCTGGGACACAAACTGACATCAGACACCAGAGGATCCGGGTTTGTCCTCAGGAGACAGTCACACTTGACCTGGCAACAACAGCTGAATTATGTGATTGGCTGTTGGCCGGCTGACGTCACGCTTGCCAGGCTACGGCGCTGGAATGCAAAACAAGCGTTTAGCAACCAGACTGAAGACGTCACGCGCTGCTTTCACTCTGCAGAGGTGGTTGACTTCCGCAAAACAACATGGTCACGCGCTGCATGAGATGTGGCGCTCCTGTGTTAACGGGCGAAAAGAAAAGTGACGTGAAGGAAAAGAAATAAGAGCTGTGGACTCTGTGTGTCAGCTGATCCCAGATCTGCCCCCTGCAGGCAGAGAGAAGAACAAAACAGGAGCTCTCACTCCGTCTCCTATTCCAGCCCTCGCATCCCAGAATGACGTCACATTTCACCATTCAGCCAAATTACATGGATACAACGACTACTACTACTACAACTACTACTACTACTACTACTACTACTACTACAACTACTACTACTACTACTACTCATAATAATAATAATAATAATAATGATAATAATGCGGTTACATTCTGTTAACCATATTATTTTTTACAAAAATATAATCAAGGGCCTCAGCTTGTTTTATGGTTTTAAACATTCAGCTCCAGATGATCTGAATCAAACAGACTTTTCTCCTGGAAATATAACGACATTGAGTGAAATATAATTCTGAGCGTTTTAAGATTTGTTTGCGTTTGATTTTCTTTTTAAATGTTACTGTAATTAGAGTTTTAGCCGTTTTAAAACAAGCATCAGCTTCTATTTTCTGTATTTTGTAAACATTTTTTCAAACTTCTTCCTGTTTCTTTGTTCTTGTTGGTATCTGGATGTTTGTGCGGAGTGATCCATCTCTCCACTGTGCCTCCTCTCTGAGAGCAGACAACGCGCGTGCGCCGGAGGGGTCGTAGAAGAATCAGTCGGCGCGCGAGCCGAGGTTGTCGGCGGTGACGTCACGGTCCGTCCGCCGAGAGCTCGAGCTGAGTTGTCGGCGCGAGCTCAGACGGAGGCGCGCGCCGAGGCTGCGGACTCAGGACGACGACCTGCGGTCGCTGCGACTCAGCCGCCGCGTGACGGAGCCTGCAGCCGCGTGAGCGCCTCTTCTCCCGGGCCCCGCTCCCGCGTCCCCGGGCCCCGCTCCGCTCGGGCGCCCTGAAGAGCCGGCGGACATTTTGGAGGCGTTTGGCGGTGTTATTGGAAACAACATGTCGGCGGCCGCGGCGGCCCGCAGACAGTCCTGCTACCTGTGCGACCTGCCCCGGATGCCCTGGGCCATGATCTGGGACTTCACGGAGCCGGTCTGTCGCGGCTGCGTCAACTACGAGGGCGCGGACCGGGTCGACTTCGTCATCGAGACCGCGCGGCAGCTGAAGAGGGCGCACGGCTTCCAGGACGCCCGCTCTCCGGGGCCGGGGAAGCCCCCGCACGCCGGGAAGGAGCTCAGCCACTCGGCCGCAGACCCGGGCTCCCGCCCGCCGCAGCCGCTGGACCGCTACCCGCTGTCTGAGCGGCCGCCCCGGCTGGGGCCGGAGTACCAGGCGGGCAGGGCCAACGGCCTCCCCGTGCCCAACGGGTTCCCCAAACCCGACGAGCCCCCGGAGCTCAACCGCCAAAGCCCCAACCCCCGCAGGACCAGCGCGGTGCCCCCCAACCTGGTGCCCCTGGTGAACGGCGGCATAGCGGGCGTCCACCCGCTCAACGGCCGCCCGGCTCCGATGGCTCTCCCCGGAGCTCCGGGCCCCGGGGAGCACGGCAAGCGTCCGGAGGAGCTGAGAGACAGACAGCGGCCGGAGCTGGTGGACATGTCCGACAGCCATAAGGACTGGCTCGGCAAAGGGAAGACGGTCCGGGACCTGATGGCGCTGCACTCGTTCGACAGCCGGCTGAAGAAGGAGCAGGCCGCCATGGTGCGGGGCTACGAGCCCGGAGCCACGTCCTCCAGGCCGGGTAGGTGTGATCCGTCAGCCCGGTGTGTGTGTGTGTGTGTGTGTGTGTTGACTCACCTCTCCTCCCCCCCCCCTCTCAGACCGGGGGAAACACCCGCGGAGCCTGAAGCGGAAGGCCTCCCCGGAGCCGGACGGTGACGGCGGCGCTGTGAAGCTGAACGGAGCGGAGGTGCAGCCCTGGCTCTCCGCCTCCTCCTGCTCCTCCTCCTCCGAGGCCCTGAAGATGGCTCCGGCCGCTCTGCCGGGCTTCTCCTCCGCTGCCCCCGCCACCGTCTCCCCTCACCCCCGCACCACGCCGCCGGAGGCCGCCGCCGCGCACAGCGCTCAGTCTCCCATGGCGGCGCTCATCCTCGCCACCGACAACGCGGGCGGAGCAGCTTCACCTAAAGACGCCGGCCAGGTTCACTCCACCACGGCCGGTGCGCGGCGGAACAGCGGCAGCCCCCTGTCTCCGTCCCCCGCCCCTCAGAGGAGGCTGGCCCAGAGGGAGGGGCCCGCAGCCGGCGGCCTGGAGCCGCACTCCGCGCCGCCGCCGCCGGCGCAGAGCGGCCCGGACTCGTCCGCGGCGGCCGGCGGGATCCCGCTGTGCTGCACGCTGTGCCACGAGCGGCTGGAGGACACGCACTTCGTCCAGTGTCCCTCGGTGTCCTCACACAAGTTCTGCTTCCCCTGCTCCCGGGAGAGCATCAAGCAGCAGGGCGCCAGCGGGGAGGTGTACTGCCCCAGCGGGGAGCGCTGTCCGCTGGCCGGCTCCAACGTCCCCTGGGCCTTCATGCAGGGGGAGATCGCCACCATCCTGGCCGGGGACATAAAGGTGAAAAAGGAGAGAGACCCTTAAACACACCTGAACCGTCTTTTATCATGCTGAGGACATGGAGACGCGTCCGGTTCTGATGGACACGGACAGACTGGAGCCCTGGGAAACATGGCTGCCCGGGTGTCTCTCAGCGCCGGGTCCGGGTCCTGGTCCGGGTCCTGGTCCTGGCCCGGGTCCTGGTCCTGGCCCGGGTCCTGGTCCTGGTCCGGGTCCGGGTCCGGTGTGAGCACTTGGCAGCAGGGGAGTGGAGGAGGAGCTTGTAGCTGTAAATTACTGCACTTGTGGAAGGAAATGTTGCCAAATACAGAACCACGTGTTGTAAACATCTGTGTCTGTGCTTGATGCTGATTGGACGGTCTGCCTGTCAATCATCGTGTCCGGCACTTCCGGTGTTTTGTTGACGTCTGGGTTTGCTGATGATCATGTGACCATGTTGTTGTTGTTGACGTCGTCTGAATGCACATGATTCATCCCGTCTGGTCACGAGCCGCCGGAAGTTTGTTTATGTGAAGGTTTTTAATCTCCGTCACATATTCGACACATTCTTCTTCATCTGATGATTTAAATCTAACTCTCACACACACACACACACACACACAGACACAGACACAGACACACACAGATGGTGGGGGTTATGCACAGGGGTCACGTGATCCTCGGTGGAATTCCTGAGTCACCGCTGCCGCCCCTCTTCAGGCTCCTCCCCCTCTCTGCTGCAATAACAGCCTGCTCAAGGTTGATCACACAACCAGGGATGAATGGGGGCGTGTGTGTGTTTGTGTGTGTGTGTGTGTGTGTGTTGCCTTCAGTGTCACAGAGGAAGTAGAGCATTAACCCTTTGGGGGTGGGACAGCTGCTCACTGCCACGTGCAGGTTGCAGCTTCAGGCCTCAGACGTCTGCATCAGGAAACCAGAGAAACGATACAGTTATTACTTCAGTTATTATGATTCTGTGATGTGACAGTGAGACCCCCCCCCAAATCCCCCCCCCCAATCCCCCTAATGCGAGGTCGTCCTCAGATTCCTGCTGACCCAGCTTTTTCCTTTCATCTCCCTGTAACTCGACACCAGAGGCCGGGATTAATGGGTTTGTTTCTGTTACGTGGCAAACAGGGAAAAACTCAGCCACCCCCCTCCCCCCTCCTGTTTGTTCAGCTGTCCCCCACACCCCCTGCAGGAGGGGTGAGGAAACGTCTTGGCTGCAGCAGAACAAACACAAACAGCAAAGTGAACAACAAACTCAGCTGTTCTCAGATCCATGAACCCAGACAGCACATCTGGCCACATCTCCAACACGCTGCTCTCTCTCTGGCTAACGTTAGCATTAGCACCCGCTCAATGAATATTTGGCTTTAAGCTTCATCTCCATGAACCACAGATGAAAAGTGGCTCTGGTTGTTGTTGTAAATGTGTAATAAAATTCTGGTCATGAATACACAGATCTGGATCAGGCCACACTGAGGTCATGTGACCTTCAGCAGGGTTTTGTCACTCTGGGTTGTTGTTCTGTTTGTTTACCATGCGGGTCATTGTGTCCAGATGAAGAGCTCGTTCAGGCCGGGGCCTCCTCCCTCATGTGGACTGTGTCCGTCCTAAAGGTCAATCAGCCCTCACATGAAGAATGACCCCTGGCTCAGGCTGATCACACAGGGGTCGACGTGGCCCCTGCAACATCAGCACTTTCAGCTTCACAAACCAGCGTGTGTGTGTGTGTCTGTGTGTGTGTGTGTGTGTGTGTGTTCTGTCAGAATAAAAGCCTACTTACATCAGTTACAGCCGACTTAATCAGAAATAAGAATAAATCTGCTGAACGTCCACTGTTCATCCTGTTAACATGAACCTAAAACAGGCTTTAACATAAAGGTGAGAAAAAAACAGCAAACAGAGATCCACTGTAGCTAAATGACAGATATAATGAACACAAACAGTTTGTGTTGTATCAGCTCCGTCACACTGTCTGTGACAAACATCTCAGATGTCACATTCAGTGCAGATGAAACTCATCAGCTCTGGATTTATCTGATTCCAGAGAGAGCGTCCATCAATAAGACCTCAACAGCTCCACAGTCAGACCATCCTGGACTCCAGAGGAGGTGTGTGTGTGTGTGTGTGGTGGGGTCACAGAGGGTCAAACCCAGCAGCTGCACTCTATAATTAGCGCGGAGGCTCCTGTGTCATGAAGGAGTGGACTCCCAGCCGTCAGTACCAGGAACCCAGGAACCCAGGAAGGTCTTTATCTGGAGAAGAGGTTTACAGAGCAAAGGCCCAAATATAGCAGCTGGAGCTGCTGTCGCTTAGATATCAGCTCCAGAGGAGGTGTGTGTGTGTGTGTGTGTGTGTGTGTGTGTGCTCCACCTCCACGTCAGTGAGCTGGCAGGAAGTAAAGTCCACAGCGGCTGAATCGGAACCTTATCTGCTGGAGGAACCTTATCTGGTCCACAGCTTCATGAAGCAGCAGAACATCTCATCTTGATCATGTCAGACCTGCAGAGATCAAACAGACAGGAAGTGTCTGCTGGCTGCACACAGAAACATCCAGAACCTTATTCCTGCCTGTCAGTATAACAATACCAACCATAATAATAATAATAATCTGCACAGTCAGGTATACTACTGCTACTACTACTACTACTACTACTACTGCTACTACTACTTATATAATAATAATAATCTGCACAGTCAGGTATATTACTACTACTACTACTACTACTACTGCTTATATAATAATGATAATAATAATAATAATAATAATAATAATGATAATAATAATAATAATGATAATAATAATAATAATAATAATAATAATGATAATCTGCACAGTCAGCAGCTAAACAGCAGCGACATGTCAGTTTTCACGGGTAGATGATTAGCAGCACTCTCAGCAAGTCTTGCTCTGTATTTGGTCATTTCCCAAATTAAAAGTCTGACCTTTGACACCTCCACACACAGCAGGCTGCCATATTTGGTGTGTGTGAATCAGTGTTACGGGGGAATCAGTGAGGAACATAATATTTCGACAGGGAGAAACCGTATCTGGACTCAGGTGTACCAGCGAGGGTTCTTCAGCCATAAACAATAAGAAATCAACTGAAAACCACGAGTGCATCATGAGAAGGGAGAAACAAACACAACGACACTTCAGCAACATGGTCCAGCTGATCTGCTGCTCTGATGAACGAGGAGCAGCTGCTGCTTCACCTGAGCTCCTTCATGGCACTCAAGGTGAAGAGGGAGGGGCCAACCTGCCACAGACTGACAGACAGCGTTCATCAACAACGCAGACATGTAACAATCAGCACCACCGGTTTTCTTCCCTGTGAAAAGCTTCATGTTGTGTATATGTTGTTGGTCTGTTGTGTGGACAGGAATGTGTTGAACCACGTCAGAGAAAACACGTTTGTATTTGTTGAGCTCAGACCAACATACCACAGCACCCACATGTCTGTGACCCTTTGACCTTTACACCGTGAAATAAACACAAATCCTATCTGCAGGGTTTATGACACAAACCGTATGTGTGTGTGTGTGTGTGTGTGTGTGAGAGAGAGTCCAGAGTCCATGTGCAGGCAGGGTCATCAGCTGGGAAGTCGTACTATAGAAAACACGTGGTTGGAGACACATTAAGTCTGTGTGACACTGGAGAATTCTGTCTCTCACTTCTGGCTGTGAGCGTCCAGACGGGGGCGTGAGGGGGTGTTAGTGTGTGTGTGTGTGTGTGTGTGTGTGTGTGTGTGTGTGTGTGTGTGTGTGTGTATGCGAGGGGGCGGGGGGTGGGGGGGTCATGAGGTTTGCCTTCACCTCATTGGGTCAACATTACTTCAGCAGTGTGTGACTCAGTGAGCTGTGACTGTGTAAGAGCTGTTTAAATCATCATCATCATTATCATCATCATCATTATTATTATTATTATTATTATTATTATTATTATTATTATTATTACATCATTCACGATTTCCCACCACAACCCTGAAAAGTTCTCATCTCGTGTCCATGTCAGAAAACAATAAAATGAAGACATCCCTGCTCTGATAATAATCTAATAATAATAATAATAATAATAATAATAATAATAATAACAATAATAACAATAATCTAATAATAATAATAATAATAATAATAATAATAATAATAATAATAATAATCTAATAATAATAATAATAACAGCCTGTGCACGGCAGCTCAAATCCCTACAGGAGCAAACACTGCAGAGGTTTTTCTCCCTCAGTCACTGTGAACTGTGAACATCTGGTTCTCAGCCACGATTCACAGAGAACCCCCCTAACCCCCCCCACCCCCTCTGATCGGGTTTGTGGGAAATGGAGAAAAAGTCTCTGGTGTCAGTCACAGCCTCATGGAAAGTTGTCCCTCAGGCCAGGGGCAGGATATGTTTAGATGATGGTGGTGGTGGTGTGTGTGTGTGTGTGTGTGTGTGTGTGTGTGGGGGGGGGG
>JAFBJQ010001315.1:75440-117497 GCA_016785345.1 Trinectes maculatus
GTGTGTGTGTGTGGGGGGGGGGGGGGGGTAGAAGTAAAAGCTCAAAATGACAAAAATGTAAAATCATCTTTGCTTTTCTCAGATTCTGAAACACAACGTTTCAGTGTGTCAGTGGTTACATGTTAACAACAAGTCAGAGGACTGTGTGTAATAAATCACAGAAACACAACATGAGCTCCGCACCTCTTTCAGCTGCTCACACAGTGACGTGGAGGAGACCATACATGGAGCTCCACCAGAGGGCTCCCACATGATTCACTGACACCTGGAATCCAGCAGACTTTTGACTCCATCAACATATTCATGTTTGTTTTCCAACTGTTGTGGAAACTCCAACAAAATGAACAACACAAATTCCAGCATTCATCATCACAGTCATCATCAGCCGGACCCACAGAGCCGGTGACGCTCATCCTGTGTACCTGACAGAGCTCAGCTCCTTCCCCCTGCAGAGAGAACCTGAAGGAGGAGAGCCAAGCTTCCACTGAGGTCGACCTGATTCCACTGGAGCCAACTTCTCCAGGAGGGAAAAACTGAGCCTGAAGACTCTCACTACCTTCTCCAACAACACTCCAACAACAATATGTTCAAGCTAACACTCGTCAGTCTGAACAAGTGAGTGTTCTAAAGGGCAGGAGTGGAGGTCAGAGGTCATCCAGAGGAAAAGGTCAGACTGAAAATCATCTTTCAAAATGTTGATGTCTGAATGTCTGAACCCATAGAGAGGGTATAAATGACATCAGCCGTACACTCACACATGTGACTGTGTAACCCCCCCCTCCCTGTGTGTGTGTGTGTGTGTTTGTGTTTGTGTGTGTGTGTGTGTGTGTGTGTGTGTGTGTGTGTGTGTGTGTGCAGATTTTCTGGAAACATTAAGTTATAATTACAGCAAACATCTGAAGCTTGAACCAGTGAAACCAAAAACCTCCAGTAACACACTCACTCACCATCTGAGCTGAGGAGGCTTCTGCTGTGGTGGTAGAACATGGTCCACAGCAGAACTTTGCACCTTTGACCTTCAGGCTCCTGCGACACTGATTAACACAGTCAGCAGATATTCCTGCAAAGACACAGGTTCTTTTTAGTTCTTCACTTCTCATGAAACGATGCAAACAAAGTGAACAGTCTGAGTTTAATGAGACAGATACGTCTGGACTCATCAACCATCAGCCACAGGACACGCTCACATTTGAATTTAATTCTACTTTAAAGAACAGAACTGATCTCACCTGGTTCCACACACACGCACACACACACTCACACACTTTGTGTGTGAGTGTGCAGGCAGCGTGAGGCGGGAGCAGAAAGTGAAGTGGCGTGTGTTTTCCTGCGGCGTGGAGCACGTGGCCCTGGGAGCGGCTCCTGGGTTGAATGTCTTGTCTTGTAATCAGAGGCCTGTGCTCCAGTGAACCAGCTGTGACTCAGATATATATATAGATGGTTGGGGTCAGAGCTGCACCACTCGCTCCTCACGCCGCCTCAGGTTACAGCAGCTCAGTTTAGCTCAAACGATGTTGGGGAAGCGGCTGCTGACGATTTATGAGGAGCCATGAAAAGAGTCGGGTGTCGCTCTGCTCGACGCTACGACTGAAACCGAGTCCCTGGCAGGAAACCCAATCAGGAGCGTGGGAACAACGCCAGTGTGTTGACTCAGCAGAACGTCCTGTCTGCGCTCGACTCAGCTGAAAGACACAAGCAACAAAGGTCTCAGACATCAGCTGTGGAATCACCTTCCTACCTGCAGACGCTGTGTGTGTGAGTAACAGGTAACTGACTGCACTGGATTGAACATTTTAACTTTTACTGCAGGTGTCTGTGCAGCAGCATCGTCATCATCAGCCCGATTTGGCCGTGGGACGCCACACGTGTCATACGACCTTCATCTTTGGCAGAAGTCGTTTGTCTTTGGACTGAACGTCTGTGGATCAGATGGCAGGATCTGCAGGTCAGCATGGAGTCGCTGCAGGTTCTGTGGGGGACCAGTGGGTCAGGCCAGCTGATGGTGATGATAATGTAAAGATGACGTAAAGATCACATCACATCTGTAATGAGAAGGGCCAGATGGCGTCAGAACAGACGTCACCACAACACAGTGGAGCTGCCATTGTCTCAGTGAGACCACAGCAGGAAAGCCATCGCTTTATTTGGTCTGTTAACAGTGGAAACAGTGGAAACAGGGCAGCACGGTGACGCAGTGGTTAGCACTCGTGCCTCACAGCAAGAAGGTCCCTGGTGTGAATCTGGGTTGGGGGGTCTTTCTGTGTGGAGTTTGCATGTTCTCCCCGTGTCTGCGTGGGTTCTCTCTGGGAACTCCAGCTTCCTCCCACCGCCCAAACACATGCACTATGGGGGTTAGGTTGATTGGCCACTCTGAATGGTCCACAGGTGTGAATGTGAGTGTGAATGGTTGTTTGTATATATATTTTATGTTGACCCTACAATAGGCTGGTGACCTCTCGCCCGAGGTCAGTTGGGATCAGCTCCCCCCACGACCCTGAAAAGGATGAGCAGTAGAAAATGAATGAATAAATGAATGAATGAATGAATGAATGAATGAATGAATGAATGAATGAATAAATGAATGAATGAATGAATGAATGAATGAATGAGCAGTGGAACAATGAGGATTAATGATGAATGAAGCTGAAACCTTTTAGTAAATAAAATCATCAGGTACGTTGACACAACGTGATGACCTTTTACACACACACACACACACACACACACGCACACACACACACCCACACACTCCTCTGAAGCAGAAGTGTGACAGTCAGCCAGCAGGTTCAGCAGCTGCCTGAGTGATGAGCCATAAATAAACATAGTGATAAAATGAGAGCGCACACACACACACACACACACACACGCACGCACACACACACACGGTTTGTTGTCATTCCGATCAGGTGAGATTTTCTGTCTGTCAGAGAATCAGAGGGTTGGAATCCAGAGCCAAACACTATGACTAAACATATACACCCCTCTTTCCTGTCTACTTCTTTTTACATCCATCCATTCATCCCGTCTGTCTGTCTGTCTGTCTGACTGTCTGTCTGTCTGACTTTCCTCTCGTCCTACACTCGCTTCTCACTTCATTTATCTCATCTCCTCCCTTCATCACAGTGATTCAGTTCTGCCACTTGGTCAGACTCCAGCTTTCATCCCTCACACATCACTTCACCTGTCCACTAACAGCATGTGTTAGTGGACAGGCTCTTTCCTGTAGAGGTCAACAGGTCAACAGGACACTGAACAGCCACACAGAGATGACCACGTTATAAAACATCCTTAAAGACACAACTGTCACAGTCATTCTACTTCCTGTTTCTCTGTTAGCTATGGAATTCAAGAGAAAAACATCTCAGGTGTGCAGGATGATGTCATCAGGAAGCCACGCCCAGCTGGAGACGCACAAACACCCACAAAAAAAAGCAACAAACTATACACAGGAGGGAAGACAGCTCATCTGTCTGTGATCAGACCGTTATCGTCGATCATTCAGTCGTTATTGATCAATCAGTCATTTTTTTTAGATGAAATAAAAACACTTGATGGTGAAGCTGATCAATAGTTGCAGATGTGATTTCACTTGTGCTTTGTCACGTTGCCGTCTCTCTCTTCCTGTTTTCATTCTTGTCACTCAGCTGAACAGACGGCAGTTTTACTACAGGAAGTGAGACAGGAGCTGGTGACAGACAGAGAGCTGAGACACCGCCGCCGTGGAGGAAATGGCCGTTAGGTTGGTTTTCATGTCATGTGTTCTTCTGATGTTCATCCATCTGCCTCTTTAAGTTAACCTCCATCGTGTTTTCCAAAAACTTCAGCAAATACCTGAAAGGTGCTGGTATCCATGACCTCTGTGACCTTGTGTTCATGGGTCACGATGTGTTTGTGTGTTTGTGTTGTGGTTGTGAATCCTCTGCAGGTCTGGGATCTGACAGACCTGCTGCTTCTCATCACAGTAGATTAGCTTCACCACGTCTTCAGCGTTATCCTCTGTAAGACGGCAGAAACCAGCTGGAGAGGTCATCGTGAGGTGAGGGTATAAATGAAACACTGATTAGAGGTCAGGGGTCACCAAAGGTCTGATTTTTTTCCTCATGTTTGGTTGGTTAATTTTCTGAGGCTCGTTTTATAAGACACAATCTGCATCCACACGAAACACAACCTGGACACCTGTCACATGATGTGTGTCACATGACCATCACTACAAGGTGTAAATAGGAAGCAGCTGGTTGCTAAGTAACAGAAAATCCTCTAAAACACAATAGTGGAGTTTTCAGAATAAACCTGGGCCAGCAGCATACAGAGGCTGTGGCGTGATGATGAATTTAGAAGTAACGCCATGTCAGCGTGGACGCAGCCGTCTCCTGTCAGACATGTTTTCTCTGACTGATGGAGTAAACGTTAGGGCCGTGTGGTTAACAGCAGGCCTGCTGTCTCTCTGGGAGCTGTTCCTCTCTGACACAGAGGAAGTGAGAGTCGTAGTAAAGAAGCGAGACTGCGTCTGACCGTTTTGACGGTTGCAGGATTTTCCCGCACTTCGTCTGACCCATGTGACAAAAGAGACACAGAAAAGGTCCTGCAGCACGTCTGGAGAAGCAACACTGCTGCTTCCTGTACAGTCCAACCACATGACAAAGGAGACACGCATGGCAACCACTACAACTACAACAACACTGACGACAACAGCAACAATTACATCAACAAGAGCAACAGCAACAACCCTGTATGTGTGTGTGGGTGTGTGTGTGTGGGATGAGCACTTACAGGTGGTGACATCATAGGTCGGGGGATGGGAGTTGATGGATCAGCTGCTTCCATACTGTTTGGAGGATGACACCAGCATGTGAAATGTGTGTGTGTGTGATGTGAGGAACATCTGTGCGTAGAAACTGTGGATGAGAACATCTGATCTGATCAGACAGCTGTGGAGGTGGAGGTGGAGGTGGAGGTGGACAGGGAGTATGTGGCGCCCTCTGCTCGTCCTGCTGTTCATCTAAATGAAAGCAGCTCATAAATCTGAGCTCTGCACGTCTCTGGGTCTGAGCAGGCGGAGGCGTAGGAGCGGTGGTGGAGGATTAGACTCATGGCAATGTGCTGAGGGAACACTCAGCTGCTGGCAGCTTTACGAGCCCCGGCTGCCGCAGCCTTCTGCTGGAGGTCTGCAGCGGCTGAGACCAGGCCCATCATCAAGGTGATGGATGCCTCAGGAGCTTAAACGATGGCAGAGCTGCGGCTCACCTTGACTTCACCTCATGTTCCTGACGTCGTCAACAGTCTCTGTGAGACGGACGAATGAAACACCTGTAGATGAATCTGTGGTCAAACGTCTCTGAATCTGCTGCTTCCATCATCTTCCATCATCAGCAACATTCAGCTCATCCTTCATCTGCCACACACACACACACACACACACACACACAAGAGAGAGAGGAACATTATGCATCATGTTGACTGCAGTCTGTCAGCAGCTCTGTTTGTGTTGGAGACACACAACATCCCATCAAGTCACTGTGCTCCACCACAGCAACTGTTGTGCAATAGTACTGAACTCTTTTTTTGCAGTTGTGACACGTTGTAGATAACTTTATGTATTTTTCCCTTTCTCTTTTATTTCATAGATATTAAAACAAGTACCTTGTGCTGCTGCAACGTCAAAATGTCCCTTGTAGTTCAATAAAGTATGTCTATTCTATTCTATTCTATTCTATTCTATTCTATTCTATTCTATTCTATTCTGAACCGCTGGTTGTGACAGGACCACAGTGAAGCAGGACGAGCTGACTGAATGTTTGGATCAGATCCACTCAGCTCGCTGCTGAGACGTCTCTGTGGGGGGGTTCGGAAACATGACACAGCTGCCATTTTGTTTTTGTTTTGCGGAGGAAACTGGACCACATCCAGTCCACAGGCCGAAGGTCAGAGGTCATCAGTCAAGATAACAGGCCGACTTCAAAAACACAAACACAAGACAGATGGAGGTGAATGTTTCATATCTCACTCCATCAACACGTGCAGACGTTTTGCCGCTAATTCCAGATCAGCATTGTGAGCAGAGACAAATGATGTGGTGATGGAGGAGGAGACGGAGCAGCTGCTCGCTGCCCATCAGCCGTCGTCAGGTCGACACAAGCAAAGACACCCATTTACAGCAGCGTTGTCATGGGGACGGCATCGATGTGACTTGGCGGTGACTCCTCAGTGGATGGAAACATGCAGGAGACATCAACACTCAACAGCAGACAGCAGCTCTGGGGGGCTCTGTGTTTCTGTGTCTGGAGAAGGAGAAGAAGAGCAGATTCTGCTCAGTAACCCGTCGTCATGGAAAAGACAGGTGTGCTGTGATTGGTGGAGAGCTGCAGCTGAAGCGAGGTGGTCAGCTGTGTTGCGTAACAGCTCAGTGAGAAGGTGTTTTATAAGGACATGGAACTGAACGAGGTGAAGTGATGAAGCCTCTGGTTTGACATCATGAGCCTGATGAAATGTCTCATGCACAACTGTTGCTGATGTGGTCATTTTGTCATTTCCTGTTTGTGTCAGATGGCAACAGAGACAGGAAATGACACCCAGAACTTTATGTAGACGTCCACAATAATCTGAGGATGTGAGAACAACCTACTGTATCAGTGTAACACTGAGTGGTTACTGGGTTCAGAAAGGTAAAGTCAGCACTTTTATCCTCCTCATCCTCCAGGATGGACCAACAGACCCCTCTGCACAGGGCGGTGTGTGTGTGGCCGGCTGGATGAATCAAAGGGAGGCTGCACCTGGAGAAGACGTCATGGAGAGCAGAGGATAAAAATAGCTGATGTAAGCGAGGGAGGGGGAGGAGACACGAGTCTGTTGTCCTCCAACAGACAGGTCTGGCCTTCACATACAGTACCTGAAGCTCCAGAGCTTCAGGAGGAGACTGTGGATGGGCATCAGGACATATGTTCTGAACCAGGCCCATGGCCTGGTACAAACATGTTCGTCAGTGGATGATGGATCTGAATTGATATAATATTTGCAGATGTTATATTATTGCAGTGTTTATCTGGATTCAGTCTTCCATTCTGTGCCTAACGTGGATTTTTAACTTCAGGGTTAAACCCCGGAACATGGATTTGACACACTTCACTTGTAGATGAGATTCAACCACAACCAAAAAAGCTGCAGTTTGGAACTCATCCCAATAAAGAAAGTAAAATCCCAGGTCCTGCCTGCCAGCTAGCAGAACCAACAGTCAGTGCAGAAATCTGCTGCTCTTGTTTTTCTTCAGTAAATCTCTGCAGACATAATGGAGTCCAAGAATCACACTGACCTTCCTCCAGAACCATCAGATGTCAGAACCCTCCTCCACCTTCCTGTTGCTGTGTCCACGTGCTTTAAAGAGCTTCATCCTTTGTGGTCCCACAGAGAAACAGGAGAGAGTGGTGAAACTGGAGAAAAGGTCACAGTCACTGCAGCTCCTCCATGAGGCAGGGCAGAGGAACAAACGGCCGGCTGCTGGTTCTCTTCACAGACTCCTCGTCTTCTGGAGTCTGTTCCCTTAGAAACAACTGCATCAGCACAACAAACAGAAAGGAAAAGAAAAGGAAAATAAAAGAAAAGTCTTTTTTTTTAAAAAAAAAGCTGATTAAATAGAAATTAAAATAGAAAGATGGATAAATAAACAAACTTACGCCTTACATGTTTACATTGCAGTGGAATTACACAAAGCTTTTCCTCACGTCTCTGATCACAACAACACAACACCATTCATTCACAAGGCTCTAAACTTTAGACCTGACACACAACAACAGTGTAAATTAGTGACTCACTCAGGTGACGGACAGATACAAAGGTCTCATCAGCCATCAAACTATCATGATCTATCCTGAGAACCTCCATCTGGCTGCCTGTTCCCAGTGTTACTGAAACTGACAGCGTGATGGATGACACCAGGACCCTGAGACCCGGGGCCAGAACCTGGTAAAGTAAACAGCTGTCTGAGCTTTGTCATGTTTCCACTAACGGCTGCGTTTCCAGTTGATGTTGTGCAATCTGTCCGGACAAGAACCAGACCAGGAGCAGCTCTGACCCTTCCTGACCTGTTCTGATGTTCACAGAGCTGTGGAGTCTGGCCAGTGGCCTGCAGGGAAGATGAACTGTCATGGACTCACCACTGACCGGAGACAAACACAGCACACGTCTCTCTTCACTTCAGCAAATGTCGGCGTCCTCCTGATCCGTCAGTCACGTGACCAGGATGTCTGCGAGCAGACTTTGTTTCCCACAGTGCAAATGGGCCCGATCAGCTGGATCGCTGATGACTGAGGCCTTGGAGGAGAAACATGTTTGTTATTATATTATAATTATCAGCTTCCTGCTGCTTCCATGTGATGCAGGCTGTTTACAATTGCTCAGTCCAATAAGAATGATTGTATTGTATTAACAAGCAGGTTGTAAATCAGTCTCTGATAGTTAGTTAGCTTGGTAGAGAAATGGGAAGTGGAGCGACACACTGCCCCAGAGGCAGTTTCCATGGCAACGATCATAAACGTAATAAGAGTAGAGTAATCTCCAAACGTTGCTTACTCAGCTGTCAACAGTGTTTGTGCATTGTTCCAGTTTGTCATGAGAAGCAGCGACAGGGAGCAGTGGTCCAGTGTGCAACCACACCACAGTAACACAGCAACACAGTAACACTCAGTACCACAGTAACACTCAGTAACACTCAGTAACACTCAGTAACACAGTAACACTCAGTAACACAGTAACACAGTAACTCAGTAACACAGTAACACTCAGTACCACAGTAACACTCAGTAACACAGTAACACTGACAGGGGTCAGGATGATTGTGGGTCTGCACTGCATCAAACACACAAACACATCCCACTGCTGTGTGTTGGTCATTCATGTCTGTTTGTGAACAACACAACTCTGCACTCACACACTGAAGCCTGCAGTGTGTGTGTGTGTATGTGTGTGTGTGTGTGTTTTGTGGGCACTGTGACGGATCAACACTTACCCCTGCTGGCAGACTGGAGTTACTGCAGGTGTCTTGAGGAGCGGTACCCATAAGGCCACAGAGAATCAGCATCAGTGAGACAGGATCAGCTCAGCTAAGCCAACAAAACCCATCATGTTTACTAAAGTAAAGTTTAACAATAACAATAATATGAATCATTTTATTGGTAAAATAGTTTCATAAAGCACTGAGGGGTGGATGAAGTTAACAGGTGAAAAGTGAGTCTCATGATTTTTTAACAAAAAGTAGAAATTAATCCATTCAGATCTGTTCACAACACAGAGATGTTTTGCATTTTAACATTTTAAAGGTGCAGTCCGCCAATTTAGTTATCCTTACTGTTGTGATTAGACCAATAAATAAAGTGAAGTAGAGAAAGGTTTAACTAACACTAAAACACAGCTTCATTTGAAACATAGAAACAGAATAACATTAGATCTGAACATGTGGAGACATGTCGTCAGCTCAGACATTTACTGTGAGCTTGCGATGGACATGTCTCCATTTGGTTTAGTCCTCAAGTGGCAGGTGACGCATCGTCAAAAGCTTTTCGTCTCCATCAGGTTGGAGCTCGGAGGTTCTGCGCAGCCTGCAGTCGCTGTCGTCGTCTTTCCATCGCCTCCTGCTTTTTCAGCTCGATCTCTGCTGCTGAACATTTAACGAGAGCTGCACAGGAAACAGAGCAAACAGGTTCAGCCTCCGACTCCACCCACAGGTAGACGTGTGTATGAGCGACATCCAAGTTTTACCTCTATTTCAGAGATCATCTCCAGCCACCACAACACACATGAAAACACACATGAAAACACACATGAAAACACACATGAAAACAGGAAGCAGATTTTCTACTCTGCAGTTGGTTGTTTAGAAATAAACAAATCAACTGAAGGACAAACGAATACACACACACACACACACACACACACACACACACGCACACACATCATAGTGCCACAGGAAATGATGAGCGTGTTCCTGTTGACCAGTTCAGTACCATGTGATACCCTCTGTGTTTGGACTATTACCTTTTTCAGTGATGGTGGAAACCACGACCCGCGGCTTCTTAAAGATGAACTGGTTTTTGCTGTTCCATGGTGGTAGTTGTGATGCTGTAGCAGCTGATTGGACCCAGCGGCTGTACGACTGCGGCACTTTGTTTACGTTTTCAGCGGCAGTGATGTGTGCGATGGAGACACAGGCTGTTCCAACTGAGCCACCAGGGACGGCTGTGGGTGTCTGTCTTTGGGGCTGTTGGATCTTGTTGTCCCATGTTATTGTGGACTGTTGCAGAGTTGCTCTCTGATTTGATGTCTGACCTGTGAGAGGCGTCTGTTTATCCAAGTTATGCATCTGGTTCTCTAGGTCATCACAGAGTTCACACAGCAGGTCGTCATCGGCCGGGTCGTCCCAAACCGGGTCTGACAAGAAGAAGGCGTCCAGGTCATCATCCAGGAGGTCAGAGGCTGCAGCGTGCTCTGTGCAGGAGGAACCTACCTGTGGTCTGCTGAGGAGGCTTTGAGCTGTTTGTGCTGCACTGGAGGCAGATGACGCAGATACGGATCTGGAGGGACATGTCCTCTGGTCAATTTGTGTTTCCCGTTGGTCAGTTTTCCAGGTAAAACCGGAAACGCCCACACATGAAGACCTGCTCTGCTCAGTGTTTGTCTGTGAGTCTGTCAGGATCCTTCCCGCAGACAGGTTAGGATTAGACTCCAGTTTGAAAGTTGCTCTTTGCTGTACATTCTCTTTTTCCACTTTAGAAAAAGCTGACTGACGGAGCCCAACCTGGTCACAGGCCAGAGTCTTTACCGATCTCCGATATTCTGTCTCACTGGTTGGTTTCTGTGTTGAGCAGTGCTTCGGAGCTGTGAACCTCTGTGGATTTTGTGTCATCTCGAACACCAGAGAGTTGTTTAGCAAGTCATCGTTTTCCCAGTCGTCCTCAAACTCGTTGTTTGCCGCCCTGCCACTTGTGTTATCGGAGGAAACACCTGTAGAGGCAGATTTCCGCCAAGCCTCTTTGGAAGATAAATTCGGAGCCGGTTTTACTTGTGACAACACTTGACTTAAATTTCCATTCACGTGTTGGGTTGGTTCATCGAACAGAAAATCTAGATCGTTCTCCAGGTCCAGATTAAGCCGAGCGTCTGTCTCACCTGTTGCGTTCACGGCTGGTTGACAATTTCTATTGGGTGAAGGTGAAAAGTCATTTTGGTCGTGGTTCTCAAAGTCCGAGATGTCCTCAGACAGGAGCTCCAGACTGTGCTGGTGCATGTTGTCCACTTCTTCTTCATCCTGATGGAACATGTTGAGGTCAAACTGTTTGGCCAGCTTCAGCAGGTCGTCCACTCCGTTTTGCCTGTGGGAAAATGACGCACACATTAACACACATGAAAATAATGAATGCCAGTGACGTCCAGAGGACATTGTTCTGGAGTCGTGCTTGTTGTGAACCAACCTTGGGGATTTCTTCTTGGGTTTGGGAACTTGAACATCTGGAGTGCAGGGGATAGTGGCGCTGTCTCCGATCCACTGCTGTAAAGTCGGCTCGGTGACATCTGGACGGCCATGCTTCAAAACAAGTAACAACACAACAAATAAATAAAATCCAGTTGTTTTTAACCTTTACAGTGAAAGGAGCAGAGAACAGAAACAGGGAAAACACAGTGTGAATGTTTATTCATTTATTAATACCTTCGGCGCGATCCTTTTAACGATGTCAGAGATGTTCACAGCACCAGTTGGGTGTTTTCTTCCTCGTTTACCTGTAGATTAATACAAAGAAACAATAATTTACACAAAATAAAATAAAGAAAAAACGCAATAACTGATTAACAGGCTTTTACAGGCTGACGTGTCTGAAGTTTACCGAGTCTGCTGGGTGAAGGTGAAGCGGCGTCCCAGATGATGTCATGCTGTAAGTCCGAGTCGTTGTGTGGAGACTCTCCACTGAAAGCAGCAGTGGATCTGGATCTGGATCTGGGAATTCTGGTTGGAGTCTTAAAATCTCCACAACAGAAAAAAACAATCAATTGATTCAGAATCAGGTAAAGAAAAACATTTAGTGCTCAGCTGATTTCACTTCAGTCAGATCTCTGTAGACCTCATTCAGGTTACTGGACTCTACGTCAGACCAGAGGTCAGAAGGAGAGATAGACCGATATATTGGTCGGAGGATTAATCGGGGCCGATTTTTGACAAAATTATTTAAATCGGCGTTGGCCGATACCCGTGTTTTTCAGCGCCGATTTAAAGGCCGTGTCTTCATTATTGCGTAGCCAAAGTGTATGTATACTTGGTCAGTCTACTGATTTGTTTGGTTAACTTAACTAACTAACTTACATTTTTTATGTTTATACAATGCGGTGCACAAAATTAAAATTTGAGAGACATTCAAGTCAGCGTTCAGTAAAAGATGATGTTACGTTCAGAAATGTTGTGTATCCACCTGTTATTATTAGTGTGACATTGTAGCATGCAAATAAATTAGAAAACGTCTAGATATCGGACAAAAAAATCTGCACACACACATCAGCCATCAGCTGACCCTGACCCTGACCCTGACCTCTGAACATCGGCTATAGAAAAACCCACATCGGTTGATCTCCAGTCAGAGGTCACTTTAATCATTAAATGACTCAATCACACACATGACTCATGTGTGTTTGTGCGGCGCTGAGATGCCGGAAGAAAACAAAAGAAAGAGAGATAAGTACAGCTTAGGTGGTGTTGGTGTGTCAGCCGGCAGCAGCCTTAAAGTCCATGGTATAAGGGCCTGGTTGCACCGTATCAGTAAGGATACTATTAAAAAGGTGCGTTCGAGTCGCAATCCGCTCCGGTTCATCGCGGTGGCACACAGGCGGTAATGGGACTAGATGTTGAACGGCCTCCGGTTCCTTTGTCTAACCTGCACTTTATCACTCACAATTCAAGTTTGTTATGAATTCGACCTGTCAGCGGACATTTTGAACCTCCCGCCATCTTCTCTTACCCAGACTTCCTTTCGGTGGAACGTTCAGGAGCATCATGGCTGAGACGGAATGCGGAACTACTCCTTGCTGGTTGCGTTCATGACCCAACTCAACAAATTTTGACACTTTTTATTTTAGTGCTTCACGATAGATATATATATATATATATAGATATATAGATATATAGATAGATAGATAGATAGATAGATAGATAGATAGATAGATAGATAGATAGATAGATAAATAGATAGATAGATAGATAGATAGATAGATAGATAGATAGAAAAACCCGTTTCATACATAAGTGTAATTTAACGGTATTCAAAGTACCTCAAACACACCACAGTACTGCTGCTGCAGCCACAATTACTAATACTATCTGTTATACTGTGAGTATTATCAGTACCTGCTACTTCAACTAGTTCAATCACTACAACTAATATTACTGCAACTACTATCAATACTATACTTACACTCATTGTTATTATCATAATTATTAGGACCAGAGCTGTAAACAGCGAAGGCCCTATTATTATTATTATTATTATTGTTGTTGTTGTTGTTGTTGTTGTTGTTGTTGTTGTTGGGATATTTTTAGTTACACGTCTTGGTCATGCACAGACGCACAAAAAGCCTCTTGACACCATGGTGCCAGGGCCCTGTTTCAGGAAGCAGGTTTAGTGAAAACTCTGAGTCAGTTACCATGGCAACACACTCTGTGAACCTGACCTGCTCTCTGGCAGGTTTTATCCAACTAACCCTGAGTTTGTCCTCTTGTGTTCGCAAACACAGCACAAAATCACTGATACCTTGTACAAACATCGTCCGATTCTGACCAAACGTCACAGGGTGGACGCTGGACCCGGCCTGAACACGTACACATAGTGACACTCGCCCATAGCGCCACCTGCTGATGGTTGGAAACGGCACTTTGTTTCCACACCTCGCATATGATCAAACTCCTCCCACAAATTTAATGGTAATGGAGTCAAACTTGGCCAGGGGAATAAAAGCTGGTGAAATCTTTTCTAACTTGTAAAGTTGCCGTGGTGACGCCTGAAACTCTGTGACTTTGACAATGACAAAACTCCACATGTAACAGAACAAAGTGCAGCACATACCCCGACATGCGCACGTGCTCGGCCCCGGTCAGCATGAATTATTATTATTATTATTATTATTATTATTATTATTGCATGGTAGTAGCACGTGACTCTGCAGTCCTTCGGTTCTGACGTCAGCCACCCCCCTCCCCGCTCCCCTCGGTGGGCGCGCGCTGAATCCATCATGGAGCGCGGAGGAGATGCGGCTCGTGCGGAGACGTCCTCACCGACACCAGCGCACCGGGTTCGGTCACCGCATTCCAGAGCCTTTCGGCGGGGAAGGAGGTAGAGGAGGGGGGGGGGGTCGGATGAGTGAAGGGAGAAGACGCGGGAGAAGAGAAACAGTTATCCGACCACACGTCGCCCACACCGGGATCAAAGAACCGAGCGGAGAGCCACAGGAACCGGAGCCGCCGCCGCCGCCGCTCTTGACGCTTCTGCCGCTCCTCCTGACGCTTCTGCCGCTCTTGACGCTTCTGCCGCTCCTGCCGCCCCTGACGCTTCTGCCGCTCCTGACGCTTCTGCCGCTCCTGCCGCCCCTGACGCTTCTGCCGCTCCTGACGCTTCTGACGCTTCTGACGCTCCTGACGCTTCTGCCGCCCCTGACGCTTCTGCCGCCGCTCCTGACGCTCCTGCCGCTTCTGCCGCTCCTGCTGCCGCTCCTGACGCTTCTGCCGCCGCTGCGGGGCCAGGAAACATGAGGACACCGCGCGCGGCCGCGGCGGGAGTCTGTTATTACCGGAGGTGAAACGGGGAAACATGAGCGAGGACACGCGCCCAGACGAGTGAGTCCCCCCCCCCCCCCCTCACTATAGTCCTCACCCTAAGAACGATGAAGATGATGAAGATGGAGACGTGGTCTTCTTGTCGGATCCATGTTGACGCAGAGTTTTCTGTATTGATCAGCTGATCACTGCTGATATGTTGTTAGAGAGGGAGGGGGGGGGGGTATGGTTGGCTGGAGACGTGATGCGACAAAACACTGTGTGTGGGGGGGCTGTCCGACCTCTTCTTTATCTGTCCTTCATTCATCAAACAGTTTGTTTTGTTGTGACTCATCACTGGTCCAGATGTGGAGCAGATGTCTCTCTCTCACACACACACACACACACACACACACACACACACACAGCAGCAGCAGCCTGCACCTGAACCTCAGACATGTTTCAGCATCAGACAGCGTCAGGTGTCACCACCAGCTGATCATCCTCATCATCATCATCATCATCCTCATCATCATCATCATCATCATCATCATCATCGCCATCGCCATCACCATCACCATCCTCATCATCATCATCATCATCATCATCATCCTCATCATCATCATCCTCCTCATCATCATCCTCATCCTCATCATCGCCATCATCACCATCATCATCACCATCCTCATCATCATCATCCTCATCCTCATCCTCATCCTCATCCTCATCATCCTCATCCTCATCCTCATCACCATCATCATCCTCATCATCCTCATCCTCATCCTCATCATCATCATCATCATCATCATCCTCATCAATATCATCGTCATCCTCATCATCATCATCATCATCATCATGTCATGATGATGATGATGATGATGATGATGATGATGAGCGTCTGTGGGATCAACAGCAGAAAATGACAATGACCATTTAAATCTAACATATGATTCTGATCATTAAATACTTCATCAGTCGATCAGCTGGTCGAGGCAGAGGTTTTATCTCTGCTTTATGGTAGAATCCATAAATCAGAATAAATGAGGTGGTTTTCATGAGAACTCAGGAAGTGGACTGGACCAGGATGGAGCGGGCTGCTCCGAGAAGCAGGTCACAGGCGGTTTGTTCTGTTTGTCACTGACAGATCAACAACGCTAAGGTTTTCAGACACTGTCAAAGTATCTCCACACCATCACAGGTTGTTGTTGAGTGGTTGTGTTGACTTGGTGTCATGTGCAGTGGGTGGGTGTGTGTCGGTGATGAGCGAGTGAGGGAACAGAGTCATTGAGAACTTTGTCAGTGAGCGAGCAAAACACCATCTGCTCTGGTCTCTGTAGATCCAGACATCTGAGAACGTTTTCTTACACTGTGTGTGTGTGTGTGTGTGTGTGTGTGTGTGAGATGCTGTTTGAGGTGAGTGAGGACCAGAGGGCAGTAAACCCTGTGCTGATCCCTGTGTTAAACCACTGCCTCAGGTCTGTTTCATTTCCACACAGCTGAGCAGTGGAAGTAGTGTGGTGTTAGTGTAGTGACAGTGTAACAACAGCATAATGTCAGTGTAGCGACAGTGTGGTGACAGTGTGGCGTTAGTGTAGTGACAGTGTGGCGTTAGTGTGGTGACAGTGTGGCGTTAGTGTGGTGACAGTGTGGTGACAGTGTGGCGTTAGTGTGGTGACAGTGTGGTGACAGTGTGGCGTTAGTGTAGTGACAGTGTGGCGTTAGTGTGGTGACAGTGTAGCGACTGACTGAAAACTACTACAGCAACATCTTATGGTTCATAGTTTTTTTCTGCATCAACACAAAACCTGTTAAAGAAAAACGAAAAACATCATCAGTGCTTTTACACATCAAGACAAATGGAGGCATCAGCAGGAATATAGACAGAAGAATATAGTCCCTCCTCTGTGTGTGTGTGTGTGTGCGTGTGTGTGTGTGTGTGTGTGTGTGTGGTATGAGTCATCTCTGCGTTAGCCGGAAGCGTGCAGTGACACACACACACAGTGCTTCTCTCCACCATGTGATTGGGCCTGCCTGTCAAACAGATGGTGTGTGTGTGTGTGTGTGTGTGACTGGGCGGACAGTGTTTCCTGACTGGTTACCGTGGAAACAGGATGTAAACGAGATGTCAGAATATGATATGGGGAAAGTTTTCATATTTTTTCATTTTTCATCACAACCCTTTTGTTTTGTTTGTTTACACTGGTGAATAAACTGTGTGTGACGGCTGCAGGTCAGGAGTTTTACATGTAAGATATGCATCACATGCAAAGGTCACTGACAGACCTCCTCCATCCTCTGACCTCTGACCTCTGACCTACACCTTCAGCAAAGGTGAAGACAAACTGACAAAACCCTTTGAACGGGGAAAAAGAGAGAAAGCTGAGGGCGGGTCACAGCGAGGGGTCATCCTCTGTCACATGCTGCATGTACACAACTCATCAACACAACAACAACACACAAAGACAGCGTGATAGAAGGCAAAGAGCTAAAACTGCCTGTTATGTTCACAGAATGATACGAGTAAATGAACTGTTGATGGAGTGTTGCTGTGTGTGTCTCTGCTGTGCTGCAGTGACTGCTACATTGTGCGTGTCAAGGCCGTGGTGATGACGAGGGACGAGTCGAGCGGCGGCTGGTTGGCTCAGGACGGCTGTCTGAGCAGAGTGGGCGTGTGCAGGCTGCTGCCGGCGGAGCTGCTGGGACGCAACACGTTCCTCATCCACGGAGAACGTCTGAAAGACAAGCAGGTCTCCTGGATTCACTGTGCTTCATCACGCTCAGGATCATCTTCATCATCATCATTATAATTACCTTCAGAAAAATACAGTGTAACGATGTGAAATGTAAATGTCTTGCTCATGAATACTGTCCTGTTCAAACCGTCTGCAGAGTGTGGTCAGGAACCTCAGGTTTGTTTTCTGTAGGTGATTCTGGAGTGTGTGTTAAAGAAGGATCTGGTTTACACAAAGGCCACGCCCACATTCCACCACTGGAAGGTTGACAACAGAAAGTGTGGTCTGACCTTCCAGAGCCCGTCAGACGCTCGGGCGTTTGACCGCGGGGTGAGGAAGGCACTGGAGGATCTGACTGAAGGTAAACGACCTGAACGAGGGTCAGAGGTCAGAGGGTGTTACACCCTGTACAGATTGTTAAGTCCTATGAGGCAAACTGTGATTTGTCAATACAGACTATTCAAACTAAATATGACTGATTGATTACGTGCGTGACAGAATCACTTGTGATGATCAGTATGAATAGAACAAAGGACCATGTGATCACCTGTCTGTCTTCCTGCTGCCTGTCTCTAGGCTCCACCACATCCTCGTCCACTTTGCAGAATGAGGCTGAGCTTGGTGACGATGACGTCTTCACGGTGAGAAACTCCTCCACTGTGTGAGGATGAACATTCAGGCAGGAGGCAGGAAGAAAGACGTCAGCGTGTTGGTAACACATGAGAGGGGTTGATAACCACACTGAACACAACGCAGTGACATGTGACATGTGACATGTGATCAGCTGCCTCATCTCCTCAGGCCGCGTGTTAGTCGCCTTGATGTCCTGGTTATTTTCATTCTAACTGAAATGATGAAGAGAAACAATGTGCTCCTTTATCCATCAGTGGAAAATGGAGGACGTTCCCACCACCATTACCTGAAAATGGCAGCAGATAATGAGACACTGTGTGCGGTGGTGCTGGTGAACGTGTGTTGTCCAATTATGTCCAACTCCCTCCTGTCTTACTCCTCCCCTCAGACTGCCACTGACAGCTCGTCCAACTCGTCCCAGAAGAGAGAGCTGGCAACGCGCACACACACGCCGGCTCCCAACATCTGCGAGCCCCGACGGCACCACTGCATTCTGGGACATTTCTACGAGCAGCACTCCGACCACTACTTCCTGGAGCAGCACTCCGACCACTACTTCCTGGAGCAGGTGAGAGGTGTTGGAGTGGGTGGGGTAAAGGCTTGTGCATCAGGCAGCTGATCGCTGATTGATTTGATTGATAGCTTTCATTTGGAGAGACAGGAGTAATGATGAGAGCCGCGTGGCGTCGTGATGCCTTCATGTTTGTCAGCATGTCTGTAAATCTCCATGCCACATGTTGGAAAACAGGCTCCGGTGTGAACCGGAATGGTCACATCGGAGAACAGGGAACTCCAGACGTTGGTCATCATGGCTGCTGTTTGCTGCTGATGATCTCAGGTTCCCTCAAGAGGACCACTCAACCTTCTCCATCTCTCTGCAGGCGATGCACGTTTTTCCTCATCACGTCAGCTTCCAGGTGGAGGAGGAGGAGATTGTTCGGATCAACCCCCGGGAGAGGACCTGGCTCACTGGCTATGAGGACTACCGCCACGACAACGCCACACGAGACAGACTGAACCAGCCTGACAACGCTGACATGTACGTACACTTCACCAAGAGCCAGACGCTCAAACATCACTACACCTACCCATACCCGCTGAGCTGCGACCTGCAGCGAGGCCGCAACGGCAAACTGGCCTGCGGCCGCAGGGCGGTGGTCACCCTGCAGCCGCGAGCTTTGCAGCCTAAAGGCAAACGGCGGAGGGAAGACGGCGAGCGCTCACGCTGCGTTTACTGTCAGGACATGTTTAACCATGATGACAACGGCCGCGGTCGCTGTCATGAAGCACCTGACCCTATCCTGACCTGCATCCGGCGGGTCAGCTTCCTGTGGTGTGCCGACAGCCTGCTTTACCACTGCATGTCGGACCCAGAGGGCGAATACTCAGACCCGTGCTCCTGCGACAGCAGCGACGAGCGCTTCTGCCTGCGCTGGACGGCACTGGTGGCTCTGTCGCTGCTGGCGCCGTGCATGTGCTGCTACGCCCCACTGACGGCATGTTACCGCTGCGGCGTGGCCTGCCACTGCTGCGGCGGGAAACACAAAGCTGTGGGCTAACGTGTCATGGGCGCAAGGAATCATGGGAGCAGGTTGCTTTGATTCTGAAACTGTTGTCTTATCTCAGATTTCCAGAAGGAACTTTGTCTCAACACATGGAAACAAAAAGTTCCTCATTTCTATTGGTTTTTTCTCACACAGATGCAACAAAAGCTATCGATTCATCTATTTGTATTTAAAATCACACACACACACACTGCGATGTATAAAAACAAGTAGTTTATATTTTTACAGTCATGTGTGTCCATCGCTCGTTCATCGTTTGACCTGACGAGGTCACGCAGGTCAGCGGGTTCAGCGTGCTGACACGTCAGGGTGAAACCTCGGACAGAACCAAAATAAAAGAATTATTTCCAGTCATTAACAGACTGAACATTTCAAATTGAAACCATTAATTCAGGAGAAACCTTCAATCTGCCACAAGGGGGGGTGTCTGTCACAACAGAGGGCACAGGACAAGATGCTGCTATTTCTCCGATAACGAAGGATCCAGACATTCGACCACGAGAATCCTTCATCAGCCTCAAATATATTATTATTATTATTATTATTATTATTATTAATAAGATGTACACAGATCTAAAAGTGTTTCATAAGCCTGAGACCTAAACCTGGATCACAAGTCCATTTCATTCTTTTGACACAGGACAGGTGAGCCAATGAAATGCACCTGACCCCTGACCCTGACCTCTGACTACAGATTTCTACAGGTTAGAACATATAAAGGGGCTTAAATATGAATTTGTTGCACTTTACTTTAGGGTTAGGGTTGGGGGTCATGTCAGTGGGACTGCAGGATCCAGCCGTCTGGACGCCAGCGTCACAGAGCAAACAAACCTGTTGTGAAGTGTTTATGCAGAAGTGAGAAAAAATATTCCATCATCCATTTTCTAAGTCTGATGTGAATTGTTTTCTCCACCATGTTTATGGTTCAAAGGTCTGTCTGACGTTCCTTTCATGTATGAAATGATGGGCATTAAAATAAACTCTCCTGCTCATCAGTGGAGACGCAGCTGTCCCCGTCACGTCCCTCTCAGGACCTCATTCTGACTTTTCTACAAACCAGTGATCTGTGGATCATAAGCTTTATTCACTACATCTTCAATATTTCTACAGACAAATGGTTCTCTTCTCTCACATGAAAACATCGTTCTTCATCGACTCTCAGGTGTTTCAGTTTCACAGCTATGTAAGATGTTTGCTCCGGGACATCTGTTGTTTCAGTCTGAGAATCAGATGTGTTTGTGCGTTGTCCCATAAACGGTGAACATGAACCCTGCAGTCTGTACAGTGTAGGATGTTTATCTTCACTTCTGTTGTTTCTAACCAGTGGAAATAAAGAATACATAACGAGACATAAACATCAGACTGTGTGTGTGTGTGTGATGTAACAGTCTCAGAGACACTCGTCCTGACCCCCGTCTCTTACTGAAGATCCTGAAACAGTGTAGGTTCTTTATTATTTTAACTGGATGAAGTCAAGTTTTTACTTTTAGAAAATGTTAAGAATAAATTGTTAACACTAAATTAGTTAATACATTTTATCACCCGGCTCGTACCCTGAGGCATCAGCACCACCTGGTGGTGAAAGCTCATACTGCTCAAAGACAAGAGGTCTGAAAGGAGGATAACATTTTTTTATATTCGCATCCTCACGTCATCTCCTGATAAAACATACGATACATTTAATCAATTACATCATTAAATTAAAACAATAATCAAGGTTTGATAACCTAAACCTGCATAGATTATTCCAACAAGACCTGAAAAATCATTTTCATAGAAAGATTGTCCACATCACTTTGTCTTTGTCTTGTTGACTGCACCGTGTTGGACACCTCACACACTTGTGTTGATGCCTGACAACTTTTCTTCCACCTTGAGAAACGTGATGTGACGGAGCAACACTTTAGAACTTAATGCAGTGACCTGAGTGCTGCCAACTGAACACGCCTGTTCTGAGGTACCTGATCTGATCCCTTATAGGGGTCAAAAGGTCATCATCACATCATGGATGAGAACGGCTTCTCTCACACACACACACACACACACACACACACACACACTGATCTGTTATCTGTCGTTTAAAGGAGTCATCAGAAGGAAACACTCACTGACGGCAGGTCCATGTGTCCGTCAGCACCTGGTCCAGGTAGAGATGTCTGAGCTCAGGTAGGACCTGCTGGTAGAAGACAGCTGTGATCAGATGGAACCATGATGAGTGACATGTTTACGTCTCATCACTCAGCAGGCTGTGACATCATCTCGGCCTCCCTGGCCTGACCCGGATGGAAGAGCTTGGCCACGCCTTTATTTTGAAAAGTTGTGTTTGACAGTTATAATAAAGGTGACTCAAACAGTTCACAGGTGCCAGGTTGTCGTCTTATCACGTATCTGATATGTGTCCACTGTGTGGGGACTGTGCACATACACACACGTGTGTCATCAATTACAAAAAAATGTGGTTAATTCAGAAACAAACTGTCTCACAATGAACAACGAGGTCAATGGGTCAAGGTCCCTGCTCAAAGCTTGTTGTGTTAGCTACCGGCTAACATCAGCTGATGAAGATCAGTTTAGCTCATCTGTATACATAAAGATTTTATGAACAAAGTGTTCACAGTGTTAAGTTAACTGCCTGTTTAGTTAGCTGTTAGCAGCTAGCTGCCCAGACACCGTGTTAAAGTAAACCACAGGTGTGTGATAAGTACGTGAAAAACAGCTGACACAGTTAAGCTAGCGTGTTAGCGTGTTAGCCTGTTAGCGTTCTGCCACTTACAGGGCAACAGGCTAATGACTGACACAGCGGCTCCGCCTCACTCTGACTCTGGGTATTTGTTCAGAACACATTAATCTACTTCTTTTCCTGGCGGAGGAAACATTCTGCGTCACAGTGTCGACACGAGGCTGCGTCAACGCCACGTAGCGACGTCTGTTCAATCCAATTTCATGGATCCGACTGTCACGTTCATCAATGACAACAGTTGCCGCTACCTTTGTTTGCCCTCTTAGCATTAAGCTTGACAACAACGAGAACCTAAGATTCCGCTGACGTCAGGTTATGTTTACATACGTCCATGTGGCTGTGAAGTACATGACGTCATCACGACCTCATTGTTAGCTGTGTTACGGAGTCGTCTTCAAAGGTTCGGCCAATATGGCTCCTACACGCCTTCTCCCACTACACTACCCAAGATTCATAGCGCGTGGCATTTCCGGGTAGGTATCACTGACAGCCATATTTGATTCGATTATGCTGTTGTGGCTGCGACGACCAGTTTAACCAGTTCTCATAAAAAACGGTTTTTCCTCCGGAACGAGGCGGATTCAATCTTCAGCCGCGACCGACTCCAGCCGCATCCACAGTCCCGACAGAGTCCGACCCGCAGTCAACGATGAATCCCGAGTAGTAAGTGGCACTTTGGACGCTGGCTGTGACAGGTCCGGCTGAGCTGTCAGCTCAGACGGCGAGCTAAGCTAAGCTACGCTAAGTGAAGCTAAGCTAGCATTAGCCGTCCGGGCGGACCGGTACAGGATGACCGTCAGTTGCTTCGCTCTCGGTGCTCGGTTGCCGAGCCTCCGTCAGGGCCCAGCGGGGACCCTTACCGCGAGTAACAACCCCGCGGACACCGGTCCGGTCCGGACCGGGCCTTAGCTCGATCACAGCAGGCTCGATGTAGGTAGCGCCTGAAGCTAAGATGCTAACTACGTAGCTGACCCGCAGGCTGCGGTCGTTGAGTCAGCGGCTCGGTGAGAGTCGGTACAGCGGGTTTCGGTCCCACGACTCCGCCGTGTCGCGAACACGAAGCCGAGCGACCCGTCCGGACCGAGCCGGAGTCGTAACGGCCAATTCAGCGACATTTATCCGCCGCAAACAGGAAGTTGCTCCCGATGTGCAGTTAGGTAACGTTAGGCTCTGACCCATGGGACCGGAACCACCGGACAACCCCACCGCGGACATAGTCTGTCTGCTGTTGTTTCGATTAATCGATCTGTCAAACAGTCCTTAAATTATTAGTCGTCAGGAAACTAGGAATGCCCAGCCCAGGGTGACGTCATCACAATCCCCCCCCCCCCCCAAATGGCCATGTAGAAATACGTCACTGTTAGAGCTCCAATCCATTAATCATCAATCGTTCGCGGTTTACAAAGTTTTCTCATTCTTGTGCATTTTCAGTTAATGATGTTATTTGTTTGGATCTGATGTGATTGGACAGTAACAAAGACCTGTATACACGCACAAGTGATGACGTCACCCAGTGGCCCAGCAGCTATCAGAGAGCTGCTGATCAATGAACTGAACGTTATGTCACTGTGTTTGGTTAGCAGCATTTGAATGATGAATAATTCTATTTGGAAGAGTAACTGTGTATTTATTATTATTATCTTGAAGACTGTGAGCGTCAATAATCAATAATCAATAATCATAATAACAGTTCAGGCCACAGAGCATTAGATCATTGATCTGCTCTGTTGATCATGTCTGATCATGTCTGTGTTTGTTTCTGTCCACAGTGACTATTTATTCAAGCTGCTGCTGATCGGTGACTCCGGTGTGGGGAAGTCCTGCCTCCTGCTGCGGTTTGCTGTAAGTGTCACCATGTAACGTCTCCTGTCGACAACATTGTACACGTCACATGTGACTGCAGGAACCAGCTGTGTGTGTTTTATCACAGGATGACACGTACACAGAGAGCTACATCAGCACCATTGGAGTGGACTTCAAGATCAGGACCATCGAGCTGGATGGGAAGACCATAAAGCTTCAGATTGTAAGCAGGAAGTGAACGCACCAGCAGAGGGGGTCGTGTTTTACTCCCTGATACATACAGACTGACGAGCTCTGCTTTGTTTTAACAGTGGGACACAGCCGGTCAGGAGCGGTTCCGCACAATCACATCCAGTTACTACAGAGGAGCTCATGGCATCATAGTGGTTTACGACGTGACGGATCAGGTCAGTACCTCTCCAGGACATACCCCACACCCCTTCCAATATAAGAGACCTGGCTTTTCAATGACCGAAAATGTTTCACCATCATTTATATCCATCGTGACCACGATCGTGACAACATGAAGTCACTGAGGTCATGGCTGACGCGTCTCATCCTCTCTGCCTCTCATCCTCAGGAGTCCTTCAATAACGTCAAACAGTGGTTACAGGAGATCGACCGCTATGCCAGTGAGAACGTCAACAAGCTGCTAGTAGGCAACAAGTGTGACCTCACAACGAAGAAAGTGGTGGACTACACCACAGCCAAGGTGAGTGAACGGTACAATGACCTGGATCAGTGACACTGAGCTTCCCCCACTATACATTTAGAAGCAGCTCGGGGATTCTCCTCTGAAGACACGAGACAAAACCGACATCAAGCAGAACTCCTGGAACTTTTGATCTTACCCTTATTACTTTCTCCTCCTTTGCCAGGAATTTGCAGACAACTTGGGAATTCCCTTCCTGGAGACCAGCGCCAAGAGCGCCACGAATGTGGAGCAAGCCTTCATGACCATGGCAGCTGAGATCAAGAAGCGGATGGGCCCTGGTGCCACAGCCGGTGCCTCTGAGAAGTCCAACGTGAAGATTCAGAGCAAGCCAGTCAACACCTCGTCCGGAGGCTGTTGCTGAGGCCTGCGAACCGCCACGACGCCAAATGACCCCTGAGCCCACGACCAGTCTCTTCGTTCAAATGCTCCACAGGAAAAGACAACCAGAGAGGGGTGTGGGGGAGGGAGGGGGGGAGAGGGAGAGGGAGGAGGACTCCCATCCCGCCCTTTCTAAGTCAGCAATAGGATGGTAAGACAGAACACAGCGAGCATTTCTCATCCTTAACTTTACCAAATCAAAGTGTCCACAGTTTTTACCATTGACCGAGATACAAGCTCATCTCTCGACTTTAGTTCTGCTCCTTCTTCCAGTCTGTTCAACCAGTCACTTTGTAAAACGCCCTCTCGACTTTGTTCTTGACTTGGGCCTGAACACGAGTCGCTGAGCACCTCGAATGAGGCACATGCTTAAACCAGCATCATACACGTTAGAAGTCACGCAGCAAAGGGCTCCCTGGCCCAGGAAACGACCCCATCACCTCACCTGCTCTAACGTCACAGCGTTGCCCCCTAACAAACACATGCCAGTGCCTTTCAGGCAGGAGATTGACTTGGCATTATGACTTTGGTGCTTTTGTGTTGTTGGCATTTTTCCTCCATGTGCCCAAAGTCAGTTTCTGAATGAGTCCACTTTGTAATGATAGCAGTTAACATTCCTGTAGTGCTGGTTTTCTTCAAACAATAAGCATGTGCTGCATTGGGAGAGGCGACGTCAGCTGTGTACACTTCTCTGCTAATATTTCTCAACCAACTGCACAACCACAACAGGAGAAATGATCCAGAGTAACCTATAAACTGTATATATTTATACATACATGTAACAAGTTATCTGCAAATTGTATAGGAAAGCAAGTGACGCCAATGACATGATACATAGCTGAATTAAACCCTTGGCACGTGATTTGTGGCTGCGGACATAAAATTTTGTGGCACAATGTCTAATATTAAAACAATGAAGGAGATCTTTGATAACTGTTGTTGCTGTTTTTTTTTTCTCCCTTTACTTTTGCGCTCATTTCCACCTGTTTAAGTGCCGCCTCTGTATCAGGGTGATGTGTCTTTCAAACTCTGATGTCATTAAAGGTCTTAATATTTTTTCTCACCTGTGCAGGTGGTAACATTGTGAAATGTTTTGTATGTGAACATTGCCGATAGTCAGCTGGTGGTTTAACACAGTGTTAACGCTTCATCGTGGATTCAAGAATTGAACAATTTAACCTATTTAAATGTGGACCAGACACAGAATATAGTCCAGCATAAAGAACTGTCCCCTCAGGGAGTTGCACTGTTCAGTTTACTTTGTGAATTTAGGTCAGAGTGAGACCTCTTCACAGATACCATCTTAATGTGTAGACCTGTCCCTCTTTGTCAGCCATTCAACAGGGTCTTTACACACCTGTAGCAGGCAGGTGTTCACCCTGCACCCACATGTTAGAACCAGAGGTCTTGCTCACAGATACATGTAAATGATCTTACTCCAGCTCCTGACCTCTGACCTGACCTACACTCTGTGTCGTAGTTGATGGTCAGTGACAATCGACAGTCACGTTTTACAGACATAACTAAGAAAACAATTATTAATAGACCACATGAACATAAACATGATTAACACATCAACACAGGATACATACAGACATAAATAAGATAACGACCAGAACCAAAGTCGTTCTGTCATTTCTCATATAGAATAAATTTAGATTTATTCTGCTTAATGAAACCATGAGACTTTGTGCATCACTACTTTCCACGCGCTGACTACCAAAGAAACAGTCTGAGCTGAAGAAGGACTAGGACACCTTTGTTCCAGCTGATTTCAGTCACATGACCTCAGGCCAAGTTACTCCCTACTTCCAGTGTTTACACGTTCACATTAGAGACACGCACACATCACCTTTTCTCTTAAATTATTTTAATTCCTTGTGTTTGCTAAAAATTGTCACACTTAGAGTCTGAAGAGAACCTGGGCATGCACGATAACCTTTCCACAGGCTCGTCAAATGATTCAGTTTGTTTCCATAGGAATTTTCCCGTATATTTTACAATCCATAGCGTAACTGTACACAGTCTAAAGCCACAGTGAACTATGATTACATCCATTTCATCTTTACAATGTGCAAATCCTCCTGGAGACAGGGCCAACAGTAGTATGAGCCAAAACACAAAATATGACAACAAAAACAACTTCATATGAGCAAGAGTGCACGTGACCTAACACATGACCGATACTGGTCCCTTAATTTCCCTCTGATGAGATCTGACCTTCACTGCCACTGAGATTCAGTGAGTCAAAACAACACATTCTTAGCCTCAGTGCACGAATGATAAGGATAAGAAACATAAAATCTTCATAAGATGACAGAGAATGTCAGCGTTTGGTCGAGTTTACCTACACGTAAGAATTAAAAAAAAAGATGTTAATCAGCTTCACCGAACACAAAAACAGCGGACAATTAAAGTAAATAATGTTAAAATCTAATGTCTGAAAGTAAAAACTGACTTTGCAGGCTGTGTGGTATGAAGTGTGTGTGTATATATATATATATATACACACACACACACACACGCACGCACACTCACACATTATAAAGAGCTTCAGCCAGTGATTCCTTCACAGATGTGAAAACCCCTCCCACCACAGAGCCTAAAAAAACAATCGAATTATTTACATGATGATTCCTCTACAGCTTCATCTCCAAACTCATCACTTTGTCAGATCCACCTTGTTGTTGGCTGAGCTGTTCCCCTGACGATAAATGCAATGGTTTCTTTTGAAAAGTCGAAAAACAAAAATGCAAACAATTAAAAAAATGTGAGGAAAAAGGGAGGAAGTGAGACGCACGAAGAGAACAAGAGAGAGACAGAAAGAAAGATTTTTAAAATGGACTGAATCTGTGGGCGGGGCCATGGAGGCTGGTTTCAGGGGGTGGGGTCAGAAGGGGGCTGGGCATCAGTCTGACGCAGCCTGGGAGTTGAGCGGCGTCAGCGTGGCAGGAAACATCAGCACCTTGGCCTGCATGAAGGTCAGGTCGGGCAGGCCTGCGATGACCTTTGCTGCCTCCTCGCTCAAATTCTCGTCTTTCCTCGGCTTCCTGTCAAACGGATCAGACAGAGAAGGCGCCTGTGATCACACTGTAGATAATCAACATCCTTAATACAGGACCTGAGCAGCCCATCTGCAGTGGTGTGCATGAGGTCACATGACCTCTACATGGACCTGCTTTCTGACCCGACCCCTGACCTGGTGGAAGTGCTGGTCTTCTCCATGGTGGACATAAGCCGGGCGAAGGCGTCTGCTACACGACTGCCGGAGCTCCCGGGTTCCAGCTTGGCTGTGGTCAACTCGTAGAGTTCAGGGTCCACACCTGACATGGAGACCAAGAGAAAAGTGACAGTGGCAGAATCACTTGATGTTTGTAACGATGTGATGCCAGAAACCATCCAGCGCACATCATCATCATCACAGTGATGACAGTGCGACGCTTCCTGCAGTCTCCAATAGACAAGTTGAAGACAGAGAAGTGGAGATGGGGGTTAATGTAAGAAGAGGGTTATGAAGATGAGGAGGAGGCCGTGAGCAGCTGCTCACCTGGGATGGATGTTGAGCTGGTGGAGCCTGAATCCTCCACAGGACCAAAGAAATCCAGGTTTAAGAGAGACGAGCCTCCGCTCGCTGCGGAGCCAGGGGGCAGCCAAGGTTAACGAGCAGAGACAGAAAGAAGAGAGAGGAAGGCAGACAGGCAGCAGTGTCAGTGGGACACACGTGGAAAATGTTAGAAGATCAGAATGATCAGTTATCTTCTGTGTCAGCAGGCTTCTTCAGTATCAGTGACAAAAATAAAAGGTATGATCACAAAGTCAAAACCAGGGGGTGGGCGTGTCTATGCACAGGGACAGAGACCATGTCTCTGTCTCTGTGCATAGACATGTCTCTGTCAGTCTCTGTCAGCTGTGTCCTCGTCCAGCTTTTCAGTCCAGAGGTTTCTAACTGTGCCTGGACTTCCTCATCATATCTGAACACACTTACACACAAACTGTCTGTCACCTACCATCCAGAGGGTTGGTAAGGCCACTGCTGCTCCAGTCAAACTGGATGGGTGGGAGCGCCTCCTGCTGGAGGAGAGAGAGGTGGTCAGGCATATGGGAGGAAGGTGGTTCCGTTACTGCAGTATAAACACACCACAGAACATCTAACCTGGACAGAGTCTGAGGGACAGGAGCTGCTGTCTGGAGCAGGTGGAAGCGTCTGGGCTATGGACGCAATCATCTCAGCAGCAGAGACCGGCTTCACAGGCTCCTTTGTTGGTTCCAGCATTCCCTGCACACGCAACATGTGGACATGTGAGACAACACGGTGAAGGAGTGTGTGTATTATTTTGGTTCATTATGAAATGGTGCAAAATGAAAATATGACCACTGGACATGAAGCAATCAGTTAATGGTCTTTATAAAGGACTATATGTATAATCATATAGCCATATAAACATGGGTATATGATTATACTGTTTACATACACACAGGAATATGTTGCTGTTTGGAACATGAAGACATGTGGAGAACTCTGACCCTGGCCTTTGACCTCTAACCACAGCCAAGAGCTTCAGGAAAATTCTTCAGTTACTAAGCTGCTCGTTAAAATGATTCCTCTGTTGTTGTTTAAAACTTTGTCACGTGATGAAGGTTCAGTCACAGATCATGTGTCTATGATTGATCATGTATGACTGTGTTGTTTCCATGAAGCTGCAGGACATTACAGATTCTGTTCACAATGAGGTGCTTTAGATTCACAACATCACAGTTGCTATGGTTACATTAAATCATAATCTGTCCGTGTCAATTCAGGCAGTTGTGCAGGGCCTACAGCTGCCGGCCTGTAGAAGAAGCCACTGTGTGATGAAGCTGAGCAGCACACACACAAACAAAGCTTTTGCAGCGCTGACTGTGGGAAGGGGGCGGGAAGGGGGCGGAGACAGGTGACTCACCAGGCTGGCGGCGTACATAGGCACGATGACTGGCTGTTTCTTCTGTCCCGTGAACAGCTGCATAATTTAAAGCAGGTTAGAAAAGAGTTGCAGTGACTAAAGGCTATCAACAGAGGGTAGCAAAACTCAAAGGTCACCACATTGAATCACTTCTAAAGATTAAGGTCAGTGTTAACAAGATCTCCACAGGAAATAATCTATAATCAATACCATTATCCTGTTCATTCTCAACCAGGGACTCACAATGTTTCTGGTGTCAATACCCAGGCAGCAGAGGAGGACTTTGTTACAGTGGGAGCCCCCCCACTGGTACCGGAGGCCCAGGGCATCATGGATGTCCTGAAGCTGCGTCCACACATCGCCGTGCACAGACCTGAGACAAACAACAACACAACAGATACGACAGCGATTCACAAAACAAAATATCTGTGGTGGAAAGAAGACGGAGCATCTCCACCTCCACCGACATCCACATTCTATAGACTGTATACAGAGACAAGCAGTGGACCAGGCATGATGCTCCCTCACTGTCCCTCACTGTCCCTCACTGTCCCTCACTGTCCCTTACTGCGCCCGCTTACCAACATTTACACTGCTGCACCTGTATTGACCAGAACCAAGAGAAGAGAACATATCTCCTCCATATTAGCTTCACTGCACTGGCTCCCTGTCAAAATCATTCTACTCACATACAAAGCTCTAAATGGTATGGCACCAACATACCTACAAAATTTAATAATCCCATATCATCCTACCAGAGCACTCCGCTCTCAGAACGCAGGTTTACTCACAATTCCAAAAATCCATAGGAGCAGACCAAGAGCCAGAGCCTTCAGCTATCAGGCTCCTCTGCTGTGGAATCATCTCCCAGCTTCAGTCAGGGAGGAGGACACCTCTCAGTATTTAAGAGCAGACTTAAAACGTTCCTCTTTGACAAAGCTTATAGTTAGGGCTGGTCCAGGTCCATCTTTGATCAGCTCTTAGTTAAGCTGCCATAGGCCTAGACTTATATTATATTACATTACATTACATTACATTACATTACATTACATTACATTATATTATATTATATTATATTATATTATATTATATTAATCTACTTGTATAATTATGCTAACAACCAGTCATACAGTGCCTTAGCTCTCTCTCTCTCTCTCTCTCTCTCTCTCTCTCACTCTCTCCCCTCACATGAGTCTCTCCTGGAGGTTTCTGCGTTTTTTTTCCCCTGTTAAAGGGTTTTTTTTGTCAGTTTTTCCCGCACCCTTGTTGAAGGTGTAGGTCAGAGGTCAGAGGTCAGAGGATGTTACACCCTGTACTCTTTGTTAAAGCCCTATGAGGCAAATTGTAATTTGTCACGACACACTCACCTGTCACATGAAGACCTCTTCCCCTCCTCAGCTCCAGGTTGGGTTTGGTACTCCTGAGGTTCCAGTAGGACCTTCAGCGACACCACCTTGTCCTCCACTGAGGTGATGGTGGCGTTCTGAGGGAAGCTAATCTGGAACAGCTTCTGCAGGCGGCTTGACAGCAACACCTACAGAGAGAACAGCGGGTGATCAATCACACTCCACCCAACACATGACGAGGTGGACCTGTGAGTGTTTGAGTCCTGACTGATAACAACCAATCAGAGAGAACATGGACGTCTGTGTCATCAGACTCAGTTTCTGTTTGTCCACAATCAAACACAACCGTGGAGTTTCCAAAATAAAATACAACCCTGGAGCTTTCAAAATAAAACACAACCAACCAGAATTTTGACCAATGTCTGTTTTACAAACTGGAAAACTCCAGTGATCAGCAGATAAGTTACAGCAGATGTTACCATACCTGCAGCGTGGACTGTGATGCTTCATTCTCTTCCAAACAGAAGCAGGTTCAGGACATTTTTCCACAGTGTTCATATCAGTGGAATGTGCTTTAACATAAAGATCTGTGCAGGTCACATTCCTGACGCCAGAACCTGGAGGAGTGTGTTCAGGTGTGGGTGTGTGTCACATGTGTGTCATCAGTTGTTCTTACCAGCTCTCTGTCTGGTTCCTCACTGACTGCAGGAGCTTCACTCTCATGCCACTCCTCCTCCACCTCCTCCTTTTCCTCCTCCTCCCTGCTGTCAACATGAGGAACGGCGCCCTGCTCTGTGCTGAATGCCGCCCACGACTCCCCCTCCCCCTGCTGCTGCTCCCCAAAGGCGCTCCAACCCGCATCCGCCTCCTCGCCCTCCACAGCCGAACTGAAGTTCCCAAAACTCTCGCTGACTGGGAATTCCGCAACCCTGTCTCCATCCTGCTCCTCACATCCACTGCTGATAAACCTGGGCGTGTTGAAGTCTCCGAACTCGTCCTCCTCTGTGACTGTGACGTCCTGCGCCTCCAGCTGCTCAAAGCCAGCAAAACCCTGACCACAGATTGAGCCAGCATCTCCAAAGTCCCCAAAGTCCTCCTCGTCCTCGTCTTCTGCCAGCTGGCTGTGGTCGGCGGGCGTGGAGGGGTCCCCCTGGAGAGGCGGGGAGGGGACAGAGCCTGTGGTGCTCACGTCACCGTACTCCTCTAGAGCATCTGTCGACAAAGTCTGACCAAAAGACGTCTCCGTTTCTGTCTCCGTCTCATTACCGGAGACCTTCCCGTCCAACTGCTCCGCCTCACTGTCTGCAGCTGCATCGGGTGAGAGGGCACTTTCACTGTCCAACCCGTTCAGAGTGAGGCCGCTGTCCACGCAAACTGTCTCTGGGGCGGAGCGCTCCTCCACACAGGCAGCAAACCTCTGAGGGGAACCAGCGTCTGTGCCATTGCCCCAGGCCGAGGCCTCACTGGGACCAGATCTGGGACCAGATCTAGAATCAGAGCTGGATGTGTTGGACTGAGTTCTGTTTGTGTCCCTGACAGTGTCCTCTGAAGACAAACTCTGCTCTGTCATACAATGCCGGCCATCCCCTGTGGATTGGTCCACGTTCGCTGACTGGTTGTGGTTGTGGCGTCCTTCAGCACCGGAAAAAGCAGCAAAGTCTGCAAAACTGTCCACTGTGCTGCAGACTGGGAGGCTGTCCTTGTCCTCAGTGTCCACTCCTTTTACATCGGAGTGGACAGGTTCCACTGAGGAAGGGCTTTCCTGAATGTCAAAAGTGGCAAACCCGTTTGTCAGAACCTCCGCGCCTCCACCATTGCAATCAGCCGGTTTGCCAGCAGCGGTGTTGCTCACTGACAAATCTGAGGAGCTGGAGAAGACCTTTTTCATCTCAGTTCTTTCTGAGGGACAGCTGTCCTGGTGGCTCACTGACACAATGCCGTCGTTCCCGGGGCTGTGGGTGCCGTTAGAGGAGCTGTGGCTGAAGCCCATCAGCCCTCTGCTGTTGAGCAGCTCGGGTGGAGAGGTGGCGGTCAGAGCCTGGCTCTGGTTAAAGGTGGTGGGAGTGTCGAACTCCGTGAAGCTGATGCTGTTTGGAACAGCGGAGAACGTGTCAAAGTCTCCAAATTCTTCATCTTCCTCCTCCACGCTGTCCTCCATCGGCGGCGGGGAGGACGAGTACATGCGAATCACATCTGGCTCCATGATTCTCTGGCAATCGACCAATCCTCCCGTCTAACCCTGAGACAGAGACACAACGAGACGGAGACAGTCAGACACAAAGTTACATAATGATATTAATATTAAGTCAAATAGTATTCATTTATACGTACACTGCTATTGGATCAGTACAGTAAACAGTATGGGAAAAGACAATAGAAGCAGAACACCTCTATTATGAACAGTGACTGTTACCATGGCAACAGGTGACCCCTGTTTCAGCTCAAATGTCAAAACGACACTGGCTTTGTTTTAACAGATCACAGATTCATGGGTTGAACGAAATAATGGGATCATTGATCTTCATCCTCCATGAACATGAACATCTGTGTGACAGTGTGTTGACAGTGTGTTGACAGTGTGTGACAGTGTGTTGACAGTGTGTGACAGTGTGTGACAGTGTGCGTGAGGTCATCCTGACTTCCTGTTTCATCACGTCATGTTCATTAGATGTTTCCGTCAGGACTCTCGCACCTGAATTAAACACAGAGTCAGAACAGAGTCTCCATCTGAACTCCACCCAGCCTCTGTTTGCTATGTCAGCCTTATCGCAACACACACACACACACTCACACACCTGAGGCAGGTACCACACACACACACACACACACACACACACACACACACACACACACACACACACACACACTCTCTGACTGTTTGACTTCCTCCTCTGACTCCAGGCTCCGGACGTCTCCTCACCTGTCTGACGTCAGCGAGCTAACCCTGTTAGCAACTGGAATTGGGAGCTAACAGGTTGGCTGGTGTAGTTAGCTAAGTGAAGTGGTGACGTGGAACAGAGGGTGTAATGTCAGTGTGGTGCGAGACTCACAACTGGCCAGTGTCAACTACACGACAACAAGGCCGACACACTTCTCTGACAGGAGGTGTAACACTAGTTCCTTTAGCTTAGCTTAGCTTTAGCTCGGTTAGCCTGAGTAGATGAGCTGGCTTCGTTGTGTTGTTGTGAGCGGTGTTGGCACTTTAGCGTCTCATCAGTTCGTTGTTGTCCCGCTATCGTCCCACAACACGCGGCCAGCTCGAACCAAAAGAGCCGTGAAACCACTTTGAGCCTCGGACACAAGTGAGCGAGAAGTCAACACCTCGGCTGGCTGCTAGCAGCTAGCTTTAGCTTTAGCTTTAGCTCTGGCTCTCGCCTCCCGGCTCTGCTTTGACAGCTGTGACTCTGGTTCCGACACAAACCTCTGGACTCACCGTCAGACGCCGAGCTGCGATGTCCATGACTCGGCCGAACACGGAGCCGCCCGCCGAGTCTCAGCTGGAGCCCTGACACGAACCCGAACCGGCGGAGCACAAGTGAAGGTTGAGTCAGACACCGGCTGCTGCTCTGCCTCGATCACCCAGCATGCACCGCTGAGAGGGGGCGCTGTGGAGCAGTGTCCACACACCTAGTTATTCAGGACATATAGAGAAGATAAACAGGAAATATTCTGTTTACATTGTGTTTATTATGACTGTAATAATGGGACATTACTGTTACTGTACAATTGAATTCTAATTGAGTTCTAAATGGTATCACACCAACACACCTATATCCCATAATAATAATAATCCCATATCATCCTAACATCCTAACATACCTCAGAACACAGGTTTACTCACAACTCCAAACATCCAGCTATCAGGCTCCTCTGCTGTGGAATCATCTCCCAGCTTCAGTCAGGGAGGAGGAGGACAGGACCTCTCTGTATTTAACAGCAGACTGAAAACAGCAGGACCTGGATTCAGCACCGCACTCAATGCACCACTACAACTATTATATTATATTATATTATATTATATTATATTATATTATATTATATTATATTATATTATATTATATTATAATTACACGAACAACCAGTCATACAGCGCTTTAGCTCTCTCTCTCTCTTTCTCTTTCTCTAAGTCATTTTGTTGATGTGTTGTGTACACGTGACATCCATTGCACTTCTGTCCATCCACATGAGTGTCTCCTGGAGGTTTCTTGGTTTTTTTCCTCTGTTAAAGGTTTTTTTTTTGGCAGTTTTTCCTCACCCTTGTTGAGGGTGGAGGTCAGAGGTCAGAGGATGTTACACCCTGTACTCTTTGTTAAAGCCCTATCAGGCAAATTGAATATGGGCTATACAAATAAAATTTGTTTGATTGATTGACTGATTGAATAACACATCACAGACACTGGCTTCCATGTAAAACACACACACAGACATGTTCACACACACACACACACACACACACACACACACACACACACACACACACACACACTACAGAGTGAAACCAACAGAATGAAACATTTTGAGAATGAAAAACAGAACCTGGAATGTTTATATCTGAAGTTGTTCTATATTCATACATATAAACATGATTGTATCATGTTGTGTACCTGTAAAAGAGAGTGCCATCACATACTTATACATGAAGTACGTAACTAGTATGATGGCAGTAGTGATCATATATGTTCACATGTTCCTCCTTTTCCTTTATTGATCATCTCCTTTTCTTCTCTCAGGTGATCAGAGATAAGACACAGAGCCGAGGAGCCCCCCCCCCCCCCCCCCCCCCCTCCCCCCCTTCCCCCCCTTTACTCCTCCTCCTGCTGCTCCACTTTGACCCCACTGCTTATTATTGCTGCTTGTAACAGAGGTGACTGTGAAGGAGATTTGATGTACATGTACATATACACAGTGCTGGAGCACAGGGGGGGGGGGGCACTTATCCCAGCATTCCAGTCTGATGTGGCCCCTGGTGTCACTGTTAGCTGTTAGCCGTTATCTCCCCCACATGTCGGTGGGGACGAGGAGCTGCTGGATGGCTCCGGGCCCCGCAGGGCCTTGTATGGCCATGTGGCGCTGGGAGAGGGACGATAAGCAGCTCACAGCAGCTCACAGCAGCTCTGCTGCCATGTTTAGAACAATGTCTGTTTCTGTTAAATTTAGAGCAGTTATCAGACGCAGCTCTCCCCCCCCCCTCCTCCTCCTCCTCCTCCTGGTCTTCTTCCACTTCTTCTTTCTTCCTCTGCGACCGCGGCCGCATCAGGACCTGAGCTGAGCTCCAGCTCAGAGACCACTTCATCACATCTGTTCACCGAGAGCAGATGTTCATTCAGTGTCCAGCTGTGTAGGAGGTGAGTGACGCTGCAGGATTGTTGTGGTGATGTTGTCGTTTTGTCGCGTGTGATGAAAGTTGAGTCACGTGTTGGTGACAAACACATGATATACATGATACACACGTATACAACACGGCGTTGTGTACAACAGGCTCAGCTGTGTGCCTGTGCATCAGTCCTATAGACACAGTCAGACTCTCTCGCTGGTTCTCTGTGATGAAGATGAAGATGATGGAGCAGCAACTTGACGTCTCTCATGAAGTTCATGTGAAGGAAACAGATTCAGGAGGAGAAGGAGAAGGATGAGCGATAAACCTTCACTGCTCTGCTGCAGTGGCTCTGACAGAGTGTGAGGTGATGATCTGACCTGACAACAAATAACAGAGAGAGTAAATGTGCAGGTGACATCAGGCTGCCAGAGGCTGCACAACATCAGCAAGGTCTTTCATTTTCAATAAAGTGGCTGCATGTTTCCTACAGATGATGATGCTAATGTTAAAGCTTCCAGCATCCTGACCTGAGTTCAGCTCAGATCTGAGATCAGTTACACACAGTTACACACACTGTCATTCACTCCCTCAGGTGTGTCTTAACATGAACATTAACATTAACATTAACATTAACATTAAGGTTAACGTTAACATTGTTGTGAACAGCTCAGAAATAAGGAGCCCAAGGAGAGGAGGAGATCTGGTTCGGTGTGTCTTCTGTCCTCAGAAGGTGAAGTGTTAACAGACACCAGAGGAGGCGGAGGCAGTCGGGGGGGGGGGGGGGGGGGGGGGGGGGGGGGGGAGGGGGGGGGGGGGGGCTCTTCTGTTTCTCGTCTTCACACCATCTGATGCCTTTTATTGTCTCACTGAGGGAGACGAGGACATTTGCTCATTGACTTCACTGTTGTGACTGGAGGATGAAAACCTGTCGTGTGTTTCTGTAAAGAGAAAATCTGTCATTTTTGTGTCTCTGACCCTGAACCTGAGAGTGAAGGTAAGTTTGATATCTAAAGCTGAACTTTAATGACTCTGTGGAGCAACGTATGGAAACAGAAACTGTGATTTACATTATCATTTTAATGAAAATAGAGTGAATATATATCTGAAGTGCTAATCATTTTCATACAAATATAAAATAGTAGTGATAATATATGAACACAGAATGAACAGATGGTTATTTACATCAAAACGCTGCTCTGTAAACTCCACCTCTCAGAGATGAAGCTGATTCTGCCTGAGACACAGAGGGAATCAAAGAGGCTCCATTCCACCATGATCAAAAATAATGCTGCAGTTGGTTAATGTAAATAAGTTACACAACGTTGTGTTAATGTCTTCATATAAAAATCAAGAATGAACTGTAAATGATTATAGTGAAAGATTGTATTTGTCCAGTGGCTGTTTTCAGATTTCAGTGAGCAGATGTTTCATCCACATTGGACAAAAGCGTTTGCTGAAATATCCTCATCAGTGTGTAACTCAGCTCATCCCTGTTCCAGTCACAACAACTCAGACCTTCAACTCTCCACTTGTGTCTTGCAGGTTTCATGACGCTCACTATGAGCCAAGACAAGACCTCGCCCCTGTTCTCCACCCATCACCTGCTTCTCTGTCTCGCCATCATCTCAGCTGAACTTCAGAGTTTAGCAGCAGCAGGAGGTTCTGCTGTGACCCTGCAGCACAACAACACCGTCAGCAACAACACTAAATGTGGCGGCAGCACCGAGTGCAAAGTGGGTGTTATCCTGCCCGTGTGGAAGCCAGACAACCCGGCCTTCACCGAGCGCCTCGCCAGAGCCACCATTTACTTTGTTGGGCTCGCGTACATGTTCCTCGGTGTCGCCATCATCGCCGACCGCTTCATGGCATCCATCGAGGTCATCACTTCTCAGGAAAGACAGATCACCATCAAGAAACCAAACGGCGAGAAGGTCACCACAACTGTGCGCATCTGGAACGAGACGGTCTCCAACCTCACCCTGATGGCCCTGGGTTCCTCAGCCCCAGAGATCCTCTTGTCGGTTGTGGAGGTCTGCGGTCACAACTTTGACCCTGGTGAGCTGGGCCCCAACACCATCGTAGGAAGCGCCGCCTTCAACATGTTTGTCATCATTGGCCTTTGCGTGTCTGTCATTCCTGAAGGCGAGACGAGGAAGGTGAAGCACCTGCGGGTGTTCTTCGTCACTGCCACCTGGAGCATCTTTGCTTATACCTGGCTTTATCTGATCCTGGCCATCTCCTCTCCGGGCGTTGTTGACATATGGGAGGGTCTTCTCACGCTCTTCTTCTTCCCCATTTGTGTCGGCTTTGCTTATGTGGCCGACCGCAGACTTCTGTTTTACAAATACATGTACAAACGATACCGAGCGGGCAAACGAAAAGGAGTGATCATCGAAACTGAGGGAGAACCAGAGCGTCCCTCAAAGGTTGACATCGAGATGGATGGCAAAATGCTCCGCTCGCACGGAGAGGAGCTCATGGATGGAGAGATGAAGGAACTGGATGAGGAGGAGGCCCGCAGGGAGGTGGCCAGGATCCTGAAGGAGCTGAAACAGAAGCACCCAGAGAAGGAGATGGAGCAGCTGATGGAGTTAGCTAATTATCAGGTTTTATCCCAGCAACAAAAGAGCTGGGCTTTCTACCGCTGTCAGGCCACCAGGATCATGACCGGCACTGGCAACATCCTGAAGAAACACACCGCTGACCAGGCCAGGAGAGCTGCTCAGCGCCACTTCTCCTCAGAGCTTTCCGTTAATGACTACTCCTCCAAGGTTTTCTTTGAGCCTGCTTCGTACCAGTGTCTGGAGAACTGCGGCAGCGTAGCGCTGAATGTGGCGCGCTGCGGTGGAGATCTGACCAGCACAGTGTCAGTGGACTACCGGACAGAAGACGGCACCGCCAATGCCGGCTCCGACTACAGGTTCACCGAAGGAACTGTTGTGTTCAAACCGGGTGAGACTGAGAAGGAGATCCGTATTGACATCATTGATGATGACATTTTTGAGGAAGATGAATATTTCCTGGTTCACCTCAGCAATGTGAGGGTCATACCAGGAGCTGACTCCGCCCACAGCGAGGCGAACCATGTGGATGCTCTGGCAGGGTTAGGTCTGCCATGCACCGCCACCGTCACCATCTTTGATGACGACCATGCAGGAATCTTTACATTCGAGGAGCCCGTGGTCACCGTGAGCGAAAGTGTTGGGGTGATGGAGGTGAAGGTGGTCCGGACCTCAGGGGCCCGTGGTGTAGTGGTGGTTCCATATAAAACCATTGCAGGAACAGCTCAAGGAGGTGGTGAGGACTTTGAGGACACACATGGGATCCTGGAGTTTGAGAATGATGAGATCATGTAAGTAAACAGATTTCCGTCACGCACACTGAGACTGAGACTGAGACTGAGACTGAGACACACAAAGACAAAGACAAAGACAAAGACAAAGACAAAGACAAAGACAAAGACAAAGACAGTGTTTTTCAACCTTTTTTGAGCCATGGCTCATTTTTTACATTAAACAAAATCCTGTGGCAAAACAGCAATGTCATCAATATGTCTGACAACATTCAGCCCTCAGGACGTCACACACGCACAAACAATCATTTACAGTGACTAAATCGTTTTTGACCAATTAAGTGAAATTTGACAATTTCCCATGGTGCACCTGATAATGTCTCACATTCACTGGTGTGCCATGGCACAGTGGTTGAACTTCACTGGACTAAGAGACAGACAGAGACGTTTCTCCACAGACAGATGTCCACTACATTCTCTCTAGTTAATTAAACAGGAGCAGTTAACACACACCAATACAAGCCCTGTTTATGAAGAGACACTCACCTCTGTTTGTGGTCCCACAGTAGCTCCGCCTCCAAGTGGTCACATGACTGTAGCTTCAGGTTTACATACCTCACATAGCTGCTCACAGAGTCTTTCCATGTGTTAGGATGGGGAATGTGACTGGACCCGTCCAGTAAACTGGACACATCAGCATGGGAGCATTGTTAGCATGACGATGTTATCATGGTGCAGTATGGGAAATGTAGGATCCAGTGTAGTCTGTGGGTCTTCACATCAGCTGCTCAGGTTGAGATGTTTGAGTTTGTAGTTGACTCATTGAGTGTGTGGACTCCTCCTCCCATCAGGTCTTTTGGGTGGGTGAGTTGGATGGATGTCTGGTGACAGCATCCATCCTCGTGTTTTCCTCTGTAAGTGAGTTCAGATCAGTGCAGCTCCTGGTGTAGAGCAGATAAACATCACGCCGCTCTTTTCCTTATAAGGCAGCAGAGGCCGGTTCCTGCTCATCGTCTCATCACCGCTGGATCAGCTCATAAAGAGCTCACAGACCACGGCTGCAGGCCACACATCCAACCTCACATCCAACCTCACATCCAACCTCACATCCAACCTCACATCCAGCCACACATCCAACCTCACATCCAGCCACACATCCAACCTCACATCCAACCTCACATCCAACCTCACATCCAACCTCACATCCAACCTCACATCCAGCCTCACATCCAGCCACACATCCAACCTCACATCCAGCCACACATCCAACCTCACATCCAGCTACACATCCAGCCTCACATCCAGCCACACATCCAACCTCACATCCAGCTACACATCCAGCCTCACATCCAGCCACACATCCAGCCTCACATCCAACCTCACATCCAGCCACACATCCAACCTCGCATCCAACCTCACATCCAGCCACACATCCAACCTCACATCCAACCTCACATCCACTTTCTCCTTACATCCAACCTCACATCCAACCTCACATCCAACCTCACATCCAACCTCACATCCAGCCACACATCCAGCCTCACATCCAGCCTCACATCCAGCCTCACATCCAACCTCACATCCAACCTCGCATCCAACCTCACATCCAGCCACACATCCAACCTCACATCCAGCCTCACATCCAACCTCACATCCAACCTCACATCCACTTTCTCCTTACATCCAGCCACACATCCAGCCACACATCCAGCCTCACAGCCAACCTGTCTCTTATACACATCTTTGTGTACACGTGACATCCATTGCACTTCTGTCCATCCACATGTGGAGTTTCTCCTGGAGGTTTCTGGGTTTTTTTC
>JAFBJQ010001315.1:117525-160996 GCA_016785345.1 Trinectes maculatus
CCTCACATCCAACCTCACATCCAGCCACACATCCAGCCTCACGTCCAACCTCACATCCAACCTCACATCCAACCTCACATCCAGCCACACATCCAACCTCACATCCAGCCTCACATCCAGCCTCACATCCAGCCACACATCCAGCCTCACATCCAACCTCACACCCACTTTCTCCTCACATCCAACAAACACCAGAAACAAACTTGAGATAATGTAAACTCCCCCAGTCTCCAAACACCACTCTGCAGATACTAACTAAAGATGGAGACGGGTGGAGGTGATATCTGATCTGTCCAATCAGGGCTGTCTCCTCTGTTCTCTTTCAGCAAAACTATTCAGATCAATATAATCGACGACGAGGAATATGAGAAAAACAAGAACCTCTTCCTCGAGCTCGGCGAGCCGCGGCTGCTGGAGATGAGTGAGAGGAAAGGTGGGGGAGTCGCCTTCCTGTGCTGTAACTCCACCCACATCACTAACGACCTCTGACCTTTGTTAATCCAAACTCACCTCAAGGCCTCACAGGGAACTGGAGTCGCATCAGGCCGTGTGTGATTGAACTAATGCATGATCCCTGACCTCTGACCTCTGACCCGCCCCACTGTTGTTGTTTACCTGCAGGAAGACCATAGCTGTTAGAATAATTGACCATGAGGAATACGATAAGCAGGCCCGCTTCCACATAGAGCTGCAGGAGCCGTACTGGAACAAGAGGAGATGGACAGGTGTGAAGAAGCACCTTGACCTCTCTGCTGACCTTTGACCTTCACTTACCTTCACTTGCAGCAGTCTCTGCCTTCCTTTGTTCCATGTGCTTTTTCCTGCTGTCACTCTGTTGCCCCCCCCTCCCCCTGCATGTTGCCATCAGCTGGTCAGATTGTTGTGTGTTCGTCAGTGCTGTTTCAGATTTGTTACTCTGAAATTACTTTATGAATAACAATGTGTTAAAAGTCAACGCAATTTAACTCATTAATGTCAGTCAGTAAGGACCAGTTTTAGATCAGTTACGACAGCTAATGCTTTGCCGGGGCGTCCACGGGCGTTACGTCGGTGGGCGTGGCGTCCATGGGTGTGATGTTGGTGGGTGTGACGTTGGTGGGCGTGGCGTCCATGGGTGTGATGTTGGTGGGCGTGGCGTCCATGGGTGTGACGTCGGTGGGCATGGCGTCCATGGGTGTGATGTTGGTGGGGGGCGTGGCGTTCAGGATGAAGACAGTGTAGAGAGGAGGATGAGCTGAGTGATTGTTCAGTGTTTTTCCTGTGTGTTTCTCTCTGACCTCTGACCTCTGACCTCTCTCCTGTCTCTTCTCTCTTCAGCTGTGTTGCTTCAGGAAGTTGGTAAGATGGTTTTTCCTTCTTCGTTCCTGCTGTCTGTCAGTTTTCACTCTGCCGCCTGACTCACTGACATAAAATAAATCAAGCTCCTGATTTCTTTCTTCTTTTTTCAACTTTTCAGGTGGATTCATCAAAACAGGTAAGTGAAGCCAGATGCCAGATGTTTTACTGAACCTCTGCTGATGACCTGAGTTAACTGAAGCCTTTTGTGTGGCGCGTTGACAGACAGACAGCTGTGTGGTAAGACAGGAGGTGTTTCAGATTTCAGTCAATCACAGCTGCTCACATTCACTTAACATGGATGAGAAGGCAGGTGGAGCCTTCACATCAGCACAGACTGTAGCTGTAGTGGGTGTGTGTGTGTGTGTGTGTGTGTTCATATATATATATATATATATATATATATATATATATACACATACAGGGGGTCCTCGAGTTACGTCGGAGATCCGTTCCTGAGAATGTGTAACCGAATTTCGACGTAAATCGGAACATACATTCATTGTGCCATTGTGCATACATTGTGCCACCAGATGTCGCTATAACACCACGCTAAAATAAGAGTTTACTGTGGTGAATTGCCTTTTGTCACTGTAGGGGTTGAGATCACGAGTGTAATGAGCATTTCCTTTAGATTTCTGATATCAACCGTGTAGACCCTGTGTTGTGAATAAACCTACGGTATCGCCACGATCCCGAACCCATCTGTGTCCGTGTGCATCGGCCGGCCATTCCACATAAGTAAACACAGCTGTGGAGGTGCTGGAGAAAACAAAAAGCCGGCAGGCGCGCTGAGAGACAGAGAGAGCACTCACCAACTAGTTCCAGTGTGAAGTCTGTACGTATTTACGGGGCAAACTGCTTAAGCCGAAACAAGGAAGTTCATGGGAGATGTGTCGTAACCACGAAAACGATGTAATTCGCGACCGACGTAATTGTTGTTGTTGTTGTTGTTGTTGTTGTTGTTGTTGTTGTTGTTGTTGTTGTTGTTGTTGTTGTTGTTGTTGTTGTTGTTGTTGTTGTTGTTGTTGTTGTTGTTGTTGTTGTTGTTGTTGTTGTTGTTGTTGTTGTTGTTGTTGTTGTTGTTGTTGTCACTGTTGTTGTTGTTGTTGTTGTTGTTGTTGTTGTTGTTGTTGTTGTTGGTGCCTGTGATGTCAGACATACCTGTATGATGTGTCTGTTGTGTTTTCAGTTGAATCACTCTGTGTTCCCCTGTTCAGGCAGAGACATCTACAGGAAGGTTCAGGGGCGGGAGCATCCTCCTCCTGCTGCAGTCATCAACATCACAGGTACACTGTCCTGTCCATCATCCCTCCATCTCTTCCTCTATCTCCTCAGCCACACCACCTCTCTCTCTCTCTGTCTCTGTCTCTGTCTCTGTCTCTGTCTCTGTCTCTGTCTCAGACGAGGGGACTGAGGAGGTTCTGACCAAGCAGGAGGTTGAGGAGCGGCGGATTGCAGAGATGGGCCGACCGACACTGGGTGAACACGTCAAACTGGAGGTGATCATCGAGGAGTCGTACGAGTTCAAGGTGGGATGAGTTCCTCTTCTGCCTGTGAAGACATGAGTTTGAGTCTGTGTGTAAATAATCTTTGGCTTCCTTTAAAAACACACATTTGTCTGTTGTAATAAACTGTGTCTGTGTCTCTCTGGGCAGCAAATACTCAAACACAAATGATTCACACAAAGGACACACACAGTCACAAGGAGCATCATGATGTCATGTGTATCTTCTCCCTCTGTCAGAGCACCGTGGACAAACTCATCAAGAAGACCAACCTGGCTGTGCTGATTGGGACAAACAGCTGGAGAGAGCAGTTTGTGGAGGCCATTACTGTCAGCTCTGGTACAGACTCCTGAACTGTCCTGAACCACTCTCTGTTTCCTCGTCTGTGTGTGTGTGCGTGTGCGTGTGTGAACCAACACACCGGAAAAAAAAAAGCTTGAAGAAAATCAAAGTTTAGAATCTTCGGAGATAAACTCCACTCAGGTTTAAGTTGAGTCTGGTGCTTCCTCGCTCTGCTCCTCAGGTGGTGATGATGATGATGATGAATGTGGTGAAGAGAAACTTCCTTCCTGTTTTGACTACGTCATGCACTTCCTCACCGTCTTCTGGAAACTTCTCTTTGCCTTGGTTCCTCCCACTGACTACTGGAACGGCTGGGCCTGCTTCTGTGTCTCCATCTCCATCATCGGCATCCTGACGGCGGTGATCGGCGACCTGGCGTCTCACTTCGGCTGCACCATCGGCCTCAAAGACTCCGTCACTGCTGTGGTGTTTGTAGCTTTGGGCACTTCAGTCCCAGGTTTGCCGCGGTGCCGGTTGTTAAAACGTTGCTCTCTCGTGCTGCTTTGGGACCTGGTACCAGGTCGAGTAACCTTCGTTTCTATTTCCTCTGTCCCTCAGACACATTTGCCAGTAAGGTCGCCGCCATCCAGGACCAATATGCTGATGCGTCCATTGGAAATGTGACAGGAAGCAACGCTGTCAACGTCTTCCTGGGCATCGGCATAGCCTGGTCCATCGCTGCCATCTACCACTACTCTCAGGGCCAGCAGTTCAAGGTCGACCCTGGTACGCTGGCTTTCTCCGTCACACTCTTCACCATCTTTGCCTTCATCTGTATCGCTGTTCTTATCTACCGCCGGCGGCCTGAGATTGGTGGAGAGCTTGGTGGACCTCGCATCCCCAAGATCCTGACCACCTGTTTGTTCTTCAGCCTGTGGCTAATGTACATCATCTTCTCCTCACTGGAAGCCTACTGTCATATAAAGGGCTTCTAAGAGGTCCAAGACACGCCGACAGAGACAAAGACAAACTGTTCTCCAAACTGTTTTAGTGTCCTGAGAAACGGTCTTATCTTCTTCTCATACGCTGAATCAGCAAACCTTCACCAGTGCCTTTAAGTTGTGTCTAAATGTAACCATTTTCATTTTGATGTGCATGGACTTTGAAAGCAGAGCTGATGATGAAGGAGTCAGTTTGAATGTGACTGCAGAAACATTAATGACTTAGTTAGTTCCTTAAAATCACTTTGTGTGAAATACAGTTATAAAAAAAGAAAAGTAACTTTACAAAAAACAAGCGCTGACGTTGTGTGTGAGTGTCAACAGAACGATGAGTCAGCCCTCTGTGGTGTGACTGGTTGTATGGGAACGCAGTAGATCCTGTCGGATGATGTAAACTAGAGAATGCAGTGTATTTCCTTTGAATATTAAAGAACAGTGAGTGACACATCGTCTCCTCTCTGACGGCTCCACCTGCTGGAGCTGCTTCTCCAGAGACCTCATTATCAAAGAATTCACCATGTGTTTGTTACATTACTGTTTTATATCGTCTCTTCTCAGAGTAAATATAACATAATATCCTGTGAAATCATAAGAATTAGAATAATAATCCATTATCTCCATAGCCTCTAGAGCAGTGGTCAAAATCATTTCTAAAGACACAGCAGATATGATTCTGAGACACGAAACAAAGCTGCCAGGTCTCTGCAGGTTTTATCATCTGCCTGCTTCAGGGGTAAAAGCCTTAAAGTGATCATCCGGACTGACCTGTTGACCTGTTCACCTGTTGACCTGTGGGCCTGTTGTGTTCATGGCCTGAGAGATTGGACACAGGTGAGACACAGGAGACACTTGAGCCGAGACATGGGATCTGACAGGAAACAGGAAGTGAACATCAGACAGTCACCAATTTTACACAATGGGAACATATATCATTTTGTATTTGGTCACATTTACATAAAAGAACCAGTTTCAGTTTCTTCTCACATTAGTCTCCATCCTTTTATTTATTTTATCACTTGGTATGGACCAACAACAACAACAACAACAACAACATGAACAACAACAGGAAGGAGGTTCCAGCTGTCCACTTCACTTCAAACTCTCACCTGAAGCTGCCATCTAGCGGCCAGAGTTGTTTACTGCAGGGATGTCTCAGGTGCGACTGTTCAAATGTTTGTTTCTGATTGTTATTTAGTTTTATGACTGACGGGTCAATATGTCGAAGCTTCCTGCTCGTCTGTTTTCATGTTGTCCTCCTGCTCCATCTTCTCAGATCCTTCATCATGGACTGTTCTGGCAGCCGCTCATAGAAAAAACACCTGATTGTACAGTTAGAATGTGTCTGTGAATGCAGAGCTGCAACACCCAGATCTGACACAAGTTATTTCCATCACTGAGTCCCAGCATTTATTATCTTATAACAAACATCTCCATCACTGTCTCTCTACATATACAGTCGTTACTGTGTTCATGTGTTGTGTACATGCAGCGTGTCACAGAGAAGGATCCCTCACTGTGGCGCTCCCTCACGTTTATTCTGTAGTTTGTCTTCAGCCTCGCTGAGGGCGTAGGTCAAAGGTCAGAAGATGTCACACCCTGTACACATCGTTAAGATCTATGAGGCAAACGCTGATCTATGAATATGAATTATACAGATAAAACCTGATTTGATCAGGTTGATTGATTTTTATGGTGTCTGCATGACATGACTGATCAAACTCTGACATGAGGCTACGTCACATGTCTCTGAGCAGCAGGGTCAGAACCCAGGGTTCCAGGAGGTGACCTGTGGACTGTCAATGTTCTGGAAACAGATGATGACATCACCGGGTCTGAATTCCACATCATCGTCAGCTGACAGACCGCACTCCATCCCCATCTTCACCGTCTGAACATCGTCCTTGTGGTGCCTCAGTGCCAAAAGAGAACCTGCAGGGGGGAAGGTCACAGGAACATCAGCTGGACCTCTGCTGGGTTCACTGCTCTCCTGAGGTGCTTCTGATATTTAAACTGATTTAAACTGACCAGCTGACTGAGAACAGACAAATCCTGGACCAGGTGTGATTCGGTCCAGGTCCCACTCACCCTCCCAAATCGTATCTTGTCCACGGATTAGTCTGAACCGATGTTTGCGGTCCAGTTGACCTTTCTGAACCCGACAGCCGGCCACAGGAACCTTTTTTTTCCCCACAGTGACCTCAAATATGTTGAGGACGGATGCCTCACCTGGGGGACGTTCACAAATAAGACATGTGGTCCAGGTCCACCTCATCACAGGTTAATACACAAACTAGTATTTTCATCTGGTTCGTCTTTATCTGTATTAATTATTATAACATTAAATGTCAATAATTATGATTATTATTAAAAGTCAACAGTTCCAACAGTGTCTCCATTCACAGCTGGTTTTAACATCAGGTGTGAACGCACCCCAGTGTCCTCTGATCCCATGAGGTGGTCTCTGGGACAAATGCCCACATTCAAGAAGTCCCCTCAGCTGACAACCTCTGACCTGCTCGACTTTAATATATATGGCTGATTGAGGACTGATTCACACACAAACACAGCACAGCAGCACAATTACTCTGGATAAAACATCATATTATCTTCATTAATGTAAACGGTGTCTGTGTGTGTTTGTCTATAGGTCAGGAACACAGAGATCACATGATCATCAGCGTCTCACTCACCCATCGCATTCTCAGAGACAACCGGGGGCAGTTTGTTGTTCAGTTCCTCCTTCAGCTCATCGACCAGCTTATAGATGACACTGTGAAGTCGGAGCGGGACGCCTCTCCGTGACGCCAGCTGCTGCGCTGACCTGCTGACCCCGACGTTGAAGCCATAGATGGAACCTGAACAATGAGGTCCGAAAGACAAAAACTGATCAGACTGATCACCAGACAGACTTAAATACTGACACTTTCTTTAGACTCAGTCTCTCACGGGTTGGATTCTACAGCCCTTCACTGCGGGTCATTGCTCTCATTGGTTTCCTTCAGTGTACCTGCGAACATTTCGGCCATGCTGACGTCGTTCTCAGAAACATCTCCAATGCCAAAGTGGACCACCTCGAGTTCACACTGCTGCTGAGCATCATAACTGTCCAGGATGTTCAAGATTGCCTCCACTGACCCATCCACGTCACCTTGAGGTCAAAGGTCAGTCATCAGGAAGCACAGTGTAAACATTTTCCGGGATCAGCCTATCAGAGCACAGCGATGCATACCTTTGATGACGAGCGGCAGCCTCAGCTGCTCGTCCTGACTCCGTTCACTGGGTCTGGAAGCGAACTTGAACTTGTTGGCTTTGTACAGAGCTTCTTTTCTCTTCCTCCAGCTCAGGTGAGACAGCTCCACCCTCTCCCTCCTGTACTCCTCTTCATGTAGCTTCTGCTTCAGCTCAACGGCACTCTGCTCCTCCTGCAGCTTCTGCTGCTCCTCCTTATAGCTCCTCCACTCCATCACCTCCCTCGCTCGCTGCTGCTCTGCGACAGACGCACACCGAAATGATTCAGTGAAGAGAACGAAAATGAATGAAGTCAATAAAATAAATGTCCATTTTTAAATGTGGTATGAAAATAAAACATGAAGTACTGAAAGTAAAATAAAACCGCAATGATTCACCTCTTTGAATTACCCTTATTTTGTTACGTATTTGTCGTTTGTTACTTTCATTGTGTTTTAACTTTTTTCTTTATTTGAAAAATGTTTATTACTGAGTAATTTAAGACAAATTATCACTGATCAATTGATTTATGGTGTAATGAGCAGCTGAGGAGTCTCTGTATGTCACGGTCTGTTTTTAAGATAGGGGTTAGAGGTCAGAGGTCAGCATGATGTGATTAGTTCTCACCTCAGACTCCACCTCCAGGAGGACCTCTCCAGCAGATGGCAGTTCCTTCCATCCAACCACCTGCACGGGACAACTTGGCGTGGCCTCTGTCACCACTCGGTCATTCTCATCCAACAGAAGACGAACTTTCGCCCAACTCTTTCCCGCCACCAGGACACTGCCTCTCTTCAGCGTCCCCCGCTGGACGATAGCCGTCGCTACAGCACTGAGGTGAGAGGGGAGGGGTCAGTTATTTCTGCTGTTCCCATTTCAGAGTGAATAGACTTAAATAGATGTAATAGTGTAACTATGATTCTGAACTGAATAATGATGAAGAGAGAGAGAGAGAGAGAGAGACATTGTCTGACATCGTCAGAGGCAGTGTAGATTCTGGATGGACGTTCTCTCACCCTTTGCCTTTGTCAGTTTTACTCTCGATGATGAGTCCCTCCACAAAACCACTGGACTCCGCCTTGAGCTCCAGAATCTCAGCTAACGCCACCGTGGCCTCGATCAGCGCCAGCAGGTTGTCTCCCTGACGACAACGTGACACAAACAGTTTACACATAACACTGATGATGTCTAAACAAACAGCTTCCTCACACTGTGTTCTACATGTTCCCTATGTGTTCTAACCACATACTGACACAGCTGTTCATATTCAGGACCAACAGAAAGACGTCTCAGGTCAATGTCCCTTAAACAGCTGCTGATCCCACTGCTGTCTGAGAGTAACAAACATCGGTTACAGCATAGAACATGTTCTACTGTCACAGCAAACAATAAGGAAGGATAGAAGATGCCATCTCCAGCTGGCTCAGTGTGAGATCTCATCTGATCTGTTCACATCTGGAGCCACATCAGAGCCAAAGATCTTTGATCTGAAACCTGGGGCTGAAGCTGCAGACGTCAGGCAGACAGGATCACATTGTGCATTTATAAAAGAAGTTTGTTTCTCCTTCATTGAGTTGTAGCTGCGTTGTGATGTTTCAGTTTGTGTGTAACTTTGTCGTCTTGTGTGGAGAACTTATAAAAAAACAGAGCGATGATTACTGATACTGAGAATCAGTGATGAGTGATGAGTTTCTGACCTTCAGAGCGGAGATGTGGATCGCCTGAATGTCTCCTCCAAACTCCTCACAGATGACGTCGTGAGCGAGCAGCTCCTGTTTGACTCTCTGCGGGTCGGCCTGAGGCTTATCACACTTATTGATCGCTAGGATCATTGGAACTGGACAAGAGAAAAAACACAGTAGAGACATGCAGCAGAGATCCAGTTTGTGTGCTCAGCCCTCAACTGTGACTGCCAGGATGATCTCTTACCTTTGGCTCTCTTAGCATGCTGGATGGACTCCACCGTCTGGCTCATGACACCGTCATCGGCTGCCACCACCAAGATGACAATGTCGGTGGCACTGGCTCCGCGGGCTCTCATGGAGGAGAAAGCTGCATGACCTGGAGTATCCAGTATGGTGATCTTCTCGCCTGACGGCAGCTGGACTGAGAGTTAAATACACATTACAGTCATCAGGGTAAAAAAAACAAACCTGGACAAAAAGTACCAAATATTTATATAATCCATAATTATAGTTCTAAAGAAAGTGACATGATCAACCAGTTGTTTGCTCTTGTGTTTCCCTGAACAGAGACGCAGCTCTGTGTTAAGTTGTGTCACAAGGTGTGTGTTCACCTAGAAAGGCTCCGATGTGCTGTGTGATGCCTCCAGCCTCAGTAGAGACAATCTGACTCCTCCTCAGACTGTCCAACAGGGTTGTCTTCCCGTGGTCCACGTGACCCATGATGGTGACCACCGGTGGTCGAGACACCAGGTTGGACTGGTCTGCTGGAGGCCTGAAGGGGTCAGGGGGTCAGACCATAAAGACTCATTTGTTACAAATTCAAATACCCATGAACGGTTTAATGAAACAAAACCAAACAAACATAAAAAAACATTCTCCAGTCAACGTCTCTATGTTGTAGCATCCTACAGTCTACGTAAAGAAGCAGGTGGGTGTCTGGATCTACTCAGGTTGTGTTGTGAGTGGATGGTGGATCAGGCCGTCCTGTTACCTCCTGTGAACGTCCCTGTTTGTTCTGACTCTACTCTCAGTCAGATCGGCCCATTTGAACTTCATCCCCGACTGCGTCACCACCTCTTTGATCCAGCTCTCCTTCAGGAGAGAGTCTGGACCCAGAGAGTCCTGATCCACAGAGGTGTTTAACAGAGCCTCGTAGACGTGATCTGAAACACAAAACCAAATGTTCCACACAAACAGGAGCAGAACATCTGCAGTGTGGTTCTTCACTGGTTCTGGTTCTCACCACAGTCTCTGTTCATGGCCTTGGCGAGCGCTGCCACAGTCATCCTCTGTGTGATCTCCACTTCCTGCTTGTCAAATTTGGGTCTGACCTTCAGGTTCTTCTGGTCTTTCCTCTGACCTTTGACCTTTAGGCACATCACATCATCAATGGGCAGCCTAAAGGAAGATTTGTGTCGTACAGGTGTTGAACAGATGGTGGGTGTACCTGTTTGGAAGCGTACTTCCTGTGATGACAGAAGGTGAGCAGGGGGTTGGAGCTGCGTGCAGGTGACGACAGGAAGCTGCTGAGCACAGCCGGGTCAGTGTGGACGACCCACCGCGCTGACCGCATCACTGACGTCATCACGTTCATTCCTGCACAGAGTCAAGGACACGAGGTTGGACGAAGACAGGTGCCGACAGAGAGACAGGTCAACAAAGACATGATAGAATGTGACGCGTCAATAAGGACGTAACATCTCAGCTGTCATTGCCATCATGCTAGTTGTAATGCTAATGAAAACATCATACACAGGAGATAAAAGCTCCGCTGGTTCTGGTGACAAACCCGCAGTAAACAAACCCGCAGTAAACAAACGCTGACCTGTCCCTTCTGTTCCTCCTCTCCTCTAATATCCAACACTCCACAGTGAAGCCAAGCCGCTGCTGCGAGCCGCCATGACAGTTCACTCACTGACCGGAAACAACAGCAGCAGCAGCAGCAGCAGCAGCCGCCGTCGCCCCCTGTCGGTACGGGGCGGAACCTCTTCTTCTGCGCTTCCTGTCCAGTGGAGCAGAAACAATGAGGAACACGAACTATTCATATAACTATTCAGAAAACACAACAATGACAACACACAACAGAGACAACACACAACAGTGACAACACACAACAGAGACAACACAGTCATCCGTTCATTCACGATCTAATACTGCTTCTCCACAGTCGCTGGATTTAACGCCCGCTGATTCAACTCAACTTTATTTATACAGCACTTTAAAAACAATTCACAGCCATGGTTCAAACGCACAGGACAATGAAAACTAAAACTAACTCATTGAAACAAAGAGGAATTAAAACAATAAAATAATAAATTAGAAAAATTTTAAAGGACAACAATAAAACTATAAAACAATAAAAGTAAATAAGTAAAATAAATAATATAAATACAGAGAGACCAAAGATTATGAAGAATTTAGTTTCCTTGAGTTTTATTTCTACAGCACATCATTAAAGAGAGAAAACACAGCTCTATTGTTTGACCTTCAATATTATTTACTATATTTTTATGTTTCACTTAATTTGTTTTGAGGTAGAAATATTTTGCTATTCAAAAGTTTTATTCAAACTAGTTTTGGTTTTCAGATCTTCAATTTTACTAGGAGGAATCAAAGAAAGTTTCATCTTTTTCTCTTTTTATCTACTTCACCTTAATACCCACAGCAGAGAAACACAAACCAGTCATTATTCTCATTAAACAGAACGACATACAAAAACTAATTAGAAAAACAACAGTATTTATCTTCCATACCTGTAAAAGCCCTAAATGACCACAGCTCATAGCACCACGATTATACATCAACTTGTATCAAATGTTTGGTCAGAGTTTGTGAGAAAGGCACATCCTGACAAACATCAAACATAAAAACATAAACTCTGCTACAAGAAACAGCTACAACGTCTTTCAAGAAGAAAAACTGAAAACTGCACTTAACTTTTCATTTAAAAAAAAAACATCTGGTCTGAACAGAAACATGGTCACGACACAATAAAGCATACGATGCACAAGAGATCACAGGAGAAGACCGGGATCAGCTCCAACAGTCCAGAGACGCCTGCAGATGTCGACTGGTGGGCATCACAGGAGAAGATGAGTGAGAGTCATGGCGCTCATTGACATTTCCACACAAATAAACTGGAGAGAAGAAGAAACAGAAGAATGAGCGTGTAACCAAACTGTCCCTGATCACTGTCTCAGTCTGTGTGCACTGCCCTCTGCAGGTACACAGCTGATATACAGGTTGTATAGGTTTAATTTTACACTCAGATTATTATTTATGTGCGTCCGTGTGTAAATCTCTTCCGGTTGTGCATTCATCAACAAACAGCTCCTGGTCGGGACTGAACATGAGGATCAGGAGCCTTCACTCACAGATCCATTGATCTGAATGAAGCCTGAGGAGGTCGCTAGATTCATCTCTCACCTAAAGTCACTGCCACCAGCACTGATGACGTATTTATCATCACAGGAGAAACGGATGTTGGTCACATGGGCAGAGTGTCCGAAGTAACGCTTGTGTTTTGCCTGGAAAGAGATCAGCAGTGTTTGAGGTCACCTGGTGGATGGAGGTATCCAACGCACCAAAACAAATGTTTCACTCAACAGCAAGGGGCAAAGGTCACTTACAAACTTCTCAGAGCAGGGAAAATCAAAGAGCTTGATGAAACCAAAGTCATCTCCTGTCACCAGGTTGACGCCGGCGTGGGAGACGCAGGCGCAGTTAACGTCAGCCTTCTCAGTGTTACGAGGCCAAACACCAAGAACCTCATCGCCCAGGACGCTGGAGAAACAGAAACCAAACTCATCCAGTGCAGGTGCAGGGCCACAGTCACTACATGGATCCTTACATGCTACACCTAGTTTCCCTGACTCAGCAGTTCTTCCCTCAGCTCTACAGCGAGTCAGTTAGCAGCCTGGACTCAGTCCACTGACTTCAGCCTGATGGTCGATTGAGATCTAACTTCAGAACAACAAAAGAAAGCTGACCTATACAGTTTGCACCCTGTTGAGCATGTTATTACAGCCATGTATCACAGTATCTGGAGCGTGATACACACCTGGTCCATGTAGCCCACGTGATCCTGTCTATGATGGGCTGCTCTGTTATCATCTTCCCAGAGGGAACCTCATGCACCTGGCGAGTATACGTGCTGGTGGACACCTGCAAAAGATATGGAAACGTTTTAGCTGATTCACTGAAGCCTCCATTAATTATGTTGACTGTCAAAGGTCAAGGGTTAGCACCGAGACCAAAAACAAAAGTGCTTTTAACCTCGTTAAAACCCAACACTCAGTCTTCTTCACCTGAATATGTTGGCTGTTAGCAGAGAAGTCAATCTGGATGACGAAGCCGGGAATGTCCTTACAGTAACCGATGCGGTTGAGAGATGGTCCAAGTGAAAGATCATAAAAGTCCACAGCACTTTCTACTGAACCCACTGCCAAGAACCGGTTATCTGGACTGAACCTAGACCACGAGGACATGAAGAAATACGTTAGGTTTATCGATGCTCCACCAAATGGTCTGATATCTCTGAAAGACCTGGCCTGGTCAAGATCGGTGCTGAACCTTATGTCCTGGATGGCGACGCTGCGATCTCTCTTCTTACCCCAGACAGTCAGCGAGTTGACCAGCAGGACGATGAACTCTCCATTCTCCATGCCGATGGAGACCATCTCTCCATTGGGGCTGTAGGAGGTGCACTTGGCAGGATGACCCAAACTTACCTTGTTCAGTAGTTTCTGTCAGAAAACCACACAACACCAGACATGAGTCTTTTCTTTAGTGCCACATGAAGGACCTAGACCTACAGCAGTCCTCAACCTGCTACCTTATCCGCCAGGTCCCATATTCGGATTGTCCCATCATCACTAGCAGAGATGAAGACATCTTTAAAAGGGTGTGTTGCCAAACCCCAGATTCCTCCCTGAGTGTGTCCATTGATCATTGTGTTGGATGCAGCATTCTTTTCTCCAACTTCTATGATCTCTCCATCTTTAGTTCCCACCAGGATCTTACCCTGGCCCACCAGTAACAGAAGAGACATGTCAGTTCCAGATATGTCGTCATATCTACCAATCAGCTGTGCCGTTACAGCAGGGAACTGGTGTGAATGAGCTCATACCTTCCCTCTGCAGACCGACCGGACGCTCTCCACCTGCTGGCCCGTCTCCAACTGAAACGCTCGACACCGTTTCATCTCCTGGTCCCAGAGCTTTACAGCACCGCCCTCTTTAGTCCTGTGACACAAACCAACAAACGTGATGCTTTTTGAATCATTTAAATTCTATGAGGCTTTGTCCCTCTCATCAACAGAGACAGAGTCTGTCACCGACGGCCAGTCCATCTACAGGACTCTCATACCAGCTGACGTCTGAGAGTGTTGCAGATACACCTGACCAGCGGTTGTTGAGCAACAGTTACTTTCACAGCGTACTCACGGCCGTTCTTTGCCCCCTGTAACGATGAGTCCATCCCTCAGCGTGGTGTACATGGTGAAGACCGGTCCACTGTGTGCCTTAGCCACCACCCGCACGAGAAAGTGTTCCCTCCACACGTATACATCTCCGTTTATTGCACCGGTGAACGTCAGGTTGTTCTAGAGAAGACACACGCTGACTTACTACCAACTCAAACAAAAACAAATAGAGATTTGAATGTTTTGTTTCGAGATGAGTCCGTTTGAGACTTGAAACCAGTTTTGATCTTACAGCACCAAAGGCCACAGACAGCATGGTCTGCATGCGACCGTCCTCCACCGAGCCAATCACACCTTTCTTGTACAGGAGTGAACCTCCAACCAGAGTCCAGAACTTGATGTGTTTGATTCCCACTGACACAAACTGTGTGTCTGAGTCTGGTCTGAACTCCACAACAAAGATCCGCTCTGCGTGGCCACCTTTACTGGCCACCTTGGTGCCTGGCAGAGAAGTCAGATGTTACACAACACAACATTCTGTGTGTCGTCATACATTTAATATGAATTATATGTTTCTGAGGCATCTGCTACTTTCTGACCTTGCATTTATCCATTGATAAATGAAGTGAACGTTGTGATTCTTATCTTATCCAGAGGTTAAAATAGCAAACCGGTTTTTATTGTAATTCATTATTTAGGAACGTGGCAACACTAACGCAACATGGAGAAATGAGTTTGTAATGTTTTTAACCTGGAGGAAATATCTGGTACCTTCCTGCCATCTCCACACTGTGATGGTGTGTTCAGGCTCCACTCCCACAGACAGCAGCAGCTTCCCCGTGGCGCTGAAGTTGACGTAGCTGACACCTTTTGCATGAGAACAGCGGAGGATGGACAGGGTTTGCTTTGTCATGGCATCCCACACATGGATGGACGGGGCCAGGCCTGTGAGTGGAGATCAGAACATTTAAGCAACGCCAGGGCCAAAGCAGCCAGTAGCCCCAGACACCAGGTCTGAAGCATGGTGAGAAGAAGAGAACCACTGAGGTCTACAGGACAATGTCGCCATAGCGGTAAAACCCAGGCTGTGAGATACTGACTTACCCAGCAGGTCAGTGAAGTCACCTGGAGATGAGGTGAGGTGATGACAATGAGGAAGCGGTGGAAAAGAAAACAGGTGCAATAGGCAAAAAGCAGCAGGTTCATGCATGAAACAACACGGTGATCAATGTTACAGTGTTGCATCTGTTCAGAGAAGATCGACGTTTATCTTTGAGAAGCACATGCTGACTCACATACTGTTATTGTCTGTTTGATGAGTCAACACAGGTACAAAAATAACAACGACATATATCCTGTCACATCTCAATGTATCCTGATGTATCCAATCATATTTGAATGTTTTACACTGTGTCGTGTCACATCCCATCGCGTGAGGCCATTTCCTGTCACACTGTATTCTGTCATGTCTGCAGACTGTTCTCAGACAGGCTTCTCCTTCTCCTGGTGGAGGCTCCAGGATGAGATGATATTAATGAGGAACAGCATATTCAGCGTTGACCTTCAGTCATGTGACTCACCGATCTGTCCAGTAGCGATGATGTTCTGGTATTTGGGATGCTGGTTGACAGTCAGACAGAGGACGTCGTCTGTGTGTTCCAGGTAGAAACTCTGCGTCCCTGTGAGGACAGGAAGTAGAAGCGTAACATCATCAACGCGTTACTGAGATGAGTGCGTGAGCGAGTTGTACCGACCAGCAGACAGGTTCTGGATCACCACGGCAGCAGCAGTGTGGAAGATGATGTCAGCACCATCGTTGAGGTAGTGCAGGTTGTTGCGACAGTCGAAGCCTCTGTAGCCAAAGACGTGCTCCAGGACCAGCTCCTACAAAACAAACTGCTGCTGAAGGCCTCATCCACAGTCAATCAGCAGACGTTAGCAAGACCGCGTACTGACCTCCACCACCTTCTTCTTCTTGGTCACGTCGTTCTTCAGCAGTTTGTCGGGCAGGGGTGCAGCTCGACTAACAGGCGGCCTGAAGGAGTGGAAACAGAGGAACAGCTGAGGAACTCTTGTTTAGCAGTTTTCCAGAAGGCAGCGAGTTTCAGTTATTAAATGATTTTATGTGTGTGTGTGTGTGTGTCTGCAGTCAAACCCCTAACTCATATGTGTGTGTGTGTCTGCAGTCAAACCCCTAACTCAGGAAGTGCAGCGCTGGTGTTTGATTAACAACAGGATGAAGACTCAGTACCTTTCCTCCACAGGAAGCTCTTTGTGTTGCAGGTACGGTTTGATTCCTGACATGTTCCTGATGCTGGCAGAGTAGATCTTGGTGACATAGTCCACTACCTTCTCCCGGGCCACGTCACTGTCATAACCTGGAAATACAACCGCAAATAAGTCCACAACACAACTTCATCTTCTCCTGAAGCTGAACAAAGTCTCCTGTCTGTCACCATGACTACGTTCTGGTGGTGGTACATCTGACAGTGAAGAACCTGAGTCTGAAGCTGGTACCTGAAGCTCCATCGCTTGTCCCTAGACCTCTGTAAATCTGTCTCAGTCTCTTTGCATTGTTGTTGTGACTGTGTTACCTCCATCGTCCTCGGTGTCATCATCTGACTCCTCGCTGTCCACAGCTTTGCTCTCTTTGTGTCCCTGCGGGTCTCTGGTCCAGATCATCAGCGCTGTGTCGGCCCCGCCCAGTGAGAGCAGCACAGAGTCGTCACTGGACCAGCTGACGTTTGTCACGTTGGTGCTGTGACCCACGTACTTCTTAAACTTTGCGAATGAGCCCTAGGATCAGATGTTTGAATAAAGACGTCCGAATGAGAAGAAAGAAGAGGTGACAAAGACACAGAGTAACGTTCGGTGGAGTCTCACCCTGGATGGGAAGCTAAAGAGCTTCAGGTAGCCAAAGTCATCTCCGGTGGCCAGCAGTTTATGATCCTTGGTGAGTGAGGCAGCGTTAACAAAGCTGAGCGTTGCCCACACTCCCTCACACGTTGGACCCAGAACCGACGTCCAGCTGGCCCAGTCCAGCTTCTCAAACTGGGAACAAAGGAACATATGTGTGTTTAGATGAACAGAAACACCATGATGATCTGTAGAATATTAAAAATAAAACAGACCTCAGACACACTGATGTTCTGTTTGCGTCCTCGCGGAGCCTCAAAGAACAGCTGCTCTCTCGCGCCCGTGTTCACCTGCAGGAGTTTACCTGTGGAAGAAAAGATCAGGACGCGGCTGAGAACTTCCCCAATTTCAACTCAGTTTGATGTGTGTGCTGAAAACTACACTGTTGGATCATATATACTATATGATACTATATGATACTATATATACTATATGATACTATACTAAAAACAATGTTAGTGTTGTTAGTGACATAGAGATGTTTGTTTTTGATTCTGCTGTGAGCCTGATGGGGGTCAGTGAAGGTGTGGTCACCTCTGGAGTCCCAGTCAATGTGAGTGATGCAGCTGCCGGCTCCTTTACAGATGCCAACCCTCTTACTCGTCAGGACATTATAGATGTCCACAAAGGAATCATGGGACGCCACAGCGAGGTACTTCCCAGCATCTGAAACACACAAAGCAGTGACCCACTGCTGACCCAACCAATCACCTTCACCTGTCACATGTGTGTGGTGAGTTCAGGTACCTTGAGAGAAGCGAATGTCGGAAATGAGCTCTCTGCGGTGGTGGAAAGTCACCATGTCCTCCAGAGTGTCAGCATTCACTACCAGAAAACTGCCGTCATTCAGACCAACTGCAAGAGCTTTGCCATCAGGAGAGAAGGCACAGCAACGCCCACCTGACAGGTAACACACAGGTAACATACACGTAACACACAGGTAACACACAGGTATCATACAGGTAACACACAGGTAACACACAGGTATCATACAGGTAACACACAGGTGTCACACAGGTAACACACAGGTATCATACAGGTAACACACAGGTGTCACACAGGTAACATACAGGTAACACACAGGTAACACACAGGTGTCACACAGGTAACACACAGGTAACACACAGGTGTCACACAGGTAACACACAGGTGTCACACAGGTAACACACAGGTATCATACATGTGTCACACAGGTAACACACAGGTGTCACACAGGTGTCACACAGTCTTGTGATACACAGGAACCTGCTCTCAGTTCCATTTCTCACCTTTCTTGAGTTTGCGGACAGCGACCATGCGATGATTGGCTGACAGCTCCCAGATCCTCAGAGTTTTGTCATCACTGACAGTGGCACATACAGGAAGTAGAGGGTGAGCTGCCAAACCCCAAACCTCCCCTTCCATATGACCCTGAACAACACACACACACACACACACACACACACACACACAGACACACACCAGTGAACAGTAGTGGGGGCAGATGGGTTTCATGGGACACGTCAGCCTGGTCCTCTTCAGTCTCACCTGAACCAGCAGGGTCATGGGTCCGCTCTTATCAATCTCAAGGATTTCTCCATTTTTTGTTCCCAGCAGAATATGACCATGTCCCAGAGTGATGGCTCTGATGGACGGGTTGTCCTCCAGCAAAAGACCTGGTCCAGAATCACAGAACTCATTAAATTCCACATGCAGAAGACACCAGAAGACAGTAGACATCAATCTGATATCTGTTCACAAACTGAGACCAGGTGTGGGACACCTTTCGATGATGGAGACAGGGCGGCTCTTTTGATGGCATAGGTCTTCAGACATCTCTCGAACATGTCGTCCCAAAGCTCCACGATGCCGTCCTTCCCCCCCGTCACAAAACCCTGGACAGTGAAGGCACACAAGACAGGAGATGAAGGAAATCATCATTCTCTTCTTCAGATTCAGAGCAAATGAACACGGAAGAAAATAAATCGGAGAATGGACAGATGGTAACCTTGTCCAGGGAGCACATGGTGAACACAGGACCATCATGGGCTTTAATGGTCTTAACCAGCGTCGTGTCTCTCCACATATAAACATCTCCATTTGTGGCCCCTGAGAAAACGAGGTCCTCTGATCGACCATAACACGCTGACATCATTGTTTCCTGCCTTCCCAGGTTTCCAAATATCCCCCGCTTAAATGTCAGCCCCCCGCCTGCAGGACGAGGACATACACAGTTAGATGGTTTCAGCAGATCAGTGGGAGGAACATGGAGCCTGTGAAGGAAACGTGGGCGACAGTAAGGAGACTTCACCTGAATGTTGCCAGAACTTAATGTGTTTCATTCCTACAGTCACCAGCTTGTCCATCCGGAACGGATTACTCCTCACCACAAAGATTTTATCCTTGTGACCCCTGCGTGACACAGAGGCGACATGTTGGACGTTACACCCTGGACAGACTGGAAGACCTGTGAGACGTGATGTCACGTGACGTGTCATGTGATTCAGGTGTGTGTACCTTGACTTGGCCAGTCTTTCTCCTTTCTTCCAGTCCCAGATAACGATAGAGTGAAACTCATCAATTCCGACGGAGACCAAACTCTTCCCGTCCGCTGAGACAGCAGGACACAGAGGTAAATGAGTCCGAGACAGAAGCACCAGAGACACTCAGTGTACTCAGATACAGAAAATGAGATAATAAATGGTAACGTGAGGATGCAGATGTTGACATGTGGATAAAGAGTTGGCATCATCAAAACAAACGTTGTCACGTATATGGAACGGCGTGCGGCGCCGTGAGTCTACCTGTGAACTCCAGGGCACAGACTCCTCTGCTGTGATGTCCTCTCAGGAGGGACAGACACTTCAGGCTTTGGATGTCCCAGATGTGGATGGCTGGGTCTCTGCCCACCTGAGCACACAGACAGCCAATCAGAAACAGCAATCGTCAGTGAGACAGAAACCTGCTGTGTGCTGATTGGCCAGGCGCTACCTGTGCAGACGCCACATAGTCTTTGAGGGGGTGAACAGTGAGGCTGAGGATGTCGTCGTCATGGCCGAGGTAAAACCTCTGACTGTGCTGCAGACGGTTGTAGACGACAGCCACAGCGGCCACGTGGTACACCACCTCCCCCGTCTGGCTGTAGAACAGGTTGTTCCGACAGTCAAAGCCTCGGTACCTTCAGGGAGCAGCACACCGGAACGTCACAGACAAACTGGCTGTTTGGAATTCTCTGAGTTTACGTACGTCTCTGTTTTTACCCGTGAACAAACTGCAGACGAAGCCCCTCCTCTGGAGCTCTCTGTCGCTTCAAACCACCCACAAGCTTCTTCTTCAGCTGAGGCAGGTCCTCCTTGTAGACCTGTAGAGAGAGAGAGACAGGTGAGTGAGACAAGATTCCCCTGATTGGTTCAGCATGGCAGGATGTTTATTTCCTGTCGACCTGACGTTCGTAGCTTATCTGAGCTTCCTGTTCGATGTCTGAGTCCAGCTCTGGAACATCTGACACGTCTGAGTCCGACTCGCCACTGTTGGAGTCAGCGTAACCCTCTGAGGAACCACGCACAGAAACAACCTCGTCATAGGGTTAGGGTTAGGGTTAGGGGTTAGGTTGAGGGTGAAACTGTTACAATCATCATCAGATATTTCGGTTTTGAAAAAGCAGTTTGCAGATGATTTTGTTTTTAAAAGATAAATATGAGTTTGGAGTCACAGATGTACGCGGTGTTGGATAAATGATGGGTGTCTTGGTGATCGTCTGTGTTATCTGAGGTAAAGGTTCTTACCTTGAAGGAGGGGCTCCAAGACGCCATTCATGACGCCTTCAGGCAGGAATCTCCACTGGAAGACTGCGTGGTCGGCACCGCCGGTGCTGATGACCCACTGCAGGTCATGAGACCAACGAACATTGGTCACATGGGCTGAGTGACCAATGTACTTCTTGAATTTGGCTCCTGTTTCAGAGTGAAGGTGGAGTTTATCATGAAGCTCTATTACAACTCTTTCCAGTCACATTCACATTCCAGAGTCTATGTCCATCAAACATATCAATATTATACGGATCAACCCTTTTGTCAGACTGACCTTTCTTCAGGCAGGGAAACCTGAAGAGTTTGACGAGGCCCAGGTCGTCTCCGCTCACCAGCACAGCGCTGCTGTAGTTGGCGTCCACAGAGTTGACGCTGGTGACATTGGTGTATTTGGGCCAGACTCCATTCACCTCCGCCCCAACCACACCTGTCCACGTCATCCAGTGGATCCCCTTCACCTCCTCTTTAGGAAGCATCTTTCCTGCTGGAGGACGAAGGAAGGTGTAAAAGGTCAGGAGGTCACTGGCGTGCAACAGATAAGGCAGACAGATACATTTAAATCTGAACACGTACTGGAACAAGTAACAAAACTGAATTTGATCAAACGTATGAAGATGGTACCTGGCATCCTGTAAAAGAGCCGCTCTCCAGCGCCATCATTGGTCTGTAGGAAGCGGCTGTCCACTGACCAGTCCAGGTGAGTGATGAACGAGGCGGAGCGGCTACACTCACCCACCTTCTTGTAGCGCTGGGCGACGGCGTAGATATCCACCAGTCCATCATTAGAGCCCACTGCCAGGAAGGAGCCGTCCGGAGAGAACTTCAGCTCGTGGATGACTTCCTTCCTGTCTTTGATGTGCACAACTTCTGTCATGTCCCTGAGGTCAGAGTTCAAAAATGAATTCTGTCAATGAACTTTAAATCTTTGTCTTTGATTACAGCCACCAGCAGGAAACTCGAGCCACATGACCAATGATACCAATGATACCAATGATACCAATGATACCAATGATAACAATGACAACAATGATAACAATGATAACAATGACAACAACATCATCTCTGTGCATCGTGGGTTTTTTCTTTGTTGACCTTTAATGACCCTAAACTTGCCCTCTGACCATCTGTCCTCTGTATGATTCATGAACCCTGTCCTCTAACCAGCCATAGGTGAAGTCACCTGACACGCAGCACAGTGAAGGATCCGTCCTTCATGCCCAGAGCGAGCTGAGACCCATCGTTGTTGAAGGAAACACTTCGAACGGCCTCCTCCATGTTACAGCGAGCCAGCAAGGTGTGGTCACCGAGGCTCCACAGCCTGAGAGACAGACAGGTGAGAGATGAAGCCGGGTGATGAACGGCCGGGTGATGAACGGCCGGGTGATGAACGGCCGGGTGATGAACGGCGTGCTGCGAGCGCCGGTGGCTCAGACTGACCTGACAGAGCGGTCGTCGCTCCCCGTCACGGCGACCGGCTGTTTGGGATGCAGGGCGAGCGCCCACAGCTCGCCCTCGCTGTGACCCTGCATGAGTAACACCGGTTTGTCCCGATCTCTGACGATGACCTCGAAGATCTCGCTGTCTTGAGTCCCTGCCAGGATCCGGTCGGCCTTCCAGCACACGCTCCGGATCGACAGACCTGACAACAGAAAGAAAGAAAGTGAGTCACATGTTCTCAGCTTCTCCAGAACTCAGGAGTGAAAACACTGGAACAGACTGCTCCCATCAGGAATAACCAGGAGGTGACTCTGTTGACGGTGCTGTTACATCCTGAAGGGGGCGTGACCTTTCTATCCCTGATTGACCTGACCTTTCTATCCCTGATTGACCTGACCTTTGTATCCCTGCTCGACCTGACCTTTGTATCCCTGCTCGACCTGACCTTTGTATCCCTGCTCGGCCTCCCTCAGGTCGATCTTGGTGATGAGTTTGAAGTCGATGTCCCACAGTCTGATGCAGCCGTCGCGCCCTCCGGTGGCGAATCCTTCCTCACAGGCGTGCATGCTGAAGATCCCTGCCTGCACATCAGACCACAGGGAGAACAGTAAGAGCAGGGCGCCTCCCAGTGTTGAGACTGTGACATTATCCTGCAGCTAGAAGGTCTGAGTTGACTTGACAGTGCAGCGAACATTACAAACACACTGGCCCCATGACAATCATCTGTTATTGATTATTGATGGGTTGCACAGCGTGTCATTACCCCGTGTGCAGCCTGAATGGTTCTGAGCAGAGTGACTCCTCTCCACACGTAAACGTCTCCGCTCAGAGCTCCAGAGTACGTCAGCTCCTCTTTGGCTGCGCAGACACACAGGATGGTCTGCAGGTCCCCGGTCTTCCCAAAGATGCCTCGCTTTGGAGTCAGAGCATTCCCACAAAGAGTCCAGAACTAAAGGGACATTATTATTGATTATAGATTATTAATATGGAATAATCAGTCACATGAAAACCAAAAGGCGTTTTGATTAAAAGACAACATGTGAAGTGTGTCTTCGCTCTCACCTTGATGTGTTTGACTCCACAGCTGACGAGACGACTGGACTGGAACGGATCCCAGGTCACATCAAAGATCTGCAGCAACACAGACCATCAATACAACGCTGACCCAATCAATACTGGATCGAACCAGCACTGATACTGATCAGAAACAGATGTCAGGCAGCAGAAACGTAATGGAAAATACCACACGTTTTCTGTTTTTCTGATGATTAACTGTAATTCTTTCTATCTCACTGTCATGTGTGATGTGAAGACGAGTCTCAGTGTCTAATGTCTCTGTCTTACTCTGTCTGAGTGTCCCGTTGCTGTGGCGACAACTCGTCCTCTTCTCCAGTCCCAGATGCACACCGTGTTCTTGGCATCTAGACCGACTGACACCAGCCGCTACGATACACAGAAATATCGAAACAGAAAGACGGAGGTTCAAGCAGCAGCATCAGTCTCCACTCGCACAACATGAAGCCGCTGAGCTCCTGAGGGTGGAGCTAAAGGTGAAGGTGAGGGGGGGGTGGTCACACCTGTCCATCAGAGTTGAAGGCCAGACAGGCTACGCCGTGTGTGTGGACGTCCCTCAGGATGGACACTGTCTGCATGGTGTAGGTGTCCCAGACGCAGACGAATGGGTCCTTCCCCACCTGACCTGTCGCCACCTGGATCTTATCTGGGTGGATGGCCAGACTGGGTGGAGGTGGAGGTGGAGGAGGTTTGTTTACAGAAAACACAACAGTCAAGTGAGTCAAACTGTCTCATCTGTCCTCAGGTTGGACTCATCTAAACAAACAGTCATCATCAAGACGCAGGTCCTCACCTGTCACCTGCCCGTCACCTGCTCACCTGATAATGTCATCGTCGTGTCCCAGGTAAAACCTCTGGCTGTGCTCTCGGGTGTTGTAAACCACGCCCACTCCGGCCACGAAGTACACCAGCTCTTTTCCTGCCGTGTAGAAGAGGTTGTTCCGACACTGATGTCCTCTGTAGCCGTGGATCCACTCCAGCCTCAGCTGGCAGCGAGGAGCAGTCTTATCCGCCATGATCCCTCACCACTGATCATTCAACATCAAACATCAAACATCTGGCAGCGAGTCCAGCAGGAGGTGGGACCAGGTCCAGGCAGGTCTGTCCTCTGGCTGACGCGTCCTGTCGTCTGTCTCCGTCACTGTCGTCTCCTTGACACAGCAAAGTCCAGCCACATGTCCCATGATCCCAGACAGCAGTGTGTCCAGTCAACTCTTCATGTGTGTGTGTGTGTGTGTGTGTGTGTGTGTCCTCATCAATCAAGTTTCTGTGAATGAAAAACCCCTGAATCAAACTGCGTACTGTCCCTTTAAGTGAGCTGCCATCACAGGGTGAAAAATGACAAACTATAAAAAAAAGACAAAGTAAAAAAATGACAAAGTATAAAACCTGAACACTGTTCTCAATACAAAGTCACTAATTTCTGTTTAACAGCTGTTTGTTCTATTAAACCTCTGAAATATTTTCTAATATGTCCGGACTGCTCCTTTAAAATTGACAGAGGAAAAACACCTACAGGAAAAAAGATTCAACATTCCGTGCATTCAGTGTGAAGGTCACAGGAACCGGGACAAACCGGGATAAACCGGGACAAACCGGGACACTTACCGGGCGGGGACCGGAGACTGGACCGGGTGTCCTGCTGCTCCGGTTCCGACACAGCCCGCTCTGTGAAGCGGACAGAATCTGAATCTGCTGCCGCCGCCTGATCCGCAGATTACAGCCGCATCCGCCGCCTCGCGCACCGGCCGTGCCCCGGCCCCGGCCCCGGCCCCTGCCCCGGCCCCTGCCCCGGCCCCTGCACCTGCGGCCCGGACACCAGAGAGCCGAGAGCCGGAGCAGCTCCGGGCTCCAACACGGCCGGAAAACACGGAGGGAAAACGGAGGAAATTCGGAATATTAACGGGAATCTCAGGGATCACCGGGATCGTCAATGCGGAAACAACAGACAGTAACACTTCCTGTTGGAATTTTCAAACTAAATTAACGCATAAAAATAAAACTAAATATTCAATCTTGTCTTTCATTAGTTAGTACGTTTCCGAATTTAGTGTCAAAAACTAAAAATACTGCGCGTTATTAAATACACCACGTAATCCGAGACAGTGACGTTCATAAATATTCAGATTTACTTTAGCGTGATCACGTCAGACCTTTTATTTTGAAGGTCAACGTTACGACTTCCGCTGTTTCGCGGTAACGCCGGCAGCTTGTCAGCGCGCTCAGTGCGTCAGGTCAGGTGCGGCTCTGGCGCAGTGGATTCATGAATCTCAGACTGAGGTCGGGAGCCGCGGTGCATGATGGGAAGTGTAGTTATGTCAACATGTCACCAATAATGAATACAGGAAACACTGACACGTGACGTTGTTTCAGTCTTAACCTCAAACTGATCTCAGATCAGATCATATGAGCATCAGCTGTAGTGATTTAGATCACGTGATCTGGGGTTTATTTATTATTATGTTTGCTAGGATTAAATTACATCCACATTCCTCTTCCCTCTCACCCCCCCCTTCACCTCCACCCCCCTGTGTTTTCCAGTAACAGAGACAGAGGAACAGCTGTGTGTAAAGTTTAACAGCTTTAATGGCATCGCACATGAGAGAGAGAGAGAGAGAGAGAGAGAGAGAGAGAGAGAGAGAGAGCTTTAAGTCTACAGGTGCAGTTTCATACATGAGAAAAGCTTAATGTTCTAATGTTTGTTTAAATATTCAACCTCATTCCTTTACATGGAGTTCTGATTGTGCAGTAAGATGCGTTCACTTCCATATATGTTCAGTACAATAGATACAGTGACAGAGCAGTACGAGTATCAAAGAGCGTGGAATCTGAACGCAACGTGGCGCCGCCGCGCGCACGCCGACCACAAGCAAGCCACCGCCTCCTGCATAACTGTAGCCCCTCCCCCTTCTGCAGCACAGGACGTAGGTTTACCGTTAAACATCAAAGCTTTAATGTTTGTTATACACGCTGTTGTTTTTTGTCTGAAACAGAAGCAGAGACTTTTAAAAATAAAGAAACTTTCAATTTCAGTTTTTCAGGCGACGCTAACAAAGCATGCAAGTGGACATTTCTCCGTCATACACCTGGTCCAAGGTGACTGGCTGTTGTTTGTAAGACGAATAGAAAACGTGATAAAAACACAAAAGGTACGATTCCTCTAAAAAATGCACTCTTGGTCCAACACCTCACCACCAGAGGAAGAACATCAGTGGTTTTGTTAAAACAAAAGAGGAAAAAAACAGCTCGTTCACAAAAGTAGAAAAATGAAAAAAATGTAAAAAAAATAATAATAAGAGAAAAAAGAATGTGGTCCCTGATGTCACAGAAAAAGAATGATAGTTTTGTGTGTAACTTAACATCAACAATCAACAATGACCCAACCACATGGAGAAAAACCAAACATTACAAAAACTTCACAAACAAACCAACAAAGAAAGAAAAAAAGAAACAAGCCACACTTGCACTTGGTGAAACGATAACTCTCTGTCGAGCTTTGTCACTGGTCCCTAACTAATGACATCAGCAGTGACATCATCACCAGGTGTGATTGCTCTTTGTGTTTCGGGTCAGTACGACAGATCGTTAACGTGTTCATTCGTCAGTGATGTAAGTGGAGTAGATTTGATGGAGGTGACGGTTGGAGTGAACAGGAAGTGACAGATCTCCTCAGCTGGACTCTTACACGTCTGTGAAGCAAAGAACACAAACATCTGGAAACAGCTCAGAAGCACATTCCAACTCGTTACCTTTCCCGCTCAGTGATGAGAAGTTACACATTGTTAAAGAAGCGAGAGAGGACAAAGGGAGGGAGAGAGAGAGCGAGGGGGGGGGGGGGGAGTGCAGCTTAAGATCAGTTTCACCAAAGTGCAGAGTTTGTTCTTCTTCTACTTCTTCTTGCTGAACAGGCTGAAGCGCTTCTCCTTCTCCTTCTCCTTGTCCTTCTCTCTCTTCCCGGGACTCGACTCGGTGGTGAGCGTAATGGCCGCCGGTAGAGTCTGAGCGCGCCCAGACACCGGCGTGCCGGGGTTGCTGCCCTGCACGCTGGAGCGGTTGGCGGCGCTGGCATTTAGGATGGCCTGGATCCAAGTGCTCATCTCCTCCTGCAGGGGGCGAAACAGGTGAGTCCACACAGCAGCAGTGGAGGGAGGTTTTATTATTATTATTATTAATTAAGATGAATTAAGATGAAGAAGTTTTACAGAGAATAAAGGTCAGACTCACTTCGTCTTTGGCTTGGAACAGATACTCGTTTCCACCAGTTGCTCTGCGAGAAGACGACACATCACATGACTCGTTACGTGATTGGACTGATTACGTGATGCGACAGCTCAGAGCGACGCCACCTAAAGGCTGAGGGGAAAAACAAGATGGCAGCCTGAGTACCTGAGTTTAAAGACGTGTTTCTTCTTCTTGTAGTCTGATGCCACGTCGCAGGTGGCCTCCTTCAGGCTGACGGGCGCCTCGTTGTGATAGGGAACGCCCTGATCCGCCGCCTTGCTGTCCTTGTAGAAACCCATCTCCTGGTTGTTGATGACACAGTACACGTTGTGCCACGACCTGCCAATCACAGAGCAGCAGGACAACAGTGTGACCAGACGGTTGGAAGGAGTAAGACAGTGTGGGCGTTGTGCTGGAGGCTCGCTGTGCTCACCTGTTGGACGCCTTCTTGTTGTGACCCTCCCACTCGTGTTTGCGGTGCAGGAGTCCCTCCAGCTGCGGGGGCGCCGCCTCCTGGTTCTTGGACGGGAGTGTGGACGACTGATTTGTTTTACTCTTCCTGCTGGAGGACGGGGATGGGGTTGGACTCGGCTCCTTGGAGCTCCGCTCTGCTACACCGTTCACCAGGTCTCCACCCTCCACTCCACTCTGAGCAGAGATGGAACCATGATGATGAATGTTTTCATATTTAAAGAGGAAACATTGTTCTGTGGACGCTCAGAGATCACAGATCAGAGATCATCCATCAGTGGTCTACTACAACATCCATATCAGAACACCACCAGCTCCGCCCTCTACCTGCTCCTCAAACAGACCCTGTAATCAACCAGGTCTCCAGAGGTTAGCAGAGGTCATATAAAGAACAACAGGTGAATGAGACTGACCCGGGGCGAGTCCTGGTCTGACAGCGGTCCACTCTGATTCATCACGCCACCACTGCAGAGACAGAGACACAAAGACGCAGTTTGAACTGGACGAACCAAACACAGTTTGACCAAACACGCATCACCTCCAGAACTTCACCTCTGCTGCTGAGCTTCCTCCTGCTGGATCACCACGGGCTGTGGAGACGGAGGCCTCCTCCTCCTCTCCTCCTCCTCCTGCTGCCTCCTCACCTCCAACAGCTCCAACTGCAACACACAGGCTGAGCTGTGATCTCCTGCCACAACATCTCCACTGTCAACATCTCCACTGTCAACATCACTGTCAACATCACTGTCAACTTCACTGTCACACAGCGGGTTTATTGTTGAGAGAGGGTGGGGTCGGGCGTCTGACTGAGGATCACCCCCCCCCCTGAAGGTGTGAGTCATGTGACAGGTGTAGTAACGGCGTGCTGCTCACCGTGGTCAGCCTCTCCAGCGCAGAGAAGCGTTCCTCCCAGGTGGCAGCTGACTTCTCAAAGGCCTCGTGGCGTTTGATCAGCTTCTCCACCTCGTCCACGCTCTGGCCCATCTCCCTGCTGGACAGGTAGGGCTCCTGACCCAGCAGCCAGGCCTCAGCCACGCCCGCGTCTCGGGAGAACTGGTGCACCTCCAGGACTGAGGGACACATAGAGGAGCGTGATACATGGGTCACATGACAGGAACAGCCTATCAGATGTCCTCATGTGTTTCAGAAAATATTAGAAATGAGGCCAATGATCTGCATCCTGATTGGTTGGTGCAGGATGCAGCAAGGAGTCAAGACCGACTCTCCTGACCTCTGACCTCATCACCTCAAGGACCAAACGTTTCCTTTGACCCTTTCCTTATAAAATGGCATCAGACATGAGACATTTATAAACGCATATTGTGAGGTCACTCCGAGGTCACAGAGGCCTTCAAACACCAGATTCTCATTCCATCGTTACAAAGTACATTCCTGAGACACGGGACGATGTGACCCATCTGAAGCTGCAGAGACAGGAAGAAAAACAAACATCTGGAGAAGGTGAGGTCTTACTGAGTCGTAGCCACTCCCATCGATCCTCCCACTTGTCAATCATCTCCTTTCTCTTATCCGTCAGCTGCAGCAGCTTCTCTTTAATCTGAGGAACACAAGGACACAGTGCTGTCACTCTGAGGACACACACCCCCCCCCCGTCCTAACTGTGTCACATGTCACATGACAGTCCAAACACATTACCAACACACACAGACACACACAGACACACACAGACACACACAGACACACACAGACACACACAGACACACACGACAGCCGTCACCCTGAGACCTCTGGCTGTCTCTCGTCCTCACCTCCTCGGAGGCGTAGTGTTTCCGGGCCAGCAGGGCCTTGCCCAGCTCGATGCAGGCCGTGAAGCTGTCGTTCCGGGCGTCGATCTCAGCTTTGATGCCCTGGTGGTTGTTCATCAGCAGCTCCACTGACGACACGTCTCTGAACACACAGGACCACAGGGTCACGACCCTCCGCTCAACAGTCGACATGTTGTTAGCATGCGGCGCACTCTGTGTACCTTGGGTTCTCCTGGGCCTCGATGAGCCGAATGACATCGTCCATCCACAGCATCAGGTCTCGGACCATACTGAAGAAGCGGAATTTGTCACCGGTGTCGAGGAGGCGAAGGCGGCGGCCGTCGCAGGCCTCCAGCAGACTCTTCCAGGCCTCCAGCACCTCGCTCTCCCTCCTCTGAATGTCGTCTGCCTTGTCGCCAGCATATGCTGACTGGAGGCGCACGGCATCCTCCTGCAGCTGCCTCACCTGCCACACAGTGCAAAGGGTCAAAGGTCAACCTGATGGCTCACAGGAGATCAGCAGTGCTGTGGATTAGCAGCAGTTGAACGTAAAGACACAGAAAAAGGGAGACTGAGACTCAACGGAGACTCCAGACTTTCCTACACGACGCAGCTACAAAGCTTCATCTCCACTCAGCTGAAATTTAGTTTGATGGCGGCAGAGAACTTAAAAACTGACTCATGTGGGTCTGACCTACGCCCGTACAGCGAGCGACCTTTTGTCGTAAACAAATCGTCCCAGTAAAGCGGGGTGGAGTCGGCCTGACCTGTGTTCCCAGGGCCTGGATGTCGTGTTCAAAGGTGGTGTGCATCCTCTGCAGCGTCTCCACCGTGTTCTGGTCTCTGCCGTCCTCCTCCGGCAGCTTCTTCTGTTTGTCCAGGATGCGTCCCAGGATCTCCTTGGCGTCATGATAGAACTTGTGGAGCTCATAGGAGGCGGCCAGAATCTGTGTCCTGGTGTCAATAAGCTCCAGGAGGTCGGCCCAGGCCTCATTCAGCCCGTCTTTCCACTCTGCCACCGTCGCCGCGTCCCCGTGCCCGGTGTTGATCAGCTCGTCCGCCTGGCGGTTAACAGCGTCCACACGCTCCTGACCAATGTTGCCAGTGTCCCTCGCAAACTCCCGGAATCGTTCCTGCAACATCTGAGCGTGGAGGACAAAGGTCAGAGGTCAAGTTGACGTACAGAGCAAACGGAAAATGAAGGCATGCTTCTGCTACTCATAGTCATGGGTCATTAGTAACCAGCAGCAGTCATGGAATACATGGTAGTACCTGCAGTACAGGTTACTTACAGTAACGTGTTCATAGTCCTGTCCAAGCTCATGTGACCCGGCCACCACCTCCCGCTCAGCAATCCACTGCTCCAGGTCATCCACCTCCCGATTCAGCTGGAAGAGGCGGAGCCTCTCGTCCAGTTTGCCCCTCCTCTCTTCAGACAGGTCCTTCAAGCCGGCGTACAGTTTATCCACCTGAGACTGACGCATGCCGATTCGCTCACTGACACACACACACACACACACACACACACACACACACACACACAGGTTCAGATCAGAGAGTTATGGTCACTGGTTCAGAGGTATAATAATAATACAGACCTCTCTGGGTGTCCATCAGCCACCAGTCCTCTGCTGGTCTTGGACAGCAGGTGGACGGTGTCAGCGTAGTCCTCCACCGCCTGCTCCATGATCTGATGCTTCTTCAGCATGGAGACGGCGCTCTGCTCGTCCTGAAACGAATCCAGATAAACTGATGACATCAAAGCAGTTGATTGTCCTCAGGGTGGGGGTGGTGGGGGTGGTGAAGGTGTGTGTGTGTGTGTGTGTGTGTGCGTGCGTGGGGGGGCTTCACCTTGGCCTTCTCCTCTGACATCATGTACAGCTCCTGTTCACTCATCCAGGCCTCCGCCTCAGCAGCATCAAAGTAGTACTGCTGGGCTTTGTGTGCCTCTGTTAGACGTCCACGTCGACCTTCTGCCTCCTCAATCAGCTGCCTCCACAGCTGCTGCAGTTTGGCCAGACGATGGCGGATAACGTCAGCGCTGGAGGAGTCGTCCCGCAGCAGGCTCTGACTGCGCTCCAGGATATCGTCGATACGTGGCTGATGGCCCTGAATCTCCTTCTGCAAGGTCTAAAGGACGGAGAAGACAGTGCAGTATTCCACGTGTAAAGTTTTAGGTGCTGGGTCTGGAACAGATGAACGGATCTATCACCTGGTTCTTCTTGATGAGGAGCTGGACGGTTTGCAGGTTGTTTCCGTGGTCGATGGACGTGGCCACAGCCATCCTCTCTTGAACCCACAGCTGGAAGACAAACATCAAAAACACAAGTCTCATCCATAGAGCTCCTTGTGGTGGCCCCACAGTGTGGACCTGATGAAGTCCGTCACTGTGGGTTCTTCATGTTTCAGCTGGATGAGGACGATGATGATTTACATGCAGCTGCTCTCAACTTCAAACGACTGTTCACTGATCATCTAAAGACAGTTGTACGTACAATCTCATCCTCCACATCTCTGTTGAACTGATGAACTTCTCTTGATGCCACCAATAAGTTCCTCCGGTGTTTCAGTGGGTCCAGCAGCTCCTGGAACTTCCTCTCCACCAACTGCCTCCGCCCGTCCACCTCATCAGCGTCCTTCACCTCTTGACCCAGAGCCTTCACCTGGCTCTGCAGCTCCACCACCTCCCTCTGTCGCACCTCCACCTGGTTCTCCAGCATCTGTGGATCGGGGTCAGAGAACTGGATTTCTGAATTTGAATTTTTAACAGAAACCTCTCTTTAGACTTTTCATAATCACACCTGCTGTTCAAGCAGCATTTCACATAGCGTTGAATGGCGTTAACAATCATAAACGTTACCATCAGTTGATGCTTTAGCTGGAGTAGAAGTAGAAGTTACTCTATGCTACCTAAATATAGGACGGCAGAGTTACCTGCTGCTTCTTCAGCAAAATGTTGACGGATGTCAGATCTTTGCCGTAGTCGTCAGACTGGATCTGACCCTCGAGGCCAACAAGCCACTTGTCGAGGTTGGTGCAGCTCTGAGTGAACAGCTCGGCCTTGTTGGCGTCAAACAGGCACTGCGCTTTCGTCTGGGTGCTGGACTCAAGCTCCTCCCACATTTTGTGAAGCGCTGACAGCTTCTCCTTCACCACCGCCTCCGTCTCCGGCTTTTCCGACACCAGCAGCATGCCATCCTGCAGACAGATGCAGAAGGCTGATTCAGGTCTCACGTGAATGGTTCATAAGCTGACAGCTTCCTGTAACTAACAACTAACCAAAAGAGTGTCTTCACCAAGCTGAGACCAGCTGGTGCTGCCCGTCAATCATTTTACAGCAAATAAACTTGATGAGCGCGGAGGAGTTGGGGAGTCGTGTGCGGTGGAGTTAGTGAGTCATGTGCGGTGGAGTTAGTGAGTTTATGTGCGGTTGAGTTGGTGAGTCATGTGCGGTTGAGTTGGTGAGTCATGTGCAGTGGAGTTGGTGAGTCATGTGCGGTTGAGTTAGTGAGTCATGTGCGGTGGAGTTGGTGAGTCATGTGCGGTGGAGTTAGTGAGTCATGTGCGGTGGAGTTAGTGAGTCATGTGCGGTGGAGTTAGTGAGTCATGTGCAGTGGAGTTAGTGAGTCATGTGCGGTTGAGTTGGTGAGTCATGTGCAGTGGAGTTAGTGAGTCATGTGCGGTTGAGTTGGTGAGTCATGTGCGGTGGAGTTAGTGAGTCATGTGCGGTGGAGTTAGTGAGTCATGTGCGGTGGAGTGGAGTTAGTGAGTCATGTGCAGTGGAGTTAGTGAGTCATGTGCGGTGGAGTTAGTGAGTCATGTGCGGTGGAGTTAGTGAGTCATGTGCGGTGGAGTTAGTGAGTCATGTGCGGTGGAGTTAGTGAGTCATGTGCGGTGGAGTTAGTGAGTCATGTGCGGTGGAGTTAGTGAGTCATGTGCGGTGGAGTTAGTGAGTCATGTGCGGTGGAGTTAGTGAGTCATGTGCGGTGGAGTTAGTGAGTCATGTGCGGTGGAGTTAGTGAGTCATGTGCGGTGGAGTTAGTGAGTCATGTGCGGTGGAGTTAGTGAGTCATGTGCGGTGGAGTTAGTGAGTCATGTGCGGTGGAGTTAGTGAGTCATGTGCGGTGGAGTTAGTGAGTCATGTGCGGTGGAGTTAGTGAGTCATGTGCGGTGGAGTTAGTGAGTCATGTGCGGTGGAGTTAGTGAGTCATGTGCGGTGGAGTTAGTGAGTCATGTGCGGTGGAGTTGGTGAGTCATGTGCGGTGGAGTTGGTGAGTCATGTGCGGTTGAGTTGGTGAGTCATGTGCGGTTGAGTTGGTGAGTCATGTGCGGTTGAGTTGGTGAGTCATGTGCGGTTGAGTTGGTGAGTCATGTGCGGTTGAGTTGGTGAGTCATGTGCGGTTGAGTTGGTGAGTCATGTGCGGTTGAGTTGGTGAGTCATGTGCGGTTGAGTTGGTGAGTCATGTGCGGTTGAGTTGGTGAGTCATGTGCGGTTGAGTTGGTGAGTCATGTGCGGTTGAGTTGGTGAGTCATGTGCGGTTGAGTTGGTGAGTCATGTGCGGTTGAGTTGGTGAGTCATGTGCGGTTGAGTTGGTGAGTCATGTGCGGTTGAGTTGGTGAGTCATGTGCGGTTGAGTTGGTGAGTCATGTGCGGTTGAGTTGGTGAGTCATGTGCGGTTGAGTTGGTGAGTCATGTGCGGTTGAGTTGGTGAGTCATGTGCGGTTGAGTTGGTGAGTCATGTGCGGTTGAGTTGGTGAGTCATGTGCGGTTGAGTTGGTGAGTCATGTGCGGTTGAGTTGGTGAGTCATGTGCGGTTGAGTTGGTGAGTCATGTGCGGTTGAGTTGGTGAGTAGCTTAGGCCGTTTACTGAGAGGACATTTAACACAGACTCTGTGTACAAGGCTTCGCACCTTCTGGATCTTGTCCAGCCACTCCTTATTGGACTGCAGCTCGGCCATGAAGGCCTGGTGCTTCAGCCATTTGCTGTGTAAATTCCTGGCCTCATCATAGGTCATGTCCTGTGCTGTGAGCATCTTCTCATTGATCCACAGAGACAGCTGCACACAAACAAAGACGTGTTCATTAAAATCAGCCAAACATACTTGGAGTAAAATGTTTACTTTTACATTTCTCGTGTCAAACAGTGAGACTGACCTCCTGACAGTCCTGCAGGAACTTCTGCAGGTCTCTGTTGTCCTTCAGTCTCATCAGCAGCTCCACTGCAACCTCCCTGTTCTTTTTGTGTCTGAGACATGGAGAACAAGGTCAGAGCACATTTCAAGTCCTATACTCCAACTGGCAGGAGGTCAGCTGGTAACACAAGTAACACAATAACCCTGAGATAAAAGATGCAATCTACAATTAGTGACTGTTTGTACGTGACCATGGAATAAGTGATGACCTCCTCTGACCTGTACTTTTATTGTTGTCTACTACAAAGTAGGATTTAAAAAAACACAATCACACGAACCTCATCAGAAGATAAAAGTTGGTAATGTTTGTCTGATCGACTCTACCTCACACAGGCATCCTTCAAGAGCTCAGACAACATGGAAACATAAACATCTGGACTCTAGTAACAACTAAAAACTATCATCTGCTTAGTTCACACATCACCAGTTCAGTTTCAGCACAGCTACTAAACAAAAACTCTTCTACAAATACTTCCTCTCTCTGATGCCTGGCACCTTAAATGAAGCTAGTGGTCACCTGTCGTCGATGGAGGCGACCCTCTCCTGGATACGTTCGGCGTTGATGTTGCCGATGTTTGCCAGTCGCCTGCCGGCCTCCACCACACCGTTGATCTTGTCTTCGTTGGCGTCCATGGTGGTCATGAAGTCTTCCTGCTTTTTGATTGAGGCCTCAGCACCTTCCAGAGTTGTGGGCATCTCAGTGTGAGCCAGGACATACTCCTGTTAGGCAAGAACACGGACCTCATCACAGCAGCTCATCCGTTTGGGAATAAGAGTGGGATCATGTTCGGACCCACTTGACTGTGAGATCAGTACCTTGTAGACACGTGTCAATAATGAAATGCATGTTTTACTCTGAACAAAAAGACTTCTGCGAAGTTCATGGACTCACTTAAGTCCTTCATGTTTACCTGGTTGTTGAGGAAGGCCTCGACCTGCTTCGTGTCCCTGAGGAACAGCTGGTAGGCGTGAGACTGGGACAGCAGGTTCTGTCGGTTCTCCCACATCTTGTGCAGTTCGTTCCAACCCGTGTCAAGTGCCTGAAGCCTCTGTCTAAGGAACATGTACTGAGCATCCGTCTGACCCTGCGTCACCATCTCCCCCATGTCCCGCATCTTCTGGTAGTCCTCCTCGTAATTCTGGATCTCGTTCTTGATTCCTTCATGTTGAGCCATTAGCTTCTCTGCCTCGGCCAGCGTGTTGGGCATGTCCTCAGAGGCGATGGCGGTCTGTGTGCGAGAGAGCCAGGACTGGAAGTCATCCAGCTCACGCAGGAACTGCTGCAACTTCCTGGCTTCACCCAGAGATTCCTCACGGGTCTTTAGAGTGTTCTTCATTTCCTCCCAGACAGCAGTGATCTCAGCTAGGCGACCAGTGATGGCCTTGGCCTGGTCAGGGTGCTCCTCCGCCAGCCGCTGGGCTTCGCCTCTCAGGTCGCCCAGTTTGTCCTCAATGGCAGCCAAGTCACGCTCCATACCAGTCAGTTTACGCTGCAGCGCCATGACTCCGGTGAGATCGTTGCCCAGCTCCTGGGTAGACTCAATGACCTTGGTCTTCTCTTTGATCCAGGACTTGGTCTCATTGCAGTCCAGATGGTAGTTTTGCACACCGAGAGCCGAGTTTAGCGACTCCTTCTTCTGGTCAACTAGGTCGCGGAATTGGCTCCACCTGGTGGCAGAGAAGAGGATCATCACTGTCTAAATAAACTGATAAATGGGTGATAATTATTTTAATATATGTGTGTGTGTGTCTGTGTGTGTGTGTGTGTGTATCTATCTATCTCACAAAATAAGTCTTCAATCAGTTTCTTTCCTGACTTCACCTGTTGTTGAGTTTGTCTTGCTGGATCTTGATCTCCTTCTCGCTCGGGTGGCCACTGTGCATCAGCTGACGGGCGATCTGGTTCACCACAGCGACCCGAGACGCCTGGTTGTTCATCTCTGGCTCCAGACTCTCAAACCTAGCGAGAAGAGTCCCCCTGAATGCAGTGCTTGGTAAAGTAGGTGAACAATCAGAACACATGCACAGAGTACCCTGGTCCTACCTGTGCTGTATGACCTCCAGGTCCTCCAGTTTTTCAGGAATTTCCATGCTGTTCAACCACTGTTCCTTCTCATCAATCCACACCTCACAGGCATCAGCCTCACTGAACATCTTATAGAGCGCTAGAGCGTCCTGCAGTGCCTGCTTCCTCAGCTTTGTCAGCTCAGACACCTCCCTGTAGCGCTCCTCAATTCCAGCCAACCGACCACGCACTTCGTCTGACTCCGCCTCCTCTTTGGGCAGGCAGAGGGCCTGCTCATGGAGGGAGTCGATGACTGGTCGGTAGCTGGCCACCTCTGCTGCTGCATCCTTGTGTTTCCTGACCAGTGCCTGGGTGGAGAACTCATCGTGGCCCGTCTCTCCACTGGAGACAATGCGCAGGGCATCAAGTGTCCAGGTATCAACATCATCTGCGTCGGCTTGGAACTGATGAAGGGCCAGAGCCTCTTCCAGCTTCCTCTTCCTCATTGCTGCCAGCTGCTCCAGTGCTGCCCACTGTGCCTGCAGATCAGAGATTCGCTCCTGAATTTTGGTGGCCCCAAAGTTACCGGCCTGGACCATGTCTTGGCCCTCAGCAATGGTGTGCTGGAGGTGTCCTGCACGGCCGCTCATCTCATCCTCCAGGGCGCGCTGCTGGCTGAGGAGGCGCCGTGCCCCTGTCAGATCCTTGCTGTACTCCAGAGATGAGAGGATCTGTTCCTTCTCACGGATCCATCCCTCCTCCTCGGCCATCTCCCAGAAAAACTTCCAAAGGCGACGGGACTCCTCCAGTCGGGCGCGTCGCTCGGCGGCCAGCTGAGTCAGCTCCTGATAGCAAAAGTCTAGGTGGGCCACTCTATCGTGGATGACCTCAGGGTCACAGGGCTTGTAGCCTAAAGAGGAAGATAATTTTAGCTTTTCACTGTTAAAGTAAAAAACAGTGAAAGACACTGCTACTCACCAACGTCATTAACGGAGTACTTGTTGGCATTGGTGGTGACTGCCTTCACCCTGTCCGCCTGAATGGCGATGTCAGCCTCCACCAGGGCATGTTTCTGCAGCAGATCCTCCACACCCAGCAGATGCTTTCCATAATCCTGAGACAACAACAGCATCTGGAAACCAGACAGACACACACACACACACACACAGAGAGAGAGAGAGGACCAATGGTTAGGAGATTTGGAGACAAGGATTGTCGTAAACCCAAGTTTTGAAGTTTCTCTAGATTTATCTCTGTCTGCAACGCACATTTATTTTCATTATTGACCATGACTTCTGCCATGTTCAGAGGACATCTCTCTGGTCATTGTTGTACCTTCATCTCATCCATCCAGTCCATGATGTAGAGCATCTCCTGAAAGACTCTCTGCAGGCCCAGGTTCATCTCCAGCCTGAGTCTACGGGCTTTCAGCAGTTCCAGCAGGTACTCCCACAGCCGGATCACGTTTTCCTTCCTCGCCACTATCCGTTTGATGTCATGGTAGTGCTCGACCTCCAGTTCCCTCGCTACAGCAACCACAGCCTGTACACGCTCTTCATATGCTGCAATGTCTGTCTCAATTGCTTCATGCTTCTTGGTGGCTGCCTCAACCGCCTGAAGGTCAAAACCAAAGTTGTCCTGGAGAATAAGAGAGAAGATGGCACTTTGACTTCATCAGGTGGAACAACACACATTCTCCTGTCTGACACGTGACACTGACATCATCTGAACATTTACAGTTTTAAAAGTGAACAGAAGCTGTTTTGTTCTTAATCAGTGATCGTCGGGTTGTACACACACACACACAGTTGACAGATACACCACATGGTGCAGTTGGTCCTAACACCATGTTCTCTTACCTGTGACACAAGTCGTTGGTTTTCACTGAGCCAGGTCTCTCTCATCGCCGCCTTGCGGTCAAAACGTCTGGCCAGCTGTTCCAGTTTCTCTTGACGTATTAGCTCGGTCCTCAAAGCTAGCTCTCGCTCATGCTCGGCTTTCTCCAGTCGCTCCCAGGCCTGATGGACAAACATAAGCTCAACATCAGCACAATCTCTACAGGCGTGACTCGCCTGTTACTGTAAAAGGCATCAAGATGGTTAGATAGATCTGAGAGTGGAGAATCATCACGTGTCTGACCTTGTTGATGTCTGAGATGAGTTTCCCTTCTCGGGGCATGTAGACCTTCTGGTTGTTGGCTCTCATCTTACTCTGGATGGTGAAGAGGAGAACCTCCAGATTCCCCTTCTCTGTGAACCTGAAGGAACAAGGCAGACAGCAGCTCAGAGGAGGTGGTGGAGAAGCTGGGCAGTGAAGCAGTGAGGGTGGTTGCTATATGTTTGTGTATAAGTTTATCTGTCTACATAAAGTTCTGATTGGATAGGGGAGAATGGAGGGAGGGGACATAGGGAGTCAAAGGTCAATGAAAAGCTGAGGTTCTGACTTTGGAGGTTTCTCCACGGTGCGGTAGGTGTTGAAGGCCTGAAGCTGCTGCTGGACTCCCACCAGAGAGTTGGCAAACTTCCTGTTGTTGAGAATGATAATGGTCTGTTCAATCCACTCCAGCAGATCTGAGGCCAGAGACTCGTACTTCTCAATCATCTTCTCCGTCTCAATGGCGTTGTCCAAAACCTGGTCAGAAACATAGAAATGCCTCCTGTCATCACTGCAGCAGTCTGGCCCCCAGATGTATAACCAAGACTTTATCGATTCTGTCTCCGTTTACTTTGTCCAGTTGTCCAAACTGTCACGACGTTCATGGACTGATGCCACCTTCTGACATCAGCCCACAGTATCTAACTTCAAACAGTCTTTTCTCATCACTTTAACCAGAATGAAGTCACACGCAGAACAAGAAATCATCAGGCTGAGAGTATGTGTCTTCATCAGATTCTAACCTCCCATAGACAGCTGTCACAGCAGTGGACGTAAAGCGACTGAGACACGTGTTCTGTGTTTGGCTGTGTTCTGTCCTCTCACTCACCTTTCCAATGCGTTTGCCCTCCACCTTCAGGGCCTTCATCTTGGAGAAGTAGTGGTAGTATGTCACCACATAGGTGATGACGGACTTCTCATCAGGGTGGTCCACGCTGATGTCTGAGACATAAACATGAGACACCTGACTGAGTCTAAGTATCAGGGGACGCTGAAACATGAGAACGCAGCTTGTTCACACTTCCTGTGTCATCAGGTGAACACCGTCCCTGACGGCTACCATCACTGTGTGTTGTGTAAAGTGTGAAGAGCTTTTATTGGTTGTGTTTACAACCGGCTGACCAGAGCTCGGACTGGGTCTCACCCTCTGGGTCCAGCAGCCTGGTGAGGCCCAGGTGTTGCTCCGCCAGGTTAAAGGCGTTCTGCAGGTTGTAGTGAGCATTGGACTTCTTCAGTTTGTCGAAGTCGATGAGATCAGGCCTTTGTTACAAACACACAAGGAATATTGTAAACAATTTGCACAGGCGTGTCTGATGCAAAAGAACTGCGTAGTGAGGCAGAGAGGTCGTCGAGGTCATCACCTGTGTTTGTGAATGAGAGCGTTGAAGGCCATGCCGTCTCTCCAGCTGGTGGAGAAGTTGTGGATGTTGACGTTAGGATACCTGAGGACAACCAGAGGACAAACCAGGTCTGATGTGATGAGCTGTTTCATTCCACTCTCACAGTGGACAATAACACAAACCCCTGCTTATGTCCTGAGATCACCCGCACTAACCAACACACAGTGTGTGTGTGTGCGTGTGCACACATGTGCATGTGCGTGTGCACGTCTCTCACCCCGCCGTCTTCATCTGACACCAGAGCAGCAGAGCGTCTTTGGCTGATCTCTTCTCCTTGTTGTCTTCCGTCTCCACGCTGATGTCCTGGATCTGAAAACACAGACACACCTGTCACCATGGTGACCAGATGCCCTGGTTTGGGCGGAGGTGTTCAAAGGTTAATGAAGACGTGTGTGATCATTGACCAGGACAGGGACCGGGACAGCGGAGTGTTAGTAAAACATGAAGCAGCCTGGACTTTAACCTGAGCGTGGAACAGGAAGGAACGCCTCCTGTGACTCACGCAGATGTTTGCTCTGCAGCACCTGTGACACCTGCTCAGGCTGTGAGGCCATAGTCAGGTTCTCACAGAGTGACCACCTGCCCGTACCTGGAAGCGGAGGATGATGGTCCAGATGAGGCCCAGTGTTAGTCGGTGGTTTCCATCCACGATGTCATGAGATCCCATGTTCTCCAGGTGAACCCGCTGCTCCTTCAGGAACTGCAGAGCTTTGTCTACATTCTCCAGACAATGGATACGCATCCGGCCTTTGGTCGGCTTCGGCTGAAGAGAAAATCAACGGGTCTCAGCAGTCAATCATGACGCCTCAGCATGTTTTTATATTCACAAACCACACATGAATGGACGAAATACTGCAGCTGGCCACCAGGAGGCAACCCAGATGTTTTGAAAGCTGTCATGTTGTGCATCGTCATTATTATCATCAACTTAGTGAAAATAAAAGAAGACATAAAACAAAAGGAAGAGAAACCAGCTGTTCACACACACACACACACACACACGCACACACACACACACCCACACACACACACGCACACACACACACAGCCCCGAGTCAAGGCCGTTGACTCGCTGCCTTCAAACGCATTGAAATGGAAAACAGGAAGAAGGGCAGCTCAGGTTCAGGATCAGACAGAGCCCTGTGTGTGCGTCATGTGTACATTGTGTGTGTGTTGTGTTATCACGGACCAGTCTCTCTCCTGACAGAACCTCCAGAAGCTTGATGAGCATACGTCCATCCCTCAGGTCCATGTAAAGGTCTGTGATCCTGCAGGAGACTCTGGACAGGTGAGAGTTCACCCACTTAGTGAAGGTCTTCTTCTGCACCGCCTCCCGCTCATCTGAACGCACACAGACACACAAACAAAACACAACACAAAATTAACAACTTGTAATCATGAAGCTGTTGTGTGACACTGGCATCATTAAGCTTCAAAGCCTTTAATTGAATTCTGGTGTTGGGAACTTTGATCCACACAGGAAACAAGAAGATATCATGAGAGAACGTTTCCATCATCCAGAGAACCAATCAGCTGACACGCCTCAAACTATTCAAACTATTCAAACTATTCAAACCCCCCAGGGAGTAACAAATCCTTTTTTAAGAAAATATTCGAACTGATGGTAAAGGAAACACAGGGAACCCTGATTCTTGGTGGTGACTTTAACATCCAGCTTCAACCAAAATTAGATACATCTAACCAACGCCAAAAGAAAAGCCCAAATGCCATCCTGGTTCAGCGAATGCTTACAGAACTGGGCCTGATTGATGTGTGGAGAGAGTCCCATCCCATAGAAAAACAATTTACATATTACTCCCCTTGTCACTCTGTTTACTCGCGGATTGATTACTTATTTATGTATAAATCAGACTGGCATAGGGTCAGAGATTGTGAGATAGGGATTAGAGACTTATCTGATCATTCAGGCGTATATTTAACCTTATATCTAAACAACCAACGGAAAAATACACTTTGGAGGCTTAACACAAGCATTTTAAATGACAAAGCAGTACAGAAACAGATCCAGCAGGAATTTGAAACATACTTACAATATAATGATAATGGGGAAGTGTCTCCTAATACTTTGTGGGATGCAGCAAAGGCTGTAATTCGAGGTAAAATAATTGCCCTTACGGCCTCACGGAAAAAAGAAAAACAGAAAAGACTTAACGAACTACAAGAGGAACTTAAGTCACTAGAGATTAGACATACAGAACAAAAAGATCCTCAAATATTAATTAGAATAAATAAAATCAAACAAGATATAAATTATATATATGATGAAGAAATTGAAAAACAACTAAAATTTACCAAACAAAAGTACTATGAGACAGGATCGAGGGCTATGAAACTCCTTTCTTGGAGGATACGAAAACAACAGGATAAGAACACAATATATAAAATTAGGAACCCTAGGACAAAAAATATGAGCGGTAATCTAGAAGACATCCAACGCTCGTTTGAACTATACTATAAGGACTTGTATACTCAACCAACCAGAGCCGATACCATAATAATAGAGAAGTTTCTAACTTCGCTGGACTTACCATCCATAGGAGAAAAACAGAACAAAGAAATTATGG